>JABFEA020000048.1:5315248-5331491 GCA_019775915.2 Cyphomyrus plagiostoma
AAATTCATTGTAGTATCTTAAAGCACTTATGTAAGTCGCTCTGGCTAAGGGCGTCTGCCAAATGCTGTAAATGTAAAATGTAAATGTGAATGGATTGGACTGGCTGTGTTGTTTGTGGGTTGGCTGCTTCGCATGATTGGCTGTATTGTGTGTGGATTGACTATACTGCTAATGGATGGCCGTATTGCTCGTGGACAGGTTGTACTGTGTGTGAACTGGCTGTATCGCATGTGGATTGGCTGTACTGCATGTGGATCAGTTGTATTGCATGTGGATTGACTGTATTGTGTGTGGCTGGGTTGAATTGCATGTGGATGGGCTGTACTGCGTGTGAATCTGCTGGCGGTCGTAACACAACTGCGTCTGTCTCCAGCGACTGTATCATGTCTGCCCGACGGGAGCAGAGACGGGAGCAGTACCGCCACGTTCGAGAGCACGTGCGCGAGGATGGGATCAGACACACTTGTGGCTGGAGTGTCCCATCCCGCTTCAAACAGGTACCTCCACGTGATACCTCCATGCTGCCCCCTGTTGATCCTCCTTAGCTTTACACCGGGATGCAGTGGCACATAGTGCTTAACCGATAAAACATAACATGATCAGCACAGCACCTCTTTTTACTTGTGCTGTCTTACCTGGAATAATTAGGGACTAATATCCAATTTAAACCATGAAACATAGATATGTATTTCATAGAACGCTGCTTATATGCTGTTAGAATCATCCTTTGGTCCATTTTCTAAATGTATATCATGGTCATGTCACAAGGGTTCTGGGCATAAAACTGTCCAAATGCATGAAATTTATAACTATTTAATTTATTAGAAGAAGTGTTTTACTGTGATTTTTAAAAAAAATTGCCTAAGGATTTATTGCTTACGAGTAGCATGTAGCTGTGAATTTAACTGATATGCATCATGTGGGTTTCAGTAACCCAGTAAACAGCTGTGTAAGGCGTCCTCAGTCTGGAGCAATCTTAATGCCAGTACTAAAAGTTAGGTGTGAATAGTGGTGGTTGGGCTGAGTAAAGTTGGTAATGCTTAGCCTGAGGGCACCAGTGTCACAGCCAGCACTTCGGTGTGAGGCAGTTTTCTGTTACGACTAGCCCAGTGTAACGGCAGTGTATTAGAACTGCAGTCTCTGGTCCATTTTGAGCCCTGCTGACCATGTAAGTTATGTGGGTCATTGTTGGTGTGTTTGACCCAAGTTTGCCCATCATGTTAACCTCTGTAGGCCGCTGTTGGTGTGTTTGGCTTGTATTTGCCTTTAATGTTAACTTCCGTAGGTCTCTGGTGTGTTTGGTCCGTTTTTGCCTATAATGCTAACTTCCGTAGGTCTCTGGTGTGTTTGGTCCATTTTTGCCTATGATGTTAACCCCTTAGGTCTCTCTTGGAATGATTGGCCTGTGTTTGCCTATCATGTTGTCCTCTGTTGGTTGCTGTTGCCTGTTGGTGTCTGTTGGCATGTTTGAACCATTTTTGCCTATAATGTTAACCTTGGTAGGTCTAAGTTGGCATATTTGGTCCATTTTGTCCATAATATTAACCTCTGTAGGTTGCTGTTGCCATGTTTGGCCCACAGTTTCCCATCATGTTAACCTCTGTGTGTCTCTGCTTCTGTGTTTGGTCTCTGTTTGCTCATCATGTTAATCCCTGTAGGTCCCCAGTGGGGTGTTTGGTCCATGTTTGCCCATCATGTTAACCTCTTTAGGTCTTTGTTGGGGTGTTTGACCCATGTCTGCCTGTCATGTTGACCTCCGTAGGTCTCTCTTGGCGTGTTTCCCCTCTGTTTGCCCATCATGTTAACCTCTGGCATGTGTGGCCTGTGTTTGCCTATCATGGCAAACTCTGCAAGTCTCTGTTGGTGTGTTTGATCCATGTTTGCCTATCATGTTGACCTCTGTAGGTCTCTGTTGACCTCTGCCCATAAGCACCTGTGTTTCCTTCCCTCTAACATTAATCTCCTGCAGACTGGGCCTCTGCTGGAGCTATCACAAGATGGGAAAAAACACCAGGCAAGTGAGGCGTGTGGAGTCGCAGCATGCACTAGTGCACCCCCCACCTCCCATACCCGCACACTCCTCAGACCCTACAATACAAATGCCTGTATTGTGACCCGGTCCAAATCCTCCTATCTTCCCTGAGACATGTACTGTTGCTTTAAATGTGGCCCTGACGCCTGTGTCAGCTCTCCTAGCGTATGAGTGTCTGAACTCTGTCTTACATCATCTGGTCCGTTCGCATCTTGGAAACCCTTGAAAAGTTGGAATATTCAAATTGTTTTTCAGAACCAAATTCCTATGAAGTCAGCTATGAAGTCAGTTTGGTGTGTGATGACACATACTGACCTATGTCCCTGTTTTCCCTGGGTTATTGAAACATGCTGGGGTGATCTGTGTGTTTCATTCTGTCTGCCCTTCAGGTCAGCCCGAATGACAAAGAGGACAACCGCATGAAGAATGTCCCTGTCCCTGTGTACTGTCGCCCCCTGGTGGAGAGAGATCCCAACAGGAAGGTAAACACTATCCCAATTTAGCTTTGTTCCTGGGGTTACAGCGAGATTGGCAGTCATTGTGGTACGACTGTATGACATTCGAGTTCCTTTGTACATCTTGGATCTTTAGCTGTGGTGTGCAGCGGGGGTGGACCTCGCTGGGTGGAAGGTTGCTGCACAGGAAGTTCTACCCATCAATGGTTCGGACCCTTTGACCATGAAGACTGATGGTGAAGAGAGCAAGAGTGACCACAGCTCACCTGAGAAGAAGAAGGTACTGGAACCCCATCCTGAAAAGCCACCATCTGTTGGCTCATTCTCAGCGGTGATTGTGTATGCATCCGTATATGTGTGCGGGTGCGTGTGACCCTCCCTGCCTGACTCTCTACATTCCAAGGAGATGCATGAGATTGACGCCATGAGCAGCCGAGTCTGGATCCTCACCAGTACCCACTCGGCCAGCAAAGTCGTGATCATCGACGCCAATCAGCCCGGTTCGCTGGTGGACCAGTTTAATGTGTGCAATGCCCATGTGCTGTGCATCTCCAGTGTGCCCGGTGAGCGATTCCAGAATGACGTCTCAGACAGACACATCAGCACGCGTAAGCATTCACACCCCTAACCACCAGTGACCTTCCCCCCCAGCGGCCAGTGAGAGTGACTATCCCGCGGGGGAGATCTTCCTGGAGGCTGGGGAGGGGGGTGACTCGCAGGATGCGGGGGCTGTGGAGGGTGTCTTGGCCGGGATCACACTGGTGGGCTGTGCTGCCAACTGCAATGTGGACCAGAGCAGTTGCTCCTCAAGAACCGACACCCCCGTGGTGGACCGGAACCAGGGTACGTGCTGTCATAACTACATATTGTTACACCTATGCTTTGTCACGCCTATGTACTGTCCCACCTACACACTGTCATACCTACATGTGCCATACAAATGCATTACTACACAGATGCACTGTCGCACCTACTCACTGTTACACTTATGCAGTTACACATATGCATGGTCACACCTATGCACCATCACACCTGTGTGTGTGTTCAGGCCCATCCGCCACACAGTCACACATATGTCACTGAGCACCGGTGTGTGTTCAGGCCTATCCACCACACTGTCACACCTATGCACCATCACACCTGTGTGCGTGTTCAGGGCCTTCTGCCACACTGTCACACATATGTCACTGAGCACCGGTGTGTGTTCAGGCCTATCCGCCACACTGTCACACCTATGCACCATCACACCTGTGTGCGTGTTCAGGGCCTTCTGCCACACTGTCACACATATGTCACTGAGCACCGGTGTGTGTTCAGGCCCATCCGCCACACAGTTACACATATGTCACTGAGCACCGGTGTGTGTTCACGCCCATCCGCCACACTGTCACACATATGTCACTGAGCACCGGTGTGTGTTCAGGCCCATCCGGCACGCTGAATCCATCTCAGTCAGCTGAGGAGGCCACAGAAGCCACAGAGGTCCCGGAGGCTGCAACCAGTGTGGCAGCAGAGGGATCGCCCCCCCCTGGCCCCTTTATGGAGCACGTCTTCACTGACCCCCTGCCTAGCACAGCCGGCCCCCCGCTGGGAAGGTGGGTCCTGAGTTCCATGCCCACAGAGCGCACAGAACAGTGTGACTGTGTTGAGGTGACCATCCATCGGCTGTGTCCCGACTCCCAGCAGGGCCGCTGCACCCCCCACGGAGGACAGTTCATCCACAGGCCAAGTCCCTCCTGAGGACGGGGATGATGCTGCAGGGGCCAGTAGCACAGCGCCCACCATGTGGCTGGGAGCTCAGAATGGCTGGTTTGTATCAACAGCGTGCCGTCTCCTGTACTCACTCACACACAGTTGTGCGTCATTAGGAGTACCGGTAGATTAGGCATGGATTCTCAGTGTGCAGACGGGGAGCATCGGACTGGTTGAGACATGTGATCTACACGGTTTAGTGGCATCATTGTCAGTGTCAGACGTGATGATTCCAGCATCTTAGAAATGGCCGCCATCCTGTATTCATGTTCTGCTCGCTCACTCGGTTCTATCCTGGTTCTGGTCTTTTGTTTGGGCTAAGTGTCTGTGATGTACCATGTCTGTTTCTTCAGGCTCTATGTGCACTCAGCAGTGTCCAGCTGGAAGAGATGCCTTCACTCCATAAAGCTGAAAGACTCTGTTCTCAGTATAGTGTGAGTCTATCTTAATCAGATGTGTTCCGAGCTGTTCTGGGTGTAAAAGACAATGCTGGTTCTCACAGTGCTAACCATAACCCTAACCATAAGCACTGCTGATCTTGTGCTGCAGTCATGTGAAGGGCAGAGTGCTGGTGGCTCTGGCAGATGGGACTCTGGCCATTTTCCACAGAGCAAAAGGTAATAGACAAGTCTACGGTGGGCCGTAGGGTCCTTGCACACCAGCAAATATTCTGAAATTCATTTGCTTTTGACTGCGCAAAATAAAGAAATGGTGGTCTGCTTCTGTGTGCATGCATGTATGTCTATGTGTGTCTGTCACCCTGTGTGTGTCTGTCACCCTGTGTGTGTCTGTCACTCTGTGTGTGCCTGTGTGTGTCTGTCACTCTGTGTGTGCCTGTGTGTGTCTCACTCTGTGTGTGCCTGTGTGTGTCTGTCACTCTGTGTGTGCCTGTGTGTGTCTGTCACTCTGTGTGTGCCTGTGTGTGTGTGTCTGTCTATGTGTGTCTGTCACCCTGTGTGTGTCTGTCACTCTGTGTGTGCCTGTGTGTGTCTCACTCTGTGTGTGCCTGTGTGTGTCTGTCACTCTGTGTGTGCCTGTGTGTGTCTGTCACTCTGTGTGTGCCTGTGTGTGTCTGTCACCCTGTGTGTGTCTGTCACTCTGTGTGTGTCTATGTGTGCAGACGGCCAGTGGGACCTGAGCAACTACCACCTGATGGACCTGGGCCGACCGCATCACTCCATCCGCTGCATGGCCGTGGTGCACGACAGGGTGTGGTGTGGCTACAAGAACAAGATCCATGTCATCCAGCCCAAGACGATGCAGATTGAGGTGAAGCGGCAACGTGAAAAGACGCAGTCGTTTTGCTCTTGTGGAGTGTGTGTGTTTGCCACCTACTCATCCTGACCCTACGTTATGTCTTCAGAAGTCGTTCGAAGCGCACCCACGCCGGGAGAGCCAGGTGCGGCAGCTGGCGTGGATTGGAGACGGCGTGTGGGTCTCCATCCGCCTGGACTCCACACTGAGGCTGTACCACGCTCTCACTCATCAGCACCTGCAAGATGTGGACATTGAGCCCTACGTCAGCAAGATGTTAGGTAAGGAGACGGGCATTGAAACCAGAAGCTAGTTAGAAATCCTGAAAGTATTATTTGAAAATAAAATACAAACTCAAATACAGATGCTTTATTTTCTGTTAAACCGATACAAAGATGCTGTATTGAGGCAATGCGGTGCACAGCGTTAGCAGTGATTGGAGCCTCACTTAAGCTATGTGTGATAAGGAGTTTACAGAAACCTATATGATTTACTTTTAAAATACTGTCGTATTCTGTATACAGGGGTGAAATATCTAGAAGGTATAATGGTATGTATATATAGATGACGCCCAAGCCTACCAGGAGACCAATCTGCATTTTTCTCAGGCAGTTAACCTTTAATGTGTCTGTGCCCTCTGTATGTATTTGAACACTGACAACTATTGACAAATTTACTGCGTGTGTGAACGTACTTGGCCAAATAAACGGGACTTTGATTCTGATTCCTTTCCTTGCTCTTGTTTGGCAGGTACTGGCAAGCTGGGCTTCTCATTCGTCCGAATCACCGCTCTCCTGATTGGAGGAAACCGGCTGTGGGTGGGGACAGGCAATGGTGTCATCATTTCCATCCCGCTGACTGAAAGTGAGTTTTCCTGTAGTGTGTGCATCTGATGCACAGGGGCCTCTTGGACATTAAAATGAACATCATAAAAAGCTTAAGTTTCACAGGCTCTGCAGTCACTGGTTTGGCCCATTTCAGCTGTTCTTTTGACCCCCCTCCCCTTTAACAAATGCGTTCTCCTTCTCTGTGTTATTCTCCATCTCCCTTTTTCCGGTGATCGTTCCTTTGCCTCCCTTCACCTTTCAAACTCTCTATCCCTGGCACCTGTACCCTTCTATCCTCCTTCCTGAAGCTGTCGTCCTGCACCGAGGGCAGCTCCTTGGTTTGAGGGGTAAGTCGAAGCTTTATCCAACCCTCTTTTTCTGATTGGCCTCTTTCCACTCCATATCCAAATGTCCTTTTCCGATTGGCTGTTTTTCATGTGTGTTTCTTGTCCTCATTTGCCAGCATTCTCACCTCCATATGTTCCCTAATGATCATGATAAAATGTTTTGCTGAGGGCACAGACGAGTTGCAGTGACAGGGGACCCCTGTGATTTGTTATCGGCTGTAAGTTCCATAGGTTGTTGGTCTGTAGTAAATGCAGAGCGAGGGACAAATAAGAGCATAAGAAATTTACAAACGAGAGGGGGCCATTCGGCCCATCAAGCTCATTTGGGGAGAACTTAACTAATAGCTCAGAGTTGTTAAAATCTTATCTAGCTCTGATTTAAAGGAACCCAGGGTTTTAGCTTCCACTACACTAACCGGACGACTATTCCATACTCTACCTACAGGCTGTGTAAAGAAGTGCTTCCTCAAATTTGTCTTAAAATGTTCTCCCACTAATTTCCACAAATCTGTCTGGAATGTAAATAGCCCATCTGCATACAGGTCTGGTCTCTCCATTGGTACCAGACATGTGTAAAGTAAAAAGTACATATAAAATAAAAAGGGGAATTAAGAGAGAGGCACCTTCGAAGGGAAGCCTGCCAACCCTTGTGGGACATCTGCAAATGCTTGCATGCTCCTGGCTCTCTGTCCCCTTGGCGACCACAACTCTACTGTCGCCCCCCCAGCCAACAAGGTGTCCCCGACCTCCAGTGGGGGGGTCATCCACGTGTACGCTGACGACGGCTCGGACAAGAACAGCGGTAGCTTCATCCCCTACTGCTCCATGGCCCAAGCTCAGCTCTGCTTCCATGGCCATCGCGACGCCGTCAAGTTCTTTGTCTCTGTGCCAGGTGAGTCCTACAGCAGCCCTGCCACAGACATCCGCCTTGTAAAGAGACGGAGGAAGTAATTTCAAGCTTAAATCTGACTGTGTGTCCCACCTGAACCCTTCAGGAAACGTGTTGGCCACGCTGAACGGCAGCGTGCTGGACAGCCCGTCCGAGAACCCCAGCACGGCAGCTGCCCCAGAGGCGGAGGCTCAGAGTGTCAACAACGTGCTGGTGCTGAGTGGCGGGGAGGGCTACATTGACTTCCGCATCGGTAAGACCTGAGGAGATGCCCAGCGGCCGCTGAGCACCACTTCATGAAGCCTCGTTTTAAACAGATGGTGCATTCATGCCATTTTCTGAGTAACGTGCTGCTTTTCCCGTTAATTCTGGTGTTCTCACCATTCTTGTGCACCTGCAGGGGACGGAGAGGATGAGGAGACAGAGGAAGGTCACAAGGTGCCACAGATTAAGCCAGGACTGTCCAAAGCAGAGAGGAGCCATATCATCGTGTGGCAGGTGTCTTATGTCCCAGAATGACAACTGTCTTCCTCTAATGGATACAACTGTATTTAAGACCCATATTATAAATCCCCTTTTTGCCCTCAACTATTCAAATATATTATAAACTTAACCTTTCTGACCCATGACCTGGTTATACTGCTCACTGCTTACTAGTGGTCACATGACATGGGGCTGAGTTCAAAGGTAGCTATACATATGAAGATGGCATTCTGGGCAATGTGCAGGTGTGGCCACCCACTGGGCATACCGGAAGGGCAAGTTACATGGCACTTTTGGAGTCAAAACCGGCACGTTAGGCAGTTTGAAGCTGTGCATCACCAATGAAACCCTAAAGTAAATATAAAAAGCAACACTAATGACCTGTAATATATAAAGTGTGAAATAAATGTGCAGGTGCGTGTGGGACTTAGTCTTTCATGCAGTGAACAGAGCCCTGGGGATGAAACACAGGAATACTGATACATATATGGTGCTGTACATAGTCAGCATGTAGGCCAAAGGGTAGATTGTAAATAAGATGACAGTATTCATGAGCACATGTGTAAACAATAACAGCAGACGCTTGTGGAAGTAACACAAACAGCTGCGGATTCATTGCGAGAAAGAAAGCAGGAAGGATGTGGAGTATTTTATTTATTTTTTTTACTTTTATGGGGCCAGGCCCTTCACTTCGGAAGAGGGGTTACCCTTTACACATGCTCTCTACTGGAGGGACAGCCGTTGTACAAATTCTAGAGAACTGCACTTAAGACTAAATGCAGTTCATCAAACCAAATTGCAATCAAAGCAGTTTGTCCATCGACAGATTAACAGTGCTGCCTGCCATAGCATTCTGGCCAGTATGAGATTGCTGTTGTAATTTAATTTCATAAACCATAAAGAGATTGGCCAGCAAGATCCCTTTGCTGTGGCTGTTAGTAAGCTGTGAGCTGATTGGTTGAAGTCCTCTCACCGTGTCCTCTGCAATCCCCATGTAAGCACTAAAAAGCAGCAGGATTCAGAGGCCAGGCTCCTATAAATTTACAGTAAAGCCCCCCCCCAATTAATGATCCTCTCTTCTCCCATGCTATGTACCTTTACACATAAACTGCTGTCTGTAAGTATTAAAGATGTGCAAGGAACACAAAGTAACGTGTATGTGTGTGTTCATGTTCCCAAAACGCTTGTTTGAGCAGCATTTTATGCTTTCCTGTGACATTTTGGAAGTAGGCACAAAAACCTAGACAAACTGCTTAGGTCAATGTATTTTATTCATGATGAGCATCTTGGTCATAAGAATCAGATTTTCCATGCAGTGGCAAAAAACACATATTTGAGGGTATTGGGTTTAAAGGCCCTAAAGGCTATATAAGATAAATCATACTTTATATTCTGCTATGGCAGGGTTATTCAAATCACGGTCCTCGAGGTCCGAGCACTGCTGATTTTCTAGCCTTCCTTTACCTGTCAGTCAGGTGAGAAGCCTCTGACCAATCAGAATCAGTAATTATTAAACTAACTACTGAAAAGGAGGCCTGGATTTGGAATCGAGGTCCAGAGTTGAAGAACCCTGTGCTATGGTATATTTTTATGTTTCTTTCTACTGAGCGTAGTTGTGCTGAAGCACAATAATAAAGCTGAAGTAGGAATATCTTAATTGAAAATGGATTCTTTACATTTTGATGCATTTGAGGCAGTGCATCTCAGCTAAAATAAACCAAAAAGCCAAACTGGGCAATAAGGGGACTCATCTTCCAAAATATCAAACTATTACAGGTCTGTAAAAGACATCAATTTCAGTCTTAACAGCTGACACTAAATTTAACAAAAAAAAATGAAACCAATGCCATATAAATATGAAGTGCCAATAAGTCATTCTGTGACCCTGAGCATCCATTCAGAGTATCTGCCTCAATACAAACTTATCACAGATGACCACAGATTACAATAGCAAGGATATGCTTCGTAACAGGCACTGCGACCACCCGGCAGAACAGCGGTAAACAGTCAGAAAGCCGTAGATATCAGAACGAGTCCTGCCAGTATGTAACGATGGACACAGGAGCCCGCAGTGTGTTTACCAGCAGCTAGCTGCTGTGCTTTTCACTGGTATCTCCAGGGCTGGCTGCTGTTTTCCCAGCAGATCAGCTCGTCTGGGTTGAACCAGAGTGATATCTCCCTCTGTGCCATCTTCACAGAGTCGCTGCCATGGATCACGTTCCTGCAGAGGACACATTAAAGCCTTACTGTCAATTTCCGCTCTTCCTCCTGCGTGTCTGGTCCCAGTATCCCATCCCTTGACCCACACCCCAAAGCGTAACCATAACCGACTGCCATCTCTCCCTACAACTTCTTTGGTTCCTTTATTATTATAATAAGGGTTCCAACCCATGGTAGGTGAGTCAACTACTCCTCTCAGTTGCTTTGGTTTAACTCACAGTAAGGCTAATATGTAATGGTGAGCTGGTCAGACTTGTCAGTGACTGACAGTGCAGAATGGCTGTAGTGCCATCTCCTTACTGAAGGGAGGCTTCCTTCATCTCCCCCCCCCCCATGCCATGCAACACATACCTGCCCACCTCCACACAGAAGTCCCCTCTGATGGTCCCTGGGAGGGAGTCAGCAGGGTCAGTCTCTCCCAGCATCCTGCGGGCCGTCTTCACTACATCCATGCCCTGCCACACCTGTGTATGTACAACTTTTATCACACAATGTATAAAGCAGATAACAAACTCTATTCACTTATTTTTTTCCATGCCTGAAGCAACTGGGCTTACGAGTCCAGCAGCATGTCAGTCTGCCGCCACGGGATTCGAACCGGTGACCTTCCGATCATGGACACCTGCTGAGCCACACACATACCCTTCAACCTAAATATGACCTATTTCAAGCTTCCCAGCCAACTCAAGGTCAATGATTCTTATTTTACCCTTCGCAGGTGGACTACACAAGTACAATGAAATTTACTGGCTGCCACCATTACGACACAATCAACAACTAACACCGATTCCTTCCTGAAACAAAATATTTTAAAATTCTATAAACTGACCTACAATTCTCAGTGTTAAAGTAATCAAAGAGATACTTCTCAGACATTCTATTGCACAAGAAACAAGCTTAATATTAATTAAAAATATTTTGTCCTTCAAGCCAAGGTATTTGAGTATTAAAATGCTTGTTAATGAGAGACAGTTTCCTGGGTAAGTTGCTAAAGTTACCACCAACAGCAACAACAGTTGCTTGACAGACTTTGCAATACATCACAAAACAGTTTACATTCTGTCCCATAGACGTGGATACCATATGAATAACATATGCATACAATACCAATCAAAAGTTTGGACATGTTAAGACACCTACAAGGAAGAATGATACTGTCACATGACCTGACCACCTGACCTGCACACTATAGAAACTGTTTCATATTAAATTCTGGAATGTGCACTTTAATCACATGTGACGTGTTTGATTTGAAATCTCAAACTGTGGAGCAGGGGGGTAAATCAAGGAAAAAATGCTTTTGTCCCAAACATAATGGAGGGCACTGTAAACAAGCCTCTATATGCTGGCAGTGCAGTCGCTTTAACCAACTGTGCCATAAATATCAAACCTGTTCCCAGGAATGAGCACTGAGGCAGTGAATGAAAAAACATCAACAATAAAACATACTGTTGTGAGCTTTCTAGTGTCACGGCTTATGACACGTTTTTGTATGATTTATTCATTATAATTAGATTTATCTGCAGTCCATTTTTCATGTTCTGAATCTGTTTAAGGGCAATTCAAAGGGAGTTTTGAGCATAAACTGAGCCTTGAAGTAAAGAAAAAAATACCTGAATTATATCATGATAAGCACTGAAATCGACCAACATGAAAAAAATCTTCATGATAAAATATTTGCCAAATTCACCAGCCCAACTGGGGTAGAGGCTGTTTCTGAGTCTGGATGAATGGGTCTTGTATCTCTACATAGTTTTTACGTCCTTTTCAAATGAATGCCATTATAAAGAGCATGCCTTACCATGGCAACCACAGGTCCAGAGCGCATGTACTCTATCAGTCCACTGAAGAAGGGTTTCTTCCTCAGGTCCCAGTAATGCTCCTTCAGAAGGGGCTCTGAGGGCTGTCAAAATAAAAGCTGCAACAAATCTGGAACAGCAGCAACACTCAAAAGGGCGTTGCAATGAGGTATTTGATTATAGACGATAAGTTTCTGTTCATGAACTCACCTGCACTAACTTCATCCCAACCAAGTGGAAGCCCTTTTTCTCAAACCGTCTAATGATCTCACCCACCAAGCGTCTATGTACGCCATCGGGCTTCACAGCGATGAAGGTTCGCTCAAAGACCCCGGTCCAAGCTGCCAGAAACAGACACACCCTTACAACACGTTGCCGGAGTAGCCCATGCTTAACGGCTGCATGCTGCACGCACACATAAAACAGACCGTTTACGTTTTGCAAGTAAAATCGTGTTCAGTGTTACCTAACGCAAAAGCTGCCGGATCATTTTGTCAGCGGGCAAGAGTACTAACCGCTTTAAAAACTCTCTGGTGCTATGTCAGTATCCTACAAGTCAGACCTCCAATAAGCCAAAGGAAAAGCGACATTTTATTTTTGCACAGATGCAGTGCTACATGATTTTGCAGTCCAGTTACTTTAAGAATGACGCGGAGTCGCCACTGTAATTCCATCCTACTGCGTCCTACAGTTTTACACTCTCAGAAAATGGAAACATTCTCTATGAACCCTATAATTTATGTCGCTGTCGCAGTTTCCAGTAAATACAATAACTCCACACGGCTGCCAGCGCGGCTCACCGGCTCGGGCGGCCCGGCCGCGCTTTGCAGACGGTTCCGGATGTCCCCGCTGCTCGGACACAGACCGTTTGGTGCCCATTGCAGGTTTATACTAAACCAACAGGAACAGCTGCAGCTTAAAATAGCCTGGCAGTAATGCTCATTTTATAAAACGACGGCGTGAATGATGGGCCTGCCTATCAGCCAGGAGCCGGGGATATTAGCAAAGCGGATTTTTCTGAATCGCAGATCCGTACATCCCACATGCACGTTCTCTAAACTGCTACGCCAGCGTCTAAACAAGCCACAGGCCGGTGACACTAAACTTAAGCTAAAATGCAGGTGAAATATATTGCACTTACCGGTCTGGAAAATGTTAGCAAATACGGTCAGCACGAAACAAATCATGATGGCGTCAGACGGAGCGTGTCACCCACGGCAACAGCGCGAAGGTGGAGATTTTCTGCTCGCGCATGTGCCTTGTGCGGTGCGTGCCCCCGCGAGTCTGACGTACACATACGTACCAGCGGACTACGGCTACAAAAACCAGCAATGAAGTACACAGTAAAATAATCTATATTAATACAAAACTGTAACATTTGAAACCTGTTGGATTCTGAACCTGAGCAAACTCCGCCGGGTCCGTTGATGAGAAGAGATTCACACTTAGAGTCGCTGGAGGTGTTGCAGGTCACAAGGTGTTAATTTATTGCCAGCTGATCAGGGAGCAACCCTCAGACATACATCCTCGGCATGTACATCAAGATGCTCAAAGTATACCTGTCCGGCCTTCCCTCTTATAGCCCATTTGGGCTTGGTCCCCCTCCTTTGGTATTATTCCAGTTACTTTGTTCTAGTTTGTATGAGTATGGGTACTTTCCCCCTCCCTGATCTCATCATGGTCAGCACTTCTCCTTCTCCCGGCCTAAAGATGTTCATGGACAGTCAACCTCCGCGGTAGCAGAGGATGGTTTCAGTGTTATGACTGTTCTCCCCAACTCTGTTAGCTGTCTGTGGCCTTGGAGGCCTTTAGGAGCCTTGAGGGCCTTCTGTTAGTTGTCTGCATATTTCACTATGTGTTAGTTATATTCTTCTAAAGTGCATGTGTTAGTAATATCCTTTATAAGATCTATTCCCACAAACCCCATTCCTACCTATAAGCAGACTCCACCCTTGGTAGAGAGGATAATTAAAAAAAAAACGAAAGAACCTCCCAACACATTTGAACGAGGCACGTTTTAATCACAGCATAGGCCTGAAACACTCATACATTTGTCTATGACAAATCGAAAAACACGTGGCCAATACTTATTAAACTGAAATGTTTAACACACACACATTTTCTGAAAGATGATTCTCTGAATCAGATGATAAACAAAAGTTATTTTCATTCCTGACACAGCATATTGCAGAACACATGTACAGTTTCACTGCTGACCTGTTCTTCCCTCCAGTATGGGGCCAATGCAAACACACAGCTCTGTGCTCTGCCTCATACCAAAGTCCCCATGCTCTGCTGCTCCTCCTGCAGTCTCAGGAAAAAGTCCTTCTTAAGTGGGACAGTTTTCTGCAGGTCAATAGCGGGCTCCTTATCAAGCGGCTGATTCTCTTTCCGTCTTTCTGCCAGGATCATGGCACGTAGCAGAGGGGGATATGGCACAAAGCGTGGTGCTGAATCAGCTACAGGAACAAAGCGTGTGAACTCCTCCTCCTGGTGTTTTGGCACCAAGCGCCAGTCGTGGTACATCACTTTGTCCACTTCCTTCACCTCCTTCTCCTGCTTCCCTGGAAAATCAAGGCAAGACAAAGAGAAATTTAATCTTCAGGCAAGTTTTAAGCAGCCTTTTGGAAAAAAAAATACACTGTATATCAGAATAAATCAACCAGTTCAACCTACCTAAAGTAAAAATGAATACTTACTAATACTTATTAATAAACAAATTAAGAGCTACTGGAAAGCAGCATTAAAATGATTCAGATCATTATGGCACATCATAAAAATAACCGGTTCTATGCATACAATGCATGTACGTATCCTACAGGAACACGAGTGGGACAATTAGAGCAGTTGATGGGTGGATGATTAAATCCTATTGGACATAAACAAAAAATTAAAAATTCTTTGTATTAAAGTCAGATTAGTCTCACCTTTGAAGGTCAGGATGCCCCAGGCTTTCCCATGGTCCATATTCTTAATGAGAAGTGTGAAACAAATATTTTTACACAAACAAATACAGCCTGAAATTCTGATGAGTGAAGAGTAAAAACAGCTTCACACATACGTACCTGGGCAGTGTAGTCTGCCTTGACCTTGGTGATCCTCCAATAGCAAGGCTCATCGTGCTCCAACAGCCAGGACTTGCGCGTGAAAAGACGGCCAACTCCAAAGAGCCGCAAGCCGCTCAGCATGGAGAACAGGCGACTCTCACGCTTCACGTCCTGCCAGGCCAAGACGGGCAGCTTCCTGCCCGAGTATGGCCGTGTCATGGTGTCATAGTCCAGGGCATACTTCTGTGAGTCGCGAGGTCGGTCTTTCAGAGCCCGGTACTCTCTGACTTTGCGAGCCAGCTCTGCAATGGGGCGTACAGTCTTCTTCCTGACCATCCTCTGGTACCTGCAGGGTCTTAAGGAAACAAAACAATTAGGAAGCAAGTAAAGACGTTGCTGCGTTTGAAGAGCGACAGTGATGTAAAACAGAAGGGATGCTTATCACATGGTGTACTTCATGATTTACTAGTGCTAAATTCTGAAAGCACATCTATGACAATCGCTATGTTATGTTAACAGTAACAAACATTAGCGGAATTAGCATTAGCTTGTGTAAATTTGCACAACAAATCCATTCCGTTCAGCTGTTCTATAGTAGGAGGGTGGAAATTTTCAAATTCCGAGTTATCAGGAATACATCAATACAGTGCAATGTGCAATAATACTAATAATGAATAATACATAGAATTTGCCCTTTTTTCCTTTTACATAATCCATATATCAACACAGACATGCTATTTCGATTTCTAATAATCAGATTGTGGTGATGCAACCAGCTCAAAAGGTGGGCATGTCGAAAAGGGATGTGTACAATAGAGCAAGCGTGCCCAAAGGATATTTCTGTCGGCTTAAAATGCGTTCAATAAATGTGTGTGTATATATATATATATATATATATATATATATATATGCCTTTTTCATATTTGTTCATATAACATAGGGCTGTGCGATATGCCATAAAATTCATATTGCGGTATAATTTTGAACCATAGATGGTGGACGGTATATATTGTGGTATATGATTTGATTTGAATCAATTTCAATTTTACTGTTTCTGAAACGGTAACATATGTCCATAGCAAAGGCATTGCAGCAGGAAGTTGTATAGTAAACTGTTAAAACATTTCAAAGTAGTCAT
>JABFEA020000048.1:5331591-5341916 GCA_019775915.2 Cyphomyrus plagiostoma
GGGTTCGGTTACCCGACCGGTGACCCGCAAATTTTGTTGAAACGGGTGAAAAATATTCTGTGTCGGATATGGGTTCGAGTCGAGTCGGGTCGGACGCAGGAGAGCTAAATTGCGATTTTCAAAACATCATGTGCCGACAAAAAAAATACCCTAGGGCTATATTTTAGTG
Source organism: Cyphomyrus plagiostoma (assembly GCA_019775915.2). Taxonomy (NCBI): domain Eukaryota; kingdom Metazoa; phylum Chordata; class Actinopteri; order Osteoglossiformes; family Mormyridae; genus Cyphomyrus; species Cyphomyrus plagiostoma. The sequence continues at coordinate 5,331,761 of JABFEA020000048.1, forward strand.
ACAAAATCCCTGTATTCAAGATGATAAAACGTAAAATCAGTATCAGTTTATATATGCACGCGCATTCCCGGAAATCTCTCCCACTTTCATTTAAAAAAACGCATGCGATCTCCTCCAGTTGTTCGAAATGGATGCTGAAGTAGTCAGCTGAGGCCATCGACTGTGGACGATATTCTTTTTTTTACACAGTAATATAAAGCACTGCACCAAACTTTAGTCTTCGCCTTTGCGTAGGAATTCCAATCGGGTAATCAAAGGAAAATGGACAGTGCAATATAGGTCGCATATAAAACTCAATACTGTGCAGGGTAGCCTAATGTACATTTTATATAATATTCGTTGAAAAGGCATAGCCAAATGTAAATGTTGCTTAATAACAGCCTAATAAGAAAAACAAATGGCCTACCTCCAAAATCAAATAATGTTTGATATTGCCATGCCCACACATAGCCTTACCTGCTTACAATTAAATGTGACTTATTTTATAGCTGAAAAAAAATTCTATTTCATAAAGTGTTAATATTATTTTAACTACTTCTTCTACATGTCCTGTACAAATCAGAGAACTGGCATCTTCACGGGAAAACAACGAAGGATTCGAATGTGTTTCATGTAGCTGTCATACATAATCCACAGACAGACAGATTCTCCGACCCGATACAAACTAGCAGCAGCTAATAAATCGTGCATACTTAAGGACACGAGCACTACTGTGCAGCTTTCCAGGGGAAGTAACGCGTTATGAATAGTAAGTTAAAATAAGCGAATAACGCATTTGGGGATAGGCAACAAACATGTCCCATGTCGATGAATATAATTATATATACTGTACATGTGTGGAGAATGTGATTCGTGAGAAAACCTCTAAGACTTGAGCATATTTTCCCTGTTCCTTATGAAAGAACAGAATCATTAAACCATTACAAAATTATCGCATTTGGCCGGTATAGGTAATAAAATGAATACAAACAACAAAAATCAGACTAACCTGATTTAATATGACCTCCAGTGAGACGCTACTTCCGGTAACACTGCGGATTCCCAAACTCCCTCCGTGTAGAAACATGACCGTGTCTTTGAGTTCCGGTAGTTTCTAACAATAAACCTGAAACCCGTCTGTCGTTTATTCATACCTGCTTGTGCTATGTTCATTAGCAGGTAACAAATCCGTAAACTGAGTTTACAAACATACAAGTACACTTTGTAAGTTTGACTCGGTTTGCATTTATAAAGCACACTTTTCAAAACACACAATTTTCAACATTAATCATAAAACTGATAATACTCCCTTTTCACTCATCCAACTTTGTTCTGGAGTGAGATTTTCATTTCGAGTCTGCACATGCATTTAAGAACATAATAACATGTACGTAACAGTTTTATTATCTTCAAAATAGTCCGTAGGGTTTGCAAACTACCCCAAAGCTTTTGATGTATCTAATTTCGTGTTTATAAAGGAATAATACAGATTTGTTGTATGCTTCATCCAGATATTTATTTAATCCATAAATGAGAACGGGTGAATAACATATTCTCTACATCCGTGGTTCTCAAACCACTGGTGCAACATGAGCTCCTTCTAGTGGTAGTGCAAATATCTCCTTTTATGACGTTGGTAATGGAAAATGTGAACCATGAGAAAACCTCAAAGAATTGAAAGTTGATACTAAGCCTTTTTCAAGCCAGTTCCTCAAAGAAAGCACAGAAAGCAAACACTGAAAAAAATTGAGAACCACTGCTCTACTTTATGCTGTTGTACTTGATTTATGCTTTAAAGCTACATGTCACTAAGCCTATGATATTCATTGATAGTTAATATTATTGTAAAGTGTATATTATCCTTAACCACTTCCCATAGGCTTTTGGATCTTTACAGAGTGTTGCATGACCAGCCCGTGTCAGAAGACAAATGATGTTCACATTCAAACAGGGGACAACAGTTTGTAGTGTCAAACAAAAGAATTTGCTGAGACACATCCAATATCATATTTTGGCAGACAGTAACATATTTACAAAACACAACATTTGAATGCACTTCTTGGGACTTATTCACCCAGCAGTACATAGAATACTACCTCTCCACTGTGTTGTTTCACATACAGGGCTGTGTTGACAATGTCACTGTTGACAAGTATATCCAGACCTTCCCAAACAACATGTCATGGATGACCAAGGAAGACCAGCTTCTGCTGAGAGATAATGAGGCCTGTAGGTCTTGGGAACAAGTAGTTGTACAGCACTGCCAGGTTTATACTTAAGAGGTGCCAAAGATTCCACGGCAGCCTATAGGCGGAAGATGGAGGCTCACTTGCAGAAATCGCTATCAAACATGACAAAGGTATTCAGCACCTTCCAAAGTACAAGGTGGCATGGCCCTGCCCACCAGCGGCAGTGGAGCTCTTACCCCACTTTGACGTGAACAAACCAGCTACTGACAGGTTCTCTGTATGTCTGTATGCATGCATGAAGGTATGTCAGCATTTAGGAGTATGTACACAGGATGAATGAGTGAATCTTATATGTATATCAGAGTGTGTGCATAGACCCAAATTTGTATTTTATACTTATTAGTACTTTTATTTCAAGAAAATGCACCTTGATCTTGTTGTACTGCAGGGCAATGACAAAGCTTTCTATTCTAACTTGATGAGCTTGTCAACACTGGCTCAACACCCCAGCCACATAAATGTGAAGCAGCTATGCACTTTATGCATGTTGATCTGTACTGTCTGCACAAGAATTCCTCCCCCCTGGAATGAGCACATTTTACCTTATTCCTAATCTGTACATGAAGTCAACCGAACAGTATTCAGAGAGAATCAAAGAATTACGCTACAAATATGTGGATCGCTGTGATGGGTTAGGTCCCCATCCTGGGGTATTTCCTGCCTTGCTCCCATTACGTCCAGAACAGGCCCCAAATCCCTGCCACCCTGCCTAGGATAAGCACATATGGAAAATGGGTAGATGGAATACGTGGATCAATTCACTGCACCCCATCAGCAGTGCATAGTCATATAACTGTAATCCAGAATGCAGTGCAGCACCAGATTGACGGCTCTAGCTGTATTCCTGTTACTGTAGGGTGTTTTTTTTTGTTCTTTCTTTCAATCGTGAAGCAAGATGCTGTAGAAGCCCATCATGAATTCATTCTTATGGATGAGGCTGGATTTACACTTGCAATAATAATCCAAAGGGGAAGAAATATCATTGGTCACTATGCCATTGTGGGGGCAAATATTGTGTGTAGCTCAACGGCCAGGATGGCACCCTCTGTCAAGCTCAAGCAACCACAGTTCAGAGCCATGACCGAATGCCAAACAGCTGACAGCACCCCTAGATTGATATATCCCTGACACTAATCATTTCTGGCATAAATTCCTAGATATGCATCTGTACTCCTGACATACTCCTATATGATCAGTGTAGAGCAGGGCTATTCAACTTGGGCCCTCGATTCCAAATCCAGGCCTTGTTTTTAGTTCTCCCAGGCAGTTAGTTTAATAAGTATTGATTCTGATTGGTCAGAGGCTTCACACCAGACTCACATGGTAAAGGAAGGCTGGAAAATCAGCAGGGCTCGGGCCTTGAGGACAGCGAGTTGTAATTAGTATTTAGTAATTAATGCATCCCTTTATATTCTGGGAGCATGTAATAAAAGTAGTTATAACTATTCACTCAAAAATAACTGATGATTGTTTACAAAAAAAAAATAAAAAATCACAACACTAAAAAATGAAACGGATTGTCATTCAACGATCAGTCTTAAAGCGTCTTGTGCAAGCTCTGCCACACAGATTTATGATCTTTTCCAGCATCAACATTGTAAGAAATAGAAAATATGGATATACATGTGGGAACATCAAGATTTAAATAGAACCTAGAAACCCAGACGATACCTATGAATAAGCAAACTAGACCAAAGCCAACAGTCTGTCAGAAGTACACAAAGATAGCAGGCTTAAACATGTAGAATATTCTGATATGGACCACTAAATCCAAATTTCAGATGAGTCACCAATGGCCTTTCCTGGTGGAAGATAAAATACCCGACTGAGCTTATCTGTAGTGCAGGGAGCATATACATACACATGGAGATTTGTGAATTGGAACAAAGTGGAACTTTATATAACATGTGTTTTGACAATACATTTGGAAGTACCACTGTAACTTTGGGAATAAGTACAGTAAATTTATTTGGAAATTAGTCCCGTTAAACCCAACACTGGGTATACAACTTTAACACAACCAATAGCTGTACTACAGGAAAACATGTTTACAAGTGTAACAAGAATGTGTCAATTACAATTTGAACAATCTCACACACATCAAAGTTCCACTCTGAAGTCTGACACTTAATGCAATCGCCATTTCACCAATAATTACATCCAGAAGAAATTCAAGCACTACCCACAGTGCAATAACCTCTATATATTCTTAATTATATATATAAATTATAATGAACATAATTATAATATGGGGAATTCAGTAACAACTGCTCCATTTAGAGATGTATAAACATTTTAAATTAAAATCATTAGAAGGGGAGAAAAAACACAGCTCATCCACATATTTGTACAGATACTTTGCCAATGTCCCAAAAATAAAAGCCAAATGACTGTTCCCTAGTCTGCTCTTTAAGACCAGAGGACACCAATAACAATGGCCGCACACACACACAAACACACAAAAATGACAAGTCACTAATATACGTGGTGCATGTACAAGAGGATCACTACCAACCAGAGGACTGTACAACGGCCTGGAAATAAGATCGATGCATTTTTCCTTTTGCTGCCCTCCCAGTGGCCAGCGTAACGATGGTTTATTTCGTGGACAGAATGAGGGCTACGATGAGACCATAGAGCCCCAGAACTTCAGCAAAGATGAGGATGAGGATCATGCCGACGAAGAGGCGCGGCTGCTGTGCAGTGCCGCGGACTCCGGCATCTCCCACAATGCCGATGGCAAAGCCGGCAGCCAAGCCGCTCAGTCCCACGCTCAGTCCTGCTCCCAGGTGCAGGAAACTCCTGGGGGGTAACACGGATAAAGGAAAATTTAGGGGTGAGTCTCTCCTAAAATCTCTGCAGGTTTATATGCACCCTCAGCTCAACGGGCACAATCAGGGTAACTCAAGGTGTTACCGCGGTTCTTTAGCAAAGAACGAGACCTACTTGAAAAGGGTGACGTTCTCAGACAGGCTGTTGGCGATCAGCACTGCGACCACCAGACCGTAGATGGCAATGATACCTGCCATGACCACGGGGATGATGGACTTCATGATCAGCTCTGGCCTCATCACTGACATGGCGGCGATGCCGGTGCCGCTCTTGGCTGTGCCATAAGCTGCACCTAGAGCTGAGGACAGAAGAGGAAGTGATGAGCAAAAGGCTGTGTACAGAAATCAGCATGCAAACAGCTCCGGAGGAGTCACAGTTACAGCAGATCCAATGAACTAGTCTGCTAAGGACCATGCAGAAGGCAGTTGACATAGTCTGCTTATCTCCCGGCTCCAGTCAGAGTACTTCTGTAATAACTAGGTATTAAAAAAAGTAATTGCTTCTAACAGCTAAAGGAAAAAGTGAATGTAAACTCAAGGTATACTTAGTGCTCTTCTACTTAAGGACAGATGAATGTTGATTGACTTGTCAGGCAGCTGTTAGAACCACAGCATTCCTTCACCAAAATTCCCCCTTACATAAAACATACATGTTCTGCCTAGAAAACGGACACACACGCTACCACAATCGGAATACGGACAGTGATTCAGCTACCCTTTCTCAGCCATTCATCTACAAGAGCAAGGTCATCAAACCACAAGCACTCAGCTAAAGTGGTCATGTGTGTTTCACAACTGCATGTGTCAATAGCAGTTTCGGTTCTCACTCTTCCTTTGGGAAAACCACCTAAGACAAAAAAAAAAAACCACCGGCAGCAGTATTGTGGTAGCACTGCATCACCCACATCACTGGCCTGGAGAATTAACTCATACTTCTCTGTAAATAGGAGGACACAGCAAAGACTAGGACATTCCAATGAGCACCAACCACTCACAACAAATGAGGATACTATGACCACGTAATGGTTTAACAGACCTGTTCCAAAAAAAAAGTGTCAAGCAGTCAATAAAAGCCAATGAAATTCCAGCAACCAGAGTGTCGCTTGCAGAAAGATGTGTATGATCTTCCTTACAATTATCACAGAGGAAGAACTTCATTTCAGACTCCACAAACCATCATTTTTGCAGCCCTGAATCACTAAAGGAAACTGTCCAAAAATTAAGCCAACTTATATAGAAAGTACTACACATTATATATAGTATGCAAAGTTCCACCCTCACGGTATAGTGTTCTCTCCGGGTCAAGAAGGTCTGCATGCATCAGGAAAACCAAGAATTATGCTGAAGTTTTTTTTTTTTTTTATCTCTCGTCCATCATCCATGGCAAACGGGTCTTAGAAGAGATGACGGAAAATCTACCAGCTGTACTGCGCGGCAGTGATATCCGGCAGTGATACCTGCAGAGTGTGATCACACTGATAATGGCTACGACTATTTCAATGTGTGAAGAAAAAGACAATGGTAAAGCGCTTTTACACATTTACCAAGAAAACCTTATAGACAGACACCAAAAAAAAGAAAACAACTTGAAAATGATAGACAATGGGGCATGCTACTGAGGAAGTCAATTAACTTCCTCCAACATAATTATGTTGGACTTCTAACGCCATGCCAGCAACTATGGCTGTATTCATGGCAAGAGCATAGGGATAGTAACAGACTGAACTATCAAAAAGGTAAACTTCATAAATAGCAATAACATGTTACAGACTGTTAAAACAACCATAACCTTTTTCATGCCTGAAAGCTGATGTTCGCATGGCCGAAAAATTCTGGAACTGCAAAGGAAGAATTGTTTTTGGAACATAAAAATAAAGCAAGAGCCAAAAAAAAAAAGCTGCAGGTAATAAAATGGAAATGGTTACTTAAAAACAAGCATCTCATGCATTAGAGAATGTAAATGAATGGGGTGAGGACACCAGGGTGAGAACGTCATCTAACAATAGACAGTAAAGAAAAAACTGTCTGACTTTCATAGGCAGGAAAGAATATTGCCAGAATCAAACATGTATTGATGGCACCTCAAAATAAAGTCCTTTAAAATGTACTGGGGGACAAATTTACTAAGTGAATTTACGATTCCTGTGGTCTTGGTTCCTCTCGTATTTTAAATAGTACGCATAAATAAAATGGCAATATCTAATAGATATATTTTTCTTTAGGCAAGCCGGTAAGTCAGCTACACTTAAGCTCTGAACCACCACATCAATCCAATTTAACCACGTTAACAGTGAGCATCGTCAAGTACAGTTGTGTTAATTATTTCTCATTAAACAAAGAAACGAGGATGCCAGTCCGTAACGTTACTCCGACAGACGAAAACTGGACACCTGATATCCAGGCAGCTAGTCGCATAGGTTGGCAGAAGACGCTCTCTGTGGGTAGTTATATTACCTAACCAGCTAACCACAGTCAAGAGCCAGGGAAAAACAGCCAATGCATGAATATGGAATATCACAAGAATAAGACTTATATAGAAATATAAATTGCAGATAAAATAATACAAATGCACAGCGAAGAGAACGACGTACGCATCCGGCCGAAAATCTAACACAAAACCCCAAATGAGACAGAGATTAAAGCCTAAGCGCAAGAGACCCGGTTACCGACAGCACGGACACCCCTTCTCCCAAACGACATCAGCCTAACGTTACACAAAGGTCCCGCACAGTCTGCTATCATGCGGTGAAGGCCGTTTAAAGGCCATTTTCCCCGAGGAAGCGAGGCGTATCCGGCGCTCGGTTACCGCTGAACACCATGGCTGCGGAGGCGCCCATCACCCCGAAGAACGGCGAGTACTCGGGGCTCGTGGAGGACATTCTCTCTCGTTGAGTATAAAAAACAAACAGCCTTCAAAAAACGGCCACGTTCAGATTATATTTCAGTACTCTTAACGCGGAGGCAATGTCTTTCACAGGGTACTAATATTCTCTAAAATAACAGTAAGAGCGAATATCCCCTCCCGTCTTCTTGCGAGTACCGGCAGACCGGAGGAAAATGGCGGGTCGTGAAAAGTCACCTGACGCCTATTCGGATCGACCCACGCATTTTCGGTAGGGGTAAAAAAAAACATTTATCTTTAAGATTTTATACAATTAATATAACCAGTTTTATGTTTTTGAACATATACTAATAAATAAATATTGTTAGAGAAGAATATTATTATTATTATTATTTAAAAATATTTTATAACCCCTGAATTATAGAGATGTTGGTTTATCCCGCCGCATGCCGTCAAAGTGGGGTCTCCTTTTAGGATTCTGACAATAAAAAGCAATACGCACAAAATTAACGTTGTGATATCTTACCGATTAATGGATATGGTGGTTTTAGGCGAATGGTGCGCCGTTAACTTACACATCATATATGTACACTTATTAGATGCACGATAGCCTATATAATTTTTTTCCTATACATTGCAGAAACATGCATTTTATGTGTGTTTGAATTAGCATTACCAATATGGCTTTGTGCGTCAAGAGAACATTTTTTCTGTGGTGGTGTATGGTTTTTGCAGACTAGGTCTTTGTAGGCGTATTCAGATGGTTGCCAATTTGAGTCCTATGGCTAGTGGAATACCCATGTCTGTGTTAGGTCCCTGAGCAAGGCCTTAACCCTCAGTAGTGCCAGATTACAGTATAATAGCTGACCCTGTGCTGTAACCCCAGACATTGTTCTCACGTAGGAGAGCAAGATGAGATATACACTAACTAAATGACAAATAAAAATATGATGATCGTCAGTGTCATCCACATAATGCCCTGTACTGAGCTTTGGCTTGGATTGAGTATATTTACTTGTGTTTATGAGCGTCTCTCTATGACTGACACATATGGAGCTGCCCTCTGTCAAAGATAATATCCCAGACCAGCCATAAATCAGCACTCTCCTGTAGTAACTCATCTTCATTTACTTACTCAAGTTCCAAAGTTTTATTTGTCACATATGCAGTTATACCCAGTACAAAGTGTGAAATGCACAGTTGCCTAGTCCCAGACTATAAACAGAAGACATAAATGTAGGAGACAGGTCATAACCTATTAACAAACATTAATCATTAAATAATAATCAGTCTTTTCATCTTCTCTTCACTCATTTTTTACTTATTTCAGCTGTTCTTCATCTGCTCCCTTGTGGCAAGGAGATGGCTGAATAAAATATCCTTCATCACAGATGGTAGCCCTCTAAAAGTCCAGGGAAGGTCACTGGGTGAGGACCTTAAATAAAACTTGGATCAAAGTATAACTAAACGACATCATCTGTGACAGTGGTCAGCCATCTATTCATGGCTCTTATTAGATTAGACCTCAACATCAGAGTGTCAGCCTCAAAGAACAGGTGTTTTAAATTGTACTTTAAACATAAGCTCTAGCTTGTGTCATATCATTGGTCTTTAAATGATTTCAGCTGCACTATCTCCATTGCTTGTTTGTCATCAAATGAATAAATATTGATGCAAATGTGAACTGATTTTATTAAGAATACAGAAAGACTTTTATATGGGGGTGACTCAACTTTTTAAATGCAACAGCCTTTTTATTAGGCGGGTATATGAAGCCAAATTAAACACTAGGCGGCCCCTGGCTCCCTTACCCCTGCTACACAGAATTCCAGTTCCACTCAGTTTAGTACTATGGATAGGATGTCACTGAATGGAAGACTCCAGCATTGCATGGTTGAAATATCAATTCCACTTTCTGATTTGATAAATTCTTCATTATCTTCCACCCCTCTGCCATGTTGCTATGGACATCTGATGCCTCTTCAGCTAATGGGGTGTGGAAATGGTGAGCAATGCAGCATCAGACTCCAGGCCCTTTCAGTGTCCTTTGTAACATATACAGATGCATCCATGGAAACTACACCTGTGAGAATCACTGTTAGGGTTTGTGTCACAGGAACTGTTACAGCTCTGGAATTTTTTGATACCTGAGTAATATGTATATATGAGAGAGAGAGAGAAATAGATAGATAGATAGATAGATAGATAGATAGATAGATAGATAGATAGATAGATAGATAGATAGATAGATAGAT
>JABFEA020000048.1:5342016-5353735 GCA_019775915.2 Cyphomyrus plagiostoma
TAGATAGATAGATAGATAGATAGATAGATAGATAGATAGATAGATAGATAGATAGATAGATAGATAGATAGATAGTTGAAACTTAGAAGTTGAAATGAAAAACCCACAAACAGGGCAAAACATATGCTTAGGTCGAACTAGAAATTTTACTGTGTATTAACTCTTAATAGTTCTTAACATATCAGAGAATGAGAATTATCATTAAAGCAGTTTATAACTAGTGGCTTGCTGGTGTAGTGGTTTGCCTCACACAACTGGGACCATGGTTGAAGTCTTTGCCATGGCTGTGTGTGTGGAGTTTGCAGGATGCTCTGGCTGAGGTTAATTTTAATTACCAAACTGTACACAGGTGTGAGTGTGACCCTAAACAGGATAACTGATTACAGACAACGGATGGTTGAACAATCTATATCCTGCTACTTAAACCTGAGAGAGTGGGAAGTAGACTTAGGGAATAATTCACAGTTTCACAGTGAATCCAGACTTTCACTTCCGTCATTCATTTGGTCATGTGAGATTCCACATCAAAGAAAAAACATTTTGTTACAGTTTGTGGCTGCAGCCTTGCCAAATCAAATCCAAAACATCTAAGTAATGCATTTATCTTTCTCCACAGACTCTCAGCTGTTTCAGTTTATCTTTCCATTCATTCCTGAGTTAAGACTTGACAAATGTAGCAATTCAGAAACCTTACTCTGGGTCACGTGACATATAAACACTTGCATAAACGTTCGAGATGCATTTGAGTGTCCATTGCAGTAGCATTTGTTGTCCAGTTAGCATTTATTAACATGCCTTATTCCTTGTGTTCATGTGCTGTCAGAGTGGAGAAGGGAGAACCATGGCTGAGTAGAATGATTGGTAACTTCATGAGGCTCTCAGACATGCATTTGTGCTGGACTACTGTGCTCTGTTTGCTGGTAATGCTCTCGCTTCCAGTGGTCTTACTCATCGCTGACGCTCTAAGCAGAAAAAATTGCTCAGCCTTCGTGACATGGGACTGCATTTTGACTGTCACTTTTTCAAGTTGATCTTGTAGTCCCAGAGATGTCAACTTTAAAAACTCCCCAGGGTGTAGAAAAGCCTGTCTCTATTCTCAATAAAGCTAAAAACAAGCAACAAAGTTCAGTGTCATAATTTGTAAGGTATGGTCAAGTTTGGGGTATAGAAGTTACTGTGTATGTATGAAACTAAACAAACTGCATTGATTCCTTCAAGAGTGAATTAAATCTTGCTGTCCAGTCACCCTCTTTTTCACCGACCATTGGTATAATTTAGTATATAATTATATGTAATATATAATGTCTATATCCTCCTGAGACCCCACCCATTCATTTATGTCCATTGTAGTGGACATTTTATTTTTGCATTTATCCTTTCACTGATGTTAGGAAACGTAATTATTCCTGTTGTATACTAAAGAGGACATGCTGTGAAATTAAAGATATTAAAGATTTTAAATTGATGTCATTTCCTCCAAAGACAAATAACCTGAAATTGAAGGACACTTTTTTCCTTGGGTCTCAGGAGCATATACAATATAGTATGTCTAACATTATAATGACATATACAAGGCTGTGATTGTAATATACAAATGGGATCTTTAGAAAATGTAGTCACAATACTGAAACAATTAAACAAATAAATAATAATAACGTCAGCTATCTGGCGTGAGATTTTCAATTCGAATCTGCACACTCATTTACATGTATGTGATAATTGTATTAATAATTTTAAACTACTCCAACGCTTTTGATGTTGCTATTTTTAGGTTTGTAATGGATTAATACAGATTTGCTGTAAGATGTCTTGCGTAAGCGTGAGAGTCAGAAAACGTGACTGTATGGCCAGATGCGCAAGAGTTGTCTGGGAGTTTTCCTCCCTAGTGGTAATAAGAAGGTGTTCCGCTACTTCTTTTGTATTCCGGATGAAAATGAGGGCAATTGTTGTCGCTAGATGGCGGGGTGCATCCTGGATTATACAACACATACCAGTTATTTTTCTAATCGAAATATACATAAACTTTATTTCTTATTTTAGTACTTGTATGACTTATAAATGTTTTTTTGAGAGGATTATTAAAAGTTCATGCGCTGAGGAACCACAGGAGGTTTTCCGGAATGTATCCTGTCAGCTGACGGTAAGGAGTGTCACATGACACAGAAGTTCAGTCGCAAAGCAAGTACGGAAAGCTGCTGGACGCCGTGCTCCGGTGGGTGTCTTCCTTAGTGCCATTTGCATGCTGTTTTCTAATTTAAGCGAACGATTATCAGACGAACTGTTTATAAAAACAATGTTTTTACAGAGAATGAAAGTTGGCGTGGAAAAAAAATCTGAGGACACGTCCATCTGGTTACATATAACTGTTTTGTTAGTTTGGATGCGCTCACTCCCATGGACTATGTCCCACAATAAATGATATAGTAAATCGGTGAGCTGTGCTCAAAGGTCAATGTCAGTCACAATGCAAACGGCAGATGTGTACCGCATTAATGTTTTATTTGTGTGTTTAATCTTAGGTTTTGATTGATATGTTCTTTATGCACTCCCCCCCCCCCTCCCAATTTCATAGAGGTACCTCTGGTTTGAAGTTTTCCTTGAGTACATGAGCTAAAGCAGTATAATTGAATTTAGCTTTTCACTTTATTCTGAAGTATTTGTTGGTCCAGCCTGGGAAAGATGCCGTCTAACAAGTCTGTGTCTGAAGAGCTGATCACACAGTTCATTAACTGCAGAATCCTAAGGGACCACCAGCTACAGAGGTACATGTGCAGGAGAAAGTGATCAGCATCATCCAGGCGATGATAGCCAAAGGATTAATGATGATAACTGGAAATTATATTTCCGGCCTAGCTTTCCCTTATGGACCAACACTGAGCAATGCTGACTGTGCTCTCATATTCCCTAGGGAGGACCTGTGGGTTCGAGAAGGGAAAATCCTAAATCCAGAAAAGCTGTTCTTTGATGAAGAAGGCTATGCAGATCACCAGGTGGACTGTGAGGGCAAAATACTTGCCCCAGGTTTCATTGATGTTCAGATCAATGGTGAGATATTTCATCCATCCATCTATTTTCCATAATTGTACATCCAAGGCAGGGTTTCAGGAAATCTGAGGTCTATTCCAAAATGCACAAGACAGGGATCGTCTTGTACAAGATGGATTTAGTGATATTGGTTCCAGCAATGCATGGTACTAATGCTTACAATGATCTTCACCTGTAGGTGGCTATGGGGTTGATTTCTCACAAGGATGTGATGTTCATGGTGGCGTGGCCTTGGTGTCCAAGCGGCTCTTGGAACATGGTGTGACTTCCTTCTGCCCCACACTGGTGACCTCCCCACCTCACATCTACCACAAGGTTCCTCTTATGTCTTTAAAATTCTACCTTGCTTGTGGACAGAATCGCTCCTAAAGGCAGGAGTTGAATCTATATTTGGCGTCTTTTGGTTCAGGTGCTCCCAGAGATAGAAGTTCATGATGGAGGAGCTGAAGGAGCAGGGGTTTTGGGTAAGAAAATCAGGACATATGGTAGAGGTGGAAAGTTCAGGTTCAGAAAGTACAAATCAAGATCAGGACCAGTTGAGTATAAAGAGTCACAGTCACAGTCACAGAGTACAGAAACAACATCTTGGTCTTGCTTTGTACTTTATGGAGCTGAACTTTCCACCTTTGACATATAGAGACCAGAACACTGCTGATGTGCGGTAACTGAATACCCAGAAGGGTTTGCAGTCATTGATGGCAGGACAGTATTGATGCTTTAATTAGGCTGAACGTTCCCGATTGAGATCCATGGTGTCATTCTCATCCTTAGATGCAGTTCCACTCCTCCTCCCCATCCTCTGCTAAGTCTCCCCCGGTTGTGTTTCATGGGCAGGCGTTCACCTGGAAGGTCCGTTCATCAGCAGGGAGAAGCGGGGAGCCCATCCGGAGCACTGCTTACGCAGCTTTCAGCAGGAGAGTCTGACAGACTTACTAGAGGTCTACGGCAGCCTGGACAATGTGTCCATTGTCACGCTGGCACCAGAGCTTCCGGGCAGCCCGACTGTAATCCAAGAATTGGTGAAGAGGGGGGTGACTGTGTCTCTCGGTATGCCCGTCATCTTCACAGAAAGGTGTGTGTCCCTTTCCTGTGAACATTTCCCTTATGTCCCTTACTGTCCTATAGGGCATTCAGTGGCAGACCTGTCCCAGGCAGAACAGGCTGTCCAGCAGGGAGCAACCTTCATCACACACCTCTTCAATGCCATGCTTCCGGTGAGTGCAAGGACTGTCCCTCTGTGCATGGGCTGTTCCACCATGAGCTGCACTGACCGTGTTCTCTATTCTTAGTTCCATCATCGGGATCCTGGCATTGTGGGGCTCTTGACAAGTGATCAGCTTCCACCAAATTGCACAGTTTTTTACGGGATGATTGCGGATGGCATTCACACGAATCCTGCCGCCCTTCGAATAGCCCATCGTGCTCACCCTTCAGGTGAAGGCCATAGAGAAGGGCCCTGCTGTGGTACCGTTGTACCTGCTGTCTGTAGCCCCTTGCTGTGGTACCACTGTACCTGTTGTCTGTAGCTCTTTGCTGTGGTACCGCCATATCAGCTGTTGGTTTATGTTCCTGTTCCTGTGTGCCAGGCTTGGTGCTAGTGACAGATGCCATCACAGCCATGGGGTTGCCCCCAGGACATCACACCCTCGGCCAGCAGCACATCCAGATCGATGGGCTGCATGCTTATGTGGCAGGTTTGCAGTGTTGTTCTTGTGCTAGGGGGCAGTGTTTGGCACCGTGGGGCAGGACTCCATGTCCGTGACTGGAAGGTCGGCTTAAATCTCGTAGATACCAGTGTGATGCCACAGTTGTGCCCTTAAGCAAAGCCCTTAACCCACAACTGCTGCAGAGGGCTCACACTGACCCATGTCTCTGCCTCTCAGCCATATGTTGCTTTGGGCAAAATTGTGTGCTGGATAAATAAAATGTAATGTTCTCTACTACTGCGTCACTACAGATCTGTCTGTCCTGTACATTCAGGTACTAACATCCTGTGTGGGAGCATCGCCACAATGGACATGTGTGTCAGACACTTTCAACAGGTCTCTGGTGGGTCTTCAATGTCGGCCTCTGGGCCTCTGCCCTAACCCCAACCCCTAAGGCTGCAGACAGCCCTCTTACTGAGTCCTTCTGCTCCCGGTTCAGGATGCTCAATGGAAGCTGCACTGGAGGCTGCCTCTCTGCATCCAGCCCAGCTGCTGGGGATCAGTCAACATAAAGGCACCCTGGACTATGGCTCAGATGCAGGTGGGTGATGGTGAAGGGGTCACCACCATTAGTGCTGAGAATGATGGGATACCCACCGGGAATGCGGTTGTTCTGTTGGGAAGACATCCTTACCTCTGTTCTTCCATATCTCTCTGTGACAGACTTTGTCCTACTGGACGATTCCTTGCATGTGAAAGCTACCTACATAGGTGGAGAAGAGGTTTGGCGGAAGTGATGTCATTTCCTGTGTACTGTGATGACCACAGAAGCTCTGCAGTCCAGCTGAATGAGCTCATCTTGTTGTGGTGCCACTCCTCTCTGTAAAGCAGGACACAAGGAACATGTTGTCACACAGGAACCTTCAAAGCCCACAGAACAGTGTCTTCAAAGAGCCAGCCACTGTAAATTCTGATACAGCTCCTCTTTAAAAGCATGCCTGGTTTATCTGCGTTTGACTTTGAATGTGTTCCTTGTTAGAGCTGAATCCTGTCCAGCCCTGATGATGAGTGTCTTCACAAAGAATGGAAAATAGTCTCTCTCTCCATTTGGGTTATCTGAAGTAGTGACATTTTGTAGTTATACCTGATTTTGTAGCTATGCCTTATATTCTACATGTGAATAATGTGCCACCATAAATTCTGTAATTAATTTAAAAATTTAAGTATTCATATTATAATACACCCAAACAAATAACTGAGTGAGGCTTGTTTATTGGAAATTTGAGTCCAGAGTTGTTTAAAAACAGGGGAATCTCTGCCTCAGAGCTACCCATACAACTACCCAATAAGTATGTTTTGACTGAGGATATAAGTTTTAAAGTGTTTCAGGTTCCAATGTTTCTGTCCAGTGTCGTGGATTTCGGGCCACCAGCTCAGCATTTGACAGCATGGGAAGCAGGGAGTCCAAACGCAATGTCTTGATAGCTACAGGTCCGGTGTATTAGGATACTGACATATCATTTACGAAATGACCCTAAGCGATAAGCAGCCCTTAACCGACAGTAACTGGCTGGTCCCATGTGTCTCTGCATGTCTGCCTGCTGCTTCCTACCAGTCTGGGTTTTATACGCTGATCACATGAGTTTTGTTCTTATTCAGATTTAAATAATGTTACTGTAAAAATTTTAATATATGCTCCTTTTTTGGTTCTGTGGCTCATGTCTACAGGACTGGAGCTTTGAATCCCACCACTGTGGTCATAATATCTGACGGTTACAGCCCCCATGATGGACTCTAGCGTCATTCCCTGACCACTGGTGCCCCCTAGTGTGCAACAGGAAACACTGCATAAACATGTGATGTGACGCAAACACCCGCAAAAAACAAACAAAGGCTATACAGATGCCTCCCCGGTGCCTATGTGGTGATCATCCAGGACCTTCTTGGTGTCCTTATCATGTTAATCTCCAAGGACCTGCCATTTGCTCAGCTGCATGCTGTCGGATGTGCCCCTTCTCCTGCCTGCAGTGTGCTTTGGCACACATCTGTATTCAAACAGCTGCTCATTAAAGCCTTTGTTTTCCTGTCTATGAAGACCTTTATATGGAAATGATCCTTTTCACAGTACAGTTTAACCAGTTACGTTTCTTAAATGTGTGCATGTATCATTTATGTTCCATTTAATTAGCAGACACCTTTCTCTGGATCAGGGTCAGCCAGTGTCCCATGAAGAATTGGGGTTAGAAGCCTTGTTTGAGAGTCCAATGACTATAATACTCAGCCACTGGATTTGAACCCACAGCCTTCTGGACACTGGCATTAACCCACTGAGGTACACGGTACCCCAAAGCCAATGCTTGGTATTCCCTGGCCAGCTGAATTGTGGGAAATTTCCCAGGATCACTATCTCACTATTAGTGACAGTAATTTATACTTTGCATGGTAGCATCTCCCTGCAGTCTGAAGCAGAAATGTACCTCGGGCCAATCAAACGTGGCTCCCAGCTGGAGGCACCAGCAGTCATCTAGCGACGTGCATGATCCCTTCTGTTTGGGCGTGTGTTTAGCAGGGGCAAGTTAGGACTAAGCGATTACTCACATTTTCATTTCAGTTATGATTTTGGCTTCCAATGATTATCACTAAAAACTAATCGAGATAAAATGATCATCGTGCCACATTCTGCTTCACATTCCATCTTGTGTTATAAACCCTGCGCTCCAGCCCTATTTTGTTTCTCAGTTTATATTTAGAGTTGAAGAATATCCACTGTTAAGAAGGCAAGTTCAATAAATGCACAATATTTCCAGTCAATGAGTAATCGTGCTCAATAATTATGATCTCAATACCAAATAGTCATGATTTTTGCCATAATTGAGCGCCCCTAATGTGTCTTATCATGGGAAAGAGTTTACCTGTGATCCAATGACCATATGTGGGCTGCCTTTCCCTCACTGCCCCGTCCATCATACGGTTCTGGAATTGTGTGCTGAGCACCACTCCTCAGAATATGCATGTTATTTTTTTCTATTTCTGTTTCACAATTTTTTTGTTTGACAAAACTAGAACCTAAGTTCTCTCTCAGATTGCTGGTAAATCCAAATGAATCGCTCTGAGTTTTCATTTCTTTGCTGTTTTACTTCTTTTGATCACAGCAAGAACTTAACATTTCTCCAGCTTACCTACTACTATTTCTGTAGTTCAATGCATTGAAGAAATCGTAGAGAAGTAAAACCAAAAGTATTTAACATCAATTGCCAGTAGACAATTGGTCATCACTCATTGGCATTAAATATCACTGAAGTGTCCTCCGACTGAGGCATTGCCCAGGCAAAATGTCACCCCAGGAAAGTGGAGATGAAGACGCTGGTATCCAGGTTGAGTGTGGCATGCCACCAGCGGTCAGGGAAGTACAGAACCTGTCAGAAGTAAGAGATACCAACAATAAGCAGCAGCAAGCCATTGAAAAACAGGGAGGCACATCCCAGGACAGTACCAGCCAGACTGGTAGCATGCTTCTTCCACTAGACGCTAATAGATGCTATCCTGAAGCTGAACGTCATATGGTATAACTGCGATGCTCCAACCTCCCCTGGTCGGATGGTGCACTCCAAGGGTCTCTGGGTGGCTGTCAAGGTCGGGTATGTCTCTGTGACCCAAGACAAGGTGGTGTGGTTGGGGTGGAACTTTGGCTCGTGGTTGGGGGGGTAGAGGAACCAGCGCTGGGAGGAAAACAAACAGGAACGTATCATGGACTCTTCAAGATCAGTCCTAGAATAAAACAGTGCACACCACCCTGAACTGTCCAAATTACCTTTCTGCCATGGATGACCTCAGAATACCCTGGACCATGCCAGTGGAAAGGCACCCCAGTTCCTGGACCTGTGGGACATTCCGGGGATGTTAGTGACCAGTTGAGTTTTGACTAAGGATACAAAAGACTGTATCTGCAGCCTAAGACTCTACAAACCTGCAATTCCAAAGCTATAGGCCCCCCTGGTATGTGGTAGAACATAGCTTGGTGAGTGGTACTTCTCAAACAGGCTATGCCACTCTGTGAAATTGTTGTCTCCAAAAAAATAGAGGGTTTCTGTTACGAACAAGAAACAGCAGAGCCAGAATTAGCGGTGTGCTAGTGTCGCCCAATGACAGCTGCAGGTAGCTGGTCTGCTCCTCTACATCATTTTATACTGAAGAAGACTATGTTCATTCAGCTACTCTGCTCCTGGTCGCTATTATGTTATATCCTCCTGAGACCCCACCCATTCATTCATGTCCATTGTAGTGGACATTTTGTTTGTGCATCTATCTTTTCACTGATGTAAGGAAACATATTTATTCCTGTTGTACACTAAAGAGGACATGTTGTGAAATTAAAAATAAAAATAAATTTGAAAGAATCTAAATTGATGTCATTTCCTCCAAAGACAAATAACCTGAAATTGAAGGACACTTTTTTCCTTGGGTCTCAGGAGGATAGAAGCAACTCAATAGTAGTAGAAAAAAAGAGATACAGACCACTTCCGAGAGCACTGAGAGACTGAGGCTTCAGCAGGTATTCCACGAACTCCTGGAATGGAACATCCACTGTGAAGGGAGGCAGGACATCAGACCAGGCTTGGACAGCGACATAAAATAGCTCTACAAAATTCAAATTATCCCTAGAAATAAAATTACTAAAACTTGAACTATAATAAACAACTAAATTGAATATATTATTATTATTATTATTATTATTGATGAGTCGGTCAAATAAGGCCAGTGAGGTTAAGTCAGCTGACCTTCAGATTTGAGCAAACGTCTGGTGAAGCTGGTGAGCAGTTTGGGGCCTATTCCACTCACCTTTTTGGTAAGAGTAAGTGTTAGCTGTGCTCAGTCTAACCAGCCGCTCCCCAAACTCTCGCAGGAGATGGTCCTTTGAACACATCAGCTGGAACTCCTGAGGATAAAATGGAACAGGACAATACAGTCTAAATGAATGGAACAGGAGAACACAGTCTAAGGGAATGAAATAGGAGAACACAGTCTAAGCAGATGTGTTCTCCAGTGCCAGTGCAGTGTTTCCCCTACCATTATATTAGGGGGGCGCCTGCCCCCCCCAGCGACACCTCCTACCCCCCTTGAAGGTCAAGTTAATTTTATTTTCTATATAGTGCCAGATCAGAACAGAAGTCATTTAAGGCTACCTTTCCTACAGAACAGGTCTATACATCGTACTTTTATTAAACAAACTAAATAGCCTCATGTTATTTATCTTATTTACACAACAGCTCATCATTTTTGTCTCTACGCAGTCGCAAGTTTACAATCCTCCTCTGCTCTCTGTAAACACTGCAGGAGAACACAGTCTAAGTGAATGGAACAGAAGAATGCAGTCATAGCAAATGGAACAAGAGAAGGCAGTCAAAGCAAATGGAAGTGGAGAACAGTCTAGGCGAATG
The DNA here is from genome assembly GCA_019775915.2 of Cyphomyrus plagiostoma. Taxonomy (NCBI): domain Eukaryota; kingdom Metazoa; phylum Chordata; class Actinopteri; order Osteoglossiformes; family Mormyridae; genus Cyphomyrus; species Cyphomyrus plagiostoma. The sequence continues at coordinate 5,352,146 of JABFEA020000048.1, forward strand.
GAATTGGAGAGCAGTCTAAGCAAACAGGACTGGAAAACCCAGTCAAAGCAAATGGAATTGGAGAATGCAGTCAATGCGACAGATGTTCTGTCTTTTGTTGTCTTTTCTTAACTATGCTACTGCAGAGGGTGTCTGAATGTTTTCATTTTGTCCCCTAAATGCCAGCTCCTGACTACCAGGAATTAAATTTCTTCAATCGATCTTTTCAGAATATCACGTATTTTTCCTCTTAGTGAAAGGTTGTGAACCCAAAACTGACCTGTACCGAACCACAAACTATGTCTACCGTAAAATTAATAGTATGTTCTTACCGTATTATCGGACAAACCTCTGATAATAACTGGTTTGTTGTAGGCATACCTGACAAAACAAGGTCAATAATTCTTCAGTGACGTTATAGGTGAATCTATCGGCCGGAAATTATTTAGTGCAACTGTGTGAGCTACGAGAGCACCTACCCCTGGATAAACTGCTTATAGGTCAGCGAGGTGTCCCATATGTCAATAGTACAGGGACCCTCATCAGTCAAGCTGGAATCTGCATGCGAGGACCTGTTCAGTACAGATAATACAAATAATATGTCATACATCACGATCGACAGCGGCTAGATGTGTGCATATTAATGAAAGCGCTCTACACCTTGCGTGGAGCTGCAATCGGGAAAAATATGGCAGCATTTGGTAAAGACACCAGTAATATGAAGGGTCTTACCAGCCTCCATTGTCACCTGGAAACTCAGTTGTAGCAGATATCCCAAATAAATTTAAGTAAAATACAAATACCCCTGGATTACATTTCATATTTCAAACCGATATAATTAAATTGCGGATAACTCGTAATTTACAAAAGATTTTAATTGTCCAAGCGTTATCTGTATTAGGATGACGAGTATTTTGAATACTTAGTTCCTGCCACCAGGAGCCAGCCGTTTCGTGACACGTCTAATTTGATTGTCCATCGGTGCGGCATCCAATAGCAGGAGGAGACAGCGCTAAAGCAAGAACAAGCGACCGTCGAGGTGTCTTATGGGATATGAAGTCTTTGGCGAGCCGAGGTTGGCATAGTGAATACGTTTATTTCATTACTAGACAGCGTGTATTTGGTCTTACGTATGGACAAATGAATTGATATAAATAAAAGCAACCCACAGACTGACGATGTTAATTCGAATGCTTCTTTACATTAAATATGTTAATATGTTTTTGCTAATGATTTCGGTTAATTTTCGAAATGCGCCCGAACGCGTAGGATTTTTGAGTGTAGTAGCCTATTAACAGACATTCCAGGGGGTATTCCATGAAAGTAGCTTAAAAAAAAGGCAGACTTTCCCGAAAAAGTCCTACCTCCATCTCCACGAACGCAGTTCAGTTTTAATTAATCAAGGTTCATTCAAGACAGACTTGCATACACTGAAAAAAATAATTGGCTGATTTTACTCAAAAATATAGTGCACCATTTTTGCACCCTTGTTTTTAAGCATACTCTATATAAAACTTTAGGTAACTTTTACTTAGAAAACTTAAACTGACACTACCAGAGAATATGTATTCAATTTAATGTCTTTACTTAAAAAGTTATTTTTCTCCAGCC
>JABFEA020000048.1:5368590-5381672 GCA_019775915.2 Cyphomyrus plagiostoma
TCCCAGATATTTTACTGACTTGATGCTATACTCTGACTAAAAAGTGTTCCTTTAATTTTTTTGAGCAGTGTATATAAGGGCAGGCAAGAAAACACACAGTGATATTCCAATGACCGAACTGGGGAACAAACTGAAACACGGACTGAAACTGAACAAACTGAAATACAGAGGACTAATGACGACAATCAGAAACAGCTGATCACGCGGGGATTCCATACAAGGTTATTGGGTCATTATCCACGCGTATTTTTGCAGGTTGGGCGGTTTGGATCTCCTGACGGTTCGGTTTGGGGCGGGTGTTAAAAAAAAAAGCCGACCCGCGCAACATTAATCGACACCTTTTCTGCTTTTTATATATTGTTTTTTTATTGTGAATAGTCAAGCTGAACGTTTTTGTTTAACACCAGCGCTATCTTTCAGTCAAATAACGTAACCATGAGACATTTATTATCCGATCCCATGATTCGTTGAGTCATATGGTCCAGCGCAAAAAAAGACGAAAAACGAGTGGATCATAGAATCAGACAGTTCGAAAGAATCGAATCAGTTAATTGAGCCGAACTTCCCATCACTACCGTATAATGTGTTTTTTTTTTTTTTTTTTTTGTGCCTTTTTGTGGCTACCCCAAGAACAATTGAACTTGGTGCACAGTTTTCACACCGGACGACTTTAATAGTCGGAACACTGTTCACCCGCGAATACGGTACCCCAACTTGGGATATCTTTTACATGGACATTTATATCTAGCCATGTAGATTACACCGATTTTCGCCCGTGACATATAGGTGATTTTCATGAATCTCTTTCATCACATACAGTCTGACATTAAGACAAGGTCTAACTGCTGTTTTTGCTACTGGACATGGATCCTGACAGTACGGAGGAAGCCATGGCAGAATTTAGGGAAAGACATTTGGGGGGCTGGGGTATCCTGCAGCTGACAGCTGGCACTGGCCTGGCTGTTTATGCCATGTGGGTGGGCTTGATTATGCCAGGCTTCCGGAGGGTCCCCCTAAAGTTACAGGTAAGTCATAAATCAGGATTCAGAGGAGTTCTGTACTTTGCTGATTTGTGCTGAGTGCAGTATGCATTCTTTCTGCAGGTGCCCTATCTCCCAGCCAGCAGAATGCAAGTGAGAAATGTAATGGCTCTGCTCCGAGGCCGGTCAGGAAGCCTTGCCGATTTGGGCTCAGGAGATGGTAGGATTGTGAGTTCTTGCTCTTTATTCTGTAGCAGGCACTTAGAAGTCGGGGTTGTGAAAAGGATAGGGACGGCTAGTCTCGCTTCAGTTATCTGCAGACAGCAGTTCGAACTGATCCGCTTCATACCGTTGTTCCTTTGTCGTTTTTACTAGGTTCTGGAGGCATATCGACAAGGTTTTCGTCCAGCTGTAGGTTATGAGCTCAATCCCTGGTTGGTCCGCCTGTCCTATTTTCATGCATGGAGAGCAGGGCATTATGGGAAAGTGTCATATTTACGGAAAGACCTTTGGAAGGTATGTGCCATGTTAGTCGAGGGAGGATTCTCGAAAATGGAAATTTCTAAACTGTAAGCTTGATGCGGTGTCCTTACCCTTAGGTCAGCCTGGCTGATTGTAAGAACGTCACTGTGTTCTTGGCTCCAAGTGTGGTGAGTTAAAGATAAAAATCAGGGCCATACAAAACTCATGTGTTATCAATGAAATGTAGCATGCCTTGTGTAACACTTATGATCATTTCCCCCCCCCCCCCAACAGCTGCCCCTGCTCCAGCAGAAGCTCCTGGTGGAGCTGCCGGATGATGCCCTAGTGGTGGCTGGCCGCTTCCCCTTTCCTGAATGGAAGGCATGCAGGGTGGAGGGGGAGGGTGTGGATCGGGCCTGGGCCTACAGCATGCAGGCCCAGAGGCAGCAGCAGAGTCCCAAAGAGCCGGCTAGCCCACAGATCCCAGATCAGCTTTGAAGCTGTATGAGGCTGGTAGCAGAAGAGCAATGCCAGACTGTGGGTCTGGATCTGCTCACCGATATGACGCTAGGTGGTTTGGGCCTGGTTTGCTGTATTTTATTGTAGTTTTCAAATGAATCATTTTGATTTTTTTATACTACTGTACTTTTTATGGAATTCTTGCAGTCATACTGTTTTTAAATTATTTTAAACTTTTACAGTTTTTTTGGATGTTCTTTTAGACTGATTATTACTTACATTTTAACTTGTCTTTTTGTTGTTAATTTTATTGGGTTGGTTTTTATTATCCAAACATGTTTTGTAGCTTATGGAGGGTGTTTTGTGACAATATTCAATAAATAAATGTATAATTTTAAATATAATTAAAACGGTAATTTTAAATGATTTAAGCATCCATTTCATAAGGTAATAATTCAAATTGATATTTAAACGACAATTTTAATGACACCAGCATCTATTAAAATTCTGTCAAAGTACGATAAAGACGGCGTCAACGTGTAGAATGGTGCTCCAGTACCCTATATATCATGTTACGGTTTTGTAGATTACTGTAGTTTATTGTAACATTGCACTCTGTTGCCAGATAATTTAAATTGTTGCTAGTATCATTTAAATGGTCAGTTAGTCATTTAAATATTCATTTAAATGTCAATTTATAATTAAATTAAATCACTTTATTCAATGTCATTTAAATTATATTGTTTCAAAGCACCCTCCATAACAGCTTTTTAAAATTTCCATGTTTTTCTGCAGTATAAAGGTAATTATTAAAACACCTAGCAACTTGACTTTTGATTGTTTGTTTTGATTGTTTAATTAGCATTTTTTAAATAAAATTATGAATAATCTTCATGATACATGAGCCTGTGTAGTTTTCCTGTTCCAGGGAAAAGTTTCTTTTTTTTCTGAATAAAACTCTGTTTATTTATGAATTAAGTGTTGCAAAACATGTTACACCACTATGGAATTCGGGGTTACATTTCAAAGTAGCCATTGGGCCCCAAAATATTTTGCTCATACTAAACGAAATAACAAATGTTATATACTTCGTAAATAGTTATCTCCCTTGATATAGCAATACTAATGAAAGAGCGTTCTGGTGGGACCCAAACTGAGCTGCATAATCCCTGCAGGACTCATCTCCTCTCACACCACACTGAACAATGAGACTGTTACACATTTTCTTAATGCATGCATAAGTGCACAATAAATACAATGGGTGTAAAAGTTATATCTTTTTACTGAAATGTCTGGTTACAGTTGGGATTATTTACAATTTAAAAACTACTAAAGCGGTTAGGTTACAAATGTGTCGGACATACACGTATAAACATCTATTACGAACTTTTTATATTCCCTTCTATAAAAAAGTGAAGCAGATTCATTTGTTCCTCTTAGTTGCCAGTGACTTTTTGGTCAAGGTGGGTAAACATACACTGGCAGGACATCCCTGAGATATGTTCTGCGTAGTAAGTTACGAACCATTAGTCAATGAAACCTTTCAGAAGAGTAAGAAATGGGGACATGTTTCAGAAATGGTAATATTCTAATATTACCTTTTCCTCATAAGGCATTGATTCTAGACTCTTGGCACTATAAGACATTCTGAGGTTGGTTTACAAGGTTACCCTTGTCATCAGCCCTGCTGTTGCCTGCCCCCTGCCTGTGGGCGTGTGGTACGGGGGTCACATGCTGCTTCTCCCTGCCTTGGGCTCAGTTTCCCTGCTGAAGCTCCACAGCTTCCTCCACCTCGTCTTCCTCACCCCCACTGTCTCGTCTTTGGTCCCTGGTGCTGGGCAACCCGACTGACCGCCGTAGGGCATCCAGGCTGCGCTGGCTCACGTAGAACGCCACACTGGAATCTGGCAGACGTCTCTGCATTTCCTCCATCATGTGGTAAGCCTGTGCATCACCAATTTGGCGTTAAAACCATCTATTTCAGTAAGCACCATTTACAGAGACCTGCGTACACCGCTGTAAACGTGGTAAATGACTCACATCCTGGAAGTTGCCCTGCTGACAGAGATGTTCCACCAGGAAGCCATAAACATCACCGACTCGCACGGCAGGGTCCAGTTCCTCCTCCTCCAGCAAGGCCTGGCAGAGCCTCACAGCTTCTCCTGGGTCCTCCTCGTACAGCCTGGGAGCAGAGGAAGGACACAGCTTTTGTCAGAAGCTTCTAGTGGAGCATGTTTTCCTGAAAGGCTGGAGAGAAGGACGTGAGGTTCACCTGCGCGCCTGGACAAAGCGTTTCACCAAAGTGGTCCTGTGTTGCATCGCGGCTAGCCGACTCTGTTGTTCCTCTGGGCTACGCATCTTAGCCTTGGCCAGGCACTTGTAGGCCTCTGTTAGTGCACCCAGGGACTTCTCATAGTTCTGATAATCATCGATCTCTACCTGTGGGGTCAAATCATACTATTATGAAATTAGTAATTCTTTATAAGCTTCAAAATATACCATGCAATGACAATAAAGGCATTCAGTTCGATTCAATCCAACTTTTATTGTCATTCACATAATGTGCGGACACGTGTAAATGAAAAATAGTCGTGGCTTCATCAGAACATGCAAGACATGGGGGACAGGAGAGATGAAGGGAGGGAATATACATAGATTGGACATGGGTTATGTAGATTATACATACATTATACATACATACATAAATTAGACATACATGATATACATAATATATAACTTATGCACAAATTACACCCATATTACCCACATTGGACATAACTTTTCCAGACATACATAAATTTAATGTACAGGCTAAATACAGATACACATATTAACAAATACAATCAGATAGACATAGCAGTGTATGTCTCCATAGATGAGGTAAAGTGTAACTAAGGTACTAAAATGGAGCTGAACAGTGCATGGTAAACATAGTTGACATAAGGGGTAGATAAAATTGTGCAAATGGCATCCATCCATCCATCCACCCAAAAATAAACAAAAAGCACATAACACTGACCTGGGCACAGGCCTCGTAGAAGCCAGAGAGCAGGTCTAGAGCCCTTCCTTTGGTGTAGAAGCAGATGATATTCTTCATGATCTCAGGCTCCTTACGCCAGTCCAGAGACTGCAGATAGTTGGCAGCCATGATGTAGATCTCCTTCTGCCTGGAAACGCCAGCGAAGAACATAATCTTCTCTGTGTCTCCAGACTTCAGAAGTGCTTTCATGGCCTGTCAGATAAATATCCTTGGTCACCAAACAATGAATGCTTCTACGTGAAGTACGCCAGTGTTCCCATCAGAGTTTCTGTCTTGGTTTCTCATCTTTCACCCTTGCTGACCTTGAGCTTGTTACCGGCCTGGGTGTACTTCTTGGTGGCCAGGTGGTAGTTGCCCTGCCGCATGCAGCAATCCGCAATTCTTTCTAGGAGATCCCGACGTGCCTCTTCTGTCAGTCCATTTGAGCCCTGTGATACGGTCATGCTCTCTGCAAACTCCTCACTGATGATCAGGCTCTGGTCCAGACACAGCTGTAAAGCCTCCGGGTACTAGGGCACATAGGTAATAAAGAGCTCTTCAGCATCTAAGGACATTGTTGCGGCAATTCGATAGCACAATGGAAATGGTATAAACATGTCCTCATACCCAATCACACCACAATGTGACCGTTCCATATACAAGGCTATGTTTACATTACCAGGCTGAAGTAACTCACACGGATTTCGCTTTAATGTGACACAGAGCAGATGTTTCCAAGGCTGTGTGGAAACAGAAATCCGATCTTTTCAAATCAGATTTGAGTCACTTTCATATGTGCTCCTATGTCAGATACGTAACCGATTCATGGCCATGTGACATGAATGAGAACGGTCAGATCAGAATTCATGCGGGTTTTTTTTTTTTGCCTATATGCATGCACTGTCGCAGGAAAACAGCAGTGGAGGAGAGCTACAGCTGTGACGACATCAGTGTAAGGATGGGAATGTTGGCGATTTTATAGATATTTAGGGAAACTAATCAGATCAAGCCAACTGGAAGGAACTTATCTTGCTGCCTATCTTGGTCAGGATTCCTTTGAAAAAGAGGTTTTTAAATCTCAATGGGATTTTCCTGGTTAAATAAAGGTCAATAAATAAATAAATGAGTACTTTCGAAAGAATCACCAAAGAAATCGCAAAGCGATTCCATGTTGTCAGTTTAAATACCACGAGTCATCTCACAAAGGTTGTTTTTTTATCATTTGTGACGCAAATGACTCGTGCAAAAACAGTTCAAGGGGCGCATGTGTACCATTAGGATGGAGATTACACACACATTACAGTTAGGGCTGTGACTATCCGGGGGTGCCAGAGGACCGGTTTGAGAAACACTGTCCTAATTTGTATGGGTTCTTCCACCTCACAGTGCAGATACATGAAGTTAAATGAGTGCTTATCATTAAAGTGCCCAATGTGAGTGGACAGGCAGCACAGCCCACCATTCTGCCTACATGTGCTGCCTGGCGTTACTTTGACCCCCCCCCCCATGAACCTGAACTAGATACACAAATAGCAAAAGGATGGTTCCGTGCTTCAGTCTAAAAAGGGGACTCGTGGCATCCTTCTTTTGGAGTTTCAGCACCCACACAAATATTACAGCTTGTCATTTTACGAAATGTTTCCAGGTGTTCCCGTTTCATACATAAAATTTGAATTCAAACTTTTTGTCACGTGCATCATTGTACATAGTACAACCTGAAGTGAAAATAACTCACCTTCTTCGCCGCCACCAACAGCTCCATGGCCTTCTGGTACTGGGAGTGCTTTATGAAGAAATCAGAGCAGCGCGTCAGCAGGGTCGGGTCCGAGTTCTCGTCCAGGTCCTCGGCGATCAGCTGCAGTGCTCCAAACTGCTGGGTGGCAAAGGCCAGCTCCAGCGCCTTCGAGAAATGCCCTGCCTGAGCAGTCAAAACATGAGAGATGATGCACACGCTTATAGATGCAAGGCTTGATACAGCTCAGTCCAGGAGCTTCTTGCTTCTGCCCCCAGAAAGCAGTTACCTTGTGAAAAAGCATGACAGCCCGGTCCATATGGACACCCTTGTCCTCATAGTAGCAGGCCGCCTCCATCATGTCCTCAGGGTTACTCAGCAAAGCCAGGTTCATCAGCTGGTCGTCCAGGCCGTTTTCCTGCAGAAAGAGCCATATGATCACCGTAAGGCTGCCCGTTACTTAAGGTGGTGGGGTTCTCCAGAGGCCCAGCCTGACCTTGCACAGGCGGATGGCGTTATTGTAGGCCTGGGCTCTGGTATAGAAGTGCACAGACTGCTTGATGTCCTCCTGGCTCTCGTACTGCCGGGCGAGATGATAGGAAGCCGCGCGGTTCCCCGTCTCATTTGCGATCTCTGCGGCCTGCAGATAAACACAATCACTCAGAAAGTGCACATTCTAATTAAAAAAAAAAAACAGCCTGCAGCTCGTCAAGGAAGCACACTACCTTCTGCACGTTCCCCAGATAGCAGTAGACCCGAACCAGGGACAGGTAGTCCTGGGCAAACTCATAGTAGCGGAGAGCTGACTCCAAGTCCGACTGACTCTCCAGATACTGGGCCCACCACTTATAAAGGCTCCTGTCTCACAGAACACAAACAGGGCTGATCAGCCATATACTCTACATACATTTAATCTTCCAATTGCTCATCTAGGTGAGGGTCGCAAAGAAGCCTATTCCCACAGCAGAGGGCACAAGGCCGGGGTCTCCCTGAGCGAGATGCAGGGCTCATGCACTCACAGACAGAGTGATGGCCACACTGGCCTTTTAGAAGACCCACTTAGCTAAAATGCCTGTCTCTGACATGGGGGGGGGGGGAAGGGGAGAGCATGAAAGCTAAAAATACGCAGTAAAGGAGGGAGCTGAACCCCAGAGCGCGGAGGTTTGAGCAGATGGCGCGGTCCATGCCGACATCATGCCATTCCCATTATAGCAGTGTTTTTAAAAATGCTGATAAATGCATGGGCAGGTGTGTGTGTGTGGAAGTGACGGATCTGGTGTTTCTAAATGGTTCATAGTGTGTGCAGATATCGAAATCCAGCAGTGGACAAGCACTGTACCCATGATGCACGGTAACCTTGTGCCCTATGCTGCCAGACAGTTAAAATATGGATGAATGGATCATCTTGATTTTTGATTGCTGCAGAACATTGTCTCACAGAGGTGTGAGAATAAGACACACGTTTGGAATAAGACACACTTTCTATATTTAAGTCTGCCTCCTTAGAATCTCCTAGAATCAGCGTTAAACGCACAGGTGCAGTGCCGTCCGTTAGCCACGTGGTCAGCGCTATCTGTGAGCCATGTGGTCAGTGCCGTCTGTTAGCCACACGGTCAGTGTCAGCTCATGCCCTCCATGAGACACACGGTTAGTGCAGTCTGTGTGCCATACGCCAGTTTAATCTTTAAGCCATGTGGTCGGAGCTGTCTGTGAGCCACACACCAAGGCTGTCTGTGAGCCATGTGGTCGGAGCTGTCTGTGAGCCATGCACTGGAACTGTCACAGGTTTTCTTCATGGTTGTGTGCATCTTCTGCCTCTGTGCTATATTATGCTACCAAGATTAAGTTTAGCAAATCTATTAACTCAGTACTCAACCCCTTTTTCTGGACCTGAGCTAAGAGGTCATCAGCTGTATCATTTAAGTGTAAAGAGAACAGATCCATTAGTTAGGCAATCTGTGTGTGTGTGTGATTAGTCCATGCCCCACAGTCAGCTACAGCACTCACTTTTCCTTCATTTTGTTGACGTAGATTTCCAGCGACACGACGTCCTCAAGCAGCATCCTGGGAACCTCAAACCGGTAGGTGTCAGACTTCTCATAGCTGAGGCACAAACACAACATAAACTTTCAGTGCAAAACTGAAGCTATTAGAACTTAGTCACTAACAAGACTTCAGTAAATGTCTAAAGAAGAAAGATTTAGCACTTTGAAGACCCCAAAGCAGAAAAGTTTTGGCACCGAGCCCCAGGGCTGCACTGGACATCTGACATGCTGGGTATTTTCCTGGTGGATCGATGGGTAAAATATCATGTGGGTTCCCTAATTCGCTCGGGCAAATGTACCATGGGGGATCCCAAAGTCCAGGGCTGATTTTAATCCCAGTCCAGCCCTATCAAGCCCTAGCGGTTCACAGCACGCTGAGGCTCCTTACTATACACGGGCCAGAGCACGGTCTCCCATAGCTTCCAGATGCTTGGCGTAGCTGTAGTACGTGGTACGCAGATGCACGCGATCATGGGTTTCAGCTGTTTCCAGAGCCTGCTGCCACTGCCCCCCCGCCTGGTAGAAGTTGTTCAGCAGGTCGTAGCGCCGGCAGCTGCGGTACAGGTGCTCCGCATCCTCCTGGTGACGGCAGGCCAGGGCTCAGCATGACATGGCGAGATGCTGCACGTCTGCTACATCGCTATATCTTACCAGCATTCCCAGATGTGTGGCCAAGACAGCCACCTGGGCCTCCTCTGGCAGAGCTTGGGCCTCTCTTAGTGCTCGTGCCGCCCTGGCATGGCCCATGTTACCCAGGCAAACACGAGCCACGTCCAACCGCTGGCTTTTCACGCACATGCGTGCCAAGTTCTCCCAGACCGTAGCACTAACATAACAAAATAAAATGCACAGGGGGGCAAGTGTAACATATATCCAAGCATGCCTTATATCATAGACTACCCAACTGCTGTCGTTATAATGTGTTAATCATGGGAAACCGTCTAACCAACTGCTGTCGTTATACCACATTAATCATGGAAAACGGTCTAACCCACTGCTGTTCTTATACCATGTTAATCATGGAATATGGGCTAGCTGCTGCCGTTTTATCGTGCTGATTGTAGGAAAGGGGCTAACCAACTGCCGTTATACTATGCTAATCGTGGGAAAGAGGCTAACATTAAACTGGTACCATCCGTTTGACCCTTCATATAGAAGCAGTAAGTTTTGTTATGTGATGCTCACCTCTTAATGAGTCTGATACACTTGAAAGCTTCATCCATGTCCCCAGTAGTCAAATAGAAGCTGAAGTTAAGCATGGCATCTTGCGTGGGCTTGTCACAGTCCTCCAGTCCAACAAAGTCTCTCAGTGCTCTTCTGGAAACCATGTGTTGTCCAGATGGACTCTCACCCTCTGCTGTCTCTTCTCCAGGCTGAATGGGGGAATAAAACCATCTGATACTGTGATGTGGAGAGAGTGCTCTTACCCAGGAGCACAAGGTTATTGATGGTTATGGACATTTGTGACCCAGTCCAGATAAAGACATCAATTACTCACTAATTCTAATCCACTACCCATCTTTAGGCCAGGGAACTGTAATTGAATAATGTTATGAAAGCAGGAGAGCACAGAAAAGCCCAGGAGCTGAGCAGATACTTACTTCTGGGAGGAAGATCGAACCCCTCCGAAAAAACAACTGGTATGAGGACATGCGCATGCAAGCCCACCAGGATGGAGGGACAAAGAATGAGAAGACAAGCGAAAGAAGTCATGAAACTGACAAATGAGCAGAAGATTTACTGGCTATAACAGAAACGAAAACTGAAAAAAGCAAAAAGGGTGAAGTGACTGAGGCTGAAACAATGACGTACAGGTGTAAGTTATGCAGGGCAGAGTCAAAACCCCTGAGGGGGGCGGGGCTATTGGACCCACCTTGCAGGTAAAGTAATAAAAAGGCACGTCCAGTGCCAGCAAGGCTTCTGTCCCAGCTGGTCGAGGGTAACAGTCATGCAGCAGCAAGCCTTGGTCCTGCGTGCAGAAGAAGGAGGCGACCAGCACATCTGCCTGGGAGACAGGAAATACACACAGATTAATAACATATAAGCATTCAAATAATCTGGCTGAATACCAAAGTACGAAAAGTGCACTGCGGTCTGTGAAATGCCTGCTCACCCCACTTCCATCCCCTTGCACCGCAGCCAGTTTACTATATATGTAGATCTCTCTCTGACAAAAACTGACATTTACTCTATATGGCTTTGGTCCAAAGCAATGTACCAAGTGAAATGGAAAAAAAACCTTGAGTGAGGCTGGAATTTGATGATGATTTTTTTGAAGAAGATTTTCAGCTAAACCCAAACACTATATCCACAGAAGTATTGGGACGCCAAACTCTTCTCACAAAGTTGGAAGCATAGAATTATCCAAAAATGTTTTGGTGTGCATATACGCATGCCTATGGATTTTGAAAGGGATGTCGTAAAAGTTCCTGTGGGTGTAATGGCCAGGTGGCCCCATACTTTTTTCCAGGTCCCCAATGACCACACTTGAGATGCTAGTCCACTGAAAGGGTGCATGCATACACACAGACACACAGTGTGAAGTTAGAATGACCATGACCGATTGAAGGGCTACAGGACCCATACTCGCCTCATCCAGGCCACCAGAGGGCGCCGAGTTGGGCGAGCTGGTTGCCTTTAGCACTGTGTCACATACAAAGAGTCGCGGATCGCTTTCATCCCAGTACTGGGAGACCGGGCAGCGTCCACTCAGCTCTGTGACCTGGGACTTTTTCCTGTAGCACAAAACAGTCAGAAATACAACTGACTGAACACCAGCGTAAAACTTTCCATGAGTTCAATGGAAGAGCTTTTACAGTTTCACCCCTTTAGGGTAAAATGCTGTACCTCTCTGTGTCCTCTGTATACAAAGCCCGACTCAGTGGGCATCCTGTGAAGAAGTCGAAATGAGACACAGCGTCCATCTCCACGTCAAATAGGTAGACTCTGTGGTCAGGCCTCCCGTTAACCTGAGAGGGCACAGCACAGCTGGCGAGACTTGGGTGAGAACCAGAGCACAGGCAGGTCGGCAGACAGACAGGTAGAGTGGTAGACATAGTCAGACAGGTACGCAGGCAGATAAGTAGACAGACAGGCAGGTAGACAGACAGATAGGCAGATAGGCAGGCAGATAAGCAAACAAGCAGGCAGACAACTAAAATGGCAGACAGTCAGAGAGGCAGACAAATAAGTAGACAGGCAAATAAGCAAACCAGCAGGTAGCTAGGTAGACAGACGGGCAGATAGGCAAACAGGAAGGCAGATATGTAAACAGAAAGGCAGTCAGGATGGTAGGCAGGCAGATAAGTAGACAGGCAGACAGACAGGTAAGCAGACAGGAAGGTAAGGTAACAAGCAGACAGGTAGATAGTCAGACAGGCAGACAAACAGGCAGGCAGACAGACAGGCAGACAGACAGGCAGGCAGGCAGACAGACAGGCAAGTTTACAGGCAGATAGGTAGATAGTCAGACAGGTAGACAGACAGGCAGGCAGACAGACAGACAGGCAGGCAGACAAACACACTGACCTGGGTGATTAGAAGGCTGACTCGGCTACCATCGGCATTGCACTTCACTGACTGAATCGCTCCCAGGTTTGGAATCAGGGCCCTGATATTCTTGGTAGCACACACTGGCTTAGCCTCCCTGGGAAACCAAGCAGGTGCACAAATCTCAGACTAAGGGATAAAAATGGAAGTTATGACAGCATGAAACCATAGTATGGTGATATAAAGAAAAAGTGGTGCGTTTTATTAACCTGCGGGACAAGTCGAAGAGCTTGAAGTGTGCGGCGTCTGTGCCCACCACCAGGAAGCACTGACACACACTGAGGAGGACAGGGTTTCCCTCCATCTCCGAAAACGCCAGCAGCTGTTTCACTGTGCCCTGTGGAGAAGCTCAGAGTGGGCACCACAGACAGAGAGACAGGCTGAAAGAGAGCGACAGACAGAGAAATTGACCGGCAGAGCCACTGACTGAAGTACCTGCACTGTCCGAACTTGAACTCGCTTGGGCTCCACAGTGTAAATGCTGCCACGGTGCATGGCCAGGCAAGGAGACTCACAGGGAAAAGAGCCTGAAGGTCGCAGAGCATGGGCGACAGGTGCAAGAGGAAAGCAGAGCAAGAAAACACAGGTCAACTAGTCACTGGAGATGAGCATTTATGTTTAGAGTTCAACTGTTTGTACAACCACGTATTCAGAGTTGCTGAAACCCTCCCATGAAACCGTACCTGTGCTACAAAGAGCAGACCCTAACGCCTCATACACAGCGACCAAGGAGCTGTACCTGTGCTACAAAGAGCAGAGCCTAACGCCTCATACACAGCGACCAAGGAGCTGTACCTGTGCTACAAAGAGCAGAGCCTAACGCCTCATACACAGCG
>JABFEA020000048.1:5383598-5400169 GCA_019775915.2 Cyphomyrus plagiostoma
ATATATATATATATAAAAATATATATATATATATAAGAAATAAGAAGTTAGCTTCAAGTCCAAAAGACTGAAAGTTTAAATGTCTAACCTAGTGCACATAACTGCGATGCTGGGGTGACTCACCTGATCACAGGTTCCCCTGTGGCTGTGATGAGGAGACCCCGATTGGCCCAGGCGATGTCTGCGCTTTGTCCACTTTTCCCCGTCAGCTTTACCTTAACACACACAATTCCTTTGTTAGTGCACAGTTTGAAGCCTTCTTAATGATTCCAAGAGCGGACAGGAAGGCACCTTCATGATCTCCTGGGCACCCCCTTCTGATCCCACCCTGTACTGACAGAGCAGAAGAGTCTCAGTGATGACGACCAAAACGCCCCGCCTGTCGAGGTACAGCAGCTTCTGCACGGGACTTTCCACACTGAGCAAAAGGCTGGTCCTGCCCTTCTCATCTCCACAGTGAACACAGCCTGCAACAGACACAAAGGGGGGGATAGAGAGAGAGAAAGAGAGAGAGCGAACACAAATGCACCGTTACATTGAACACAGGCAAGAGAGACAATCACAGTTACACAGGAGAGGAAGACAGATTCACACACAGTTTCACAGGAGATACACTAAGGATATCAATATTGGGCAGTGCTTCCCAAGGTCAAAGCAAAAAATGACTGGTTCAGAGAGATAACGAATCAGATTGTAGAGGAGGTGGGTCCAAGCAACTACATGAAGCTCAACCAACCAATCTGATGTCTTGGCCTCACCTCCTATAGCTGTTTGGACCCACCTCCTCTACAATCTGGTTGGGTCTCTCTCTGAATCAATCAATTTTCATTCTGCCCTGAAATTTCTGTGTCAGTAAAACTCCAATAAGTGTCCGACAAAGCAAGAACAGAGTGAAATCATGTCTAACCATCATCAGTACTGACAAAGAATGTCAGAGGTTCCGGCTGTGTGGCTGCAGAGGACTTCCCACCCTTCCTCCAGTTGAACATGTCTAGGGCAGTCTCATCTCCACTGACTGCGGCGCGGGCCAGCTGTGCCACATCTCTGTGAGCAAAGCACACACTCGCATTATGAAACACAGCACACTCCTGCTGTTCTTCTGTGTGCCAATACGACTATTGTTACTTACTCCTCTGGGGCGATGGGCCGGAAAACACAGCCTGTCAGGTGTCTGCCATAGCTGTATTTCACCAGAGGAGACCCCTGGACCCGCCCACGGGTGTCAACCTTCCACAGGGCCAAGACACCCATCTAAAATATTTAGGCACACAAGAAACTGACACAAGGCAGATGAGAAATCACAGGAAATAGATTCAATTAGCCCTACACACAAGTGCACTGTGCAAAATCAGTTACCACAATGACTCCCACACAAACACACAGGGTTATAAAAAGAAGGACACACCCGATCTCCAGTGAGCAGACGACTCCCGGTGCTGGCCCACTCCAGGATTGTGATGCTAGCTGTGTGTGTGGCCGGCAAACTGCTTTGCTCTCCTGAGGGGTGACTGAGCAGCAGGACCTCCCCTGTCTCCCAGCCCACAGCCAGTACTGCCTTGCTGGGGTGCCAGCACAGCAGTGTGGCAGGGAATGCGCGTTCCACATGACCGCTGGGCATGCATTCCCCCTGGGCAAAGCCAAAACAAAGCCACACTCTGATATCTCAAAAGCATGTGTGGACAGAACAGCAGATCTCCTTCAATCAGGAGTATCCAAGTCTGGTACTGTCCAGTGGATTTTCTATCCTACCTGGCTTCTGATGAGCCACACCTGCTCTCAGGTAAATGCCAGGGACAGGTGTGGTTCAAAGACCAGGTAGTATAGAAAACCTACTGGACAGTAGCTCTCCATGACTGGAATTGGAGATCTCTGCTTTAAATTCTTCAAGCAGAGTAAGCATGATCCAAGGTAACCTTTGAAACTGAAGTCCAGTGACTTGCAGCTCACCTGCTGTAGGTATAGATCAACGGACCCCTCTGTGGCGGAGCTTAGTGAGGATACGGCTAATACGGGCTGTGTTGGGTGCCAGGCAATCTGACATGGGTCTCCGCTGGACTCTGGTGCCTCAATTCGGTGATCAAAATACACTGCCATGCCTAGCATCAAACTCTGTCATAGGAATGAACAGCAAATTATTCTAAAAATACATACAAGTGGTTGAATTATAATTCTTCTATAAATTAATCACAATAGGTTGCCGAAACACCACTAATTTCATGTATGTACACATCAGTCGTATACGGTGTGCAAAAACCCGAAAAAGAAAAGTGAAAACAGAACAATGGTGCAGCCACCATCGAGCATATGAAGGTAAAAAGGTCAAATGTGATGTTTTAGGATCACAGTGACAAACACCAGGGCTGTAAAGCTGCAAAAATACGCTGGGAGTATTAAACCCGACAGTAACCTGCTTTAGCCACTAACGCTAGGTGCCCAAATCTGTAAAGCAGCACTTAGAGAACACTCGCTGGGACCTCAGTTTAGCTGCAGTATCATTATTAATAGCCAATGAAAGAAATCGCATTGTCATTGAAAACGACGTATTGTCCTTGTGGGATGTTTTACTAGCCGGCTGTGGTTTTCAGTACAAAGCGTTTATACAAACAGCACCACTTATCTCGCGAATCGAGCATCCAGCTAGCGGGGTTAGCCGTCCTGCTAAGCTAACCCGACCGGGGCCTGCTCCCATTCTAACACTCCTGACAACTAATGTTACACCTTTTTCGAAAAACTAAAATTTATTTTTTTAAAAAAAGCTCCAGAAAACAATGGGATTTTCGTCGTTACCTTATCAGTTTTTTCTTTTCGTTTTCTTCAAAAGTATAACAGCAGGGACATGTTAGCTAATACTTTCAGCGCAAAGAGGCGTCATCTCTCGTTACCCAGACAACGCGCCGTGGGAAAGGAGGAGGTACTGACTGACAGGGCTCATGGGGGTGGAGCAGTTACAGAAATCAGCGCTATGTATCATGTATTCTGTTCATTTTATGAAAGCGGTAGGATGAACATATCTGCAACAAAAACTGATCTGCAGCTACTGACCCAGGGGTGCCAACTCTCATGCATCTCTCGTGACACGATTTCAGAGGCTCACGCAAGACATCTTACAGCAAATCTATTGTTGTATTATAAACCTAACATTAGCTATATCGAAAGCGATGGGGTAGTTTACAAACCCTACAGACTATTTTAAAGATAATAAAAAGTACATACATGTAAATGCGTGTGCAGTCTTGTCTCGAATTGAAATTCAGGTTCTCAGATATATTAAATATTCAATATGCTGGTGATCTTGTGAAAGAACCTTTTTTGCTTGTCTTAACTTTGGCCGGATAGCCAGTAACAACACTGTCACTTGCACAATCCCATCTCCCTCATCTATAAACCGATTCACTGAAGCTTGTCACCAAGTGGGGAAAAAAAATTGAGTAACCTGGCAATGTTTTCCCCGAGCACACGTTTTTTTCATGGTGCAACAGCACGGTGGCAGAAATGTTAGAACCATGTCAGCAATCAAGAGCAGTGTTGTGGTATCACCATAAAGCAACCCAACATCAACTGCTCACAGCTGCTGGCTAAACTCAACTTTATTGGCCCCAGGCTATACAGAGAAGGAGCCTAATTGCACTGGGGTGTACGGATGTACTGGCTATTGTTTCCTCTCTTCCTTTTGTGGCTACTGCTATCCTGATGATTAAAAATAAATAAATAAAATAAATAAAAACAATCAGATGAAACTGCTGACGTAGCATTTGCTTCCCTCACACCAAGTAACCATGATAGGATTAGGCATTTTTAGCAGCAGAGCTCAGCAAAGTGCTTTCTAATGAAAAAAAGCACACAACTCACTTATAATCCACATTAAAACAAAAATCATTCAATTTTTAATAAAACATCTTTAATGTACGAAAAGTGACCTGTACAAACATAGCCGATTAAAAGAGAAACACATTCAAATAAACCATTAAGTTCGAAATCACAATCATAATACAAACCTTAAAGACAAAAGGCAAATTAACAACAAACTGAACAAATGAACTGGATCTTGGTGAATTTCTCTGATGCATCGGTTTACAAAACTAATCTGTATACTCAAAGCACTTTATTCATTAAGCATGGTTTCATATGAATCTGAATGGAATGATATTAATTTTCAGCCTGAAAAGTGTCTCCTTTGGAGACAGACTGCAGAAAAAAAAATACATGATAGAAACTGAGCTTTACGCTCTGTGGCCACATAATAAACCACGACAGTCTTCTGTTTGGCTGCGTAAGAACTCGCAATGGACACCTCAAGGAAGAATAGAAATAGAAGCAAAAAACACTGAGCCCGAAGTCCAACAGGATGTAAGGATATGCTGAAGGTGTTGGTTTACAGCAGGACTGGGCAGTGTCCATGGCACAGAGTCTAAGGCTGCAAGCTGCTATAGCTTGACGGTCCCTGGAGGCAAACTGCCATTACACAGCCTGTAGTAGCGCAGATCATTGACAAGCCTGTGGACACTTTGGGTAAATGAGGGCAGGTCCTGTATGGAGAGAAGCAGTGCAGAATGTTATGGGCGGTGGAGTGTTCCGTGGTGCGTGCACACACACACACACCCAACGTCAACCTCAAACATCACCAAGGATGCTACCATGTATGCAGGAATTATTTCCACCACACAAGATTTTTTTTTAACAATATCACAGCTATCAAATAAAACTGTTATATAATTTTTATACTTATTTTTTTACATCGTATTATAATTGTATTAATAATTTATTTGAAATATATTCAAATTCTATTTGATGCTAATTTAAAAATACAGAATGGGAATTCATTCAAGTTTCCAAGCACGAATACAGATCTGGGCCCGGTTGCACAAAACACCTTAAGTTTTCCCCTTAAATATGGCACTTAAGGTTTAATTTCTCCTTAGCCAAGTGATTTATTTAAGGGTATTGCACAGAACCCCATAAACGTTTTCCTTAGTTAAGGAAAAACACTGAAAGACGTTTTACAGTAGTAAAATTGTCCCGTTTCCATGGAGACAGTTCATATGCTTGCACTCGCGCCTGCTTGTGATATGCGGTATCGCCTCACAAAGTAAAACAAAAATGGGAGAAAAGAAGACTTATATAGAAATATTACATTAATATAGAAATATTATACTTCTGGGGGGAATACAATAAAAAAGAACATACTAAAAAGTAAATTTGAGGCGCAGATAACAGCAAACAGAAAACAACGAATGTGGGAGGGAATTGCAATGAAAATTAATTCAAGAAGTCTACATTGTGCTACGTTAGTTATTTTATGTTCATGATTGCAAAATAACTGGACATTGATTGAATATTGATTTTTTTCTGTTAATGAATTGATCTTCATATTGTACTGGAGCTTGAATCCTGATGTGGGTCCCATCTATCACCCCGCACTCTTTTGGGAAGCCGGCTACATTAAAGAAGTGTGTCACTATTTCACCCTCTTTTTGTTTAGGGGGGAATTTCACCACGGTGTTCAGACGGGCAATGGCGTTTGAAATTCGGTGAATGACGCAGCTCACCATTTACTTGTGGACATGAGATACATCACCTATTACAGCCTGGAATGAGCACATAGCAGAAACCCGCAGAGCAACACAGTTGGGAGAGCAGAGCTTTGCATTGTGGAGTGATCCAACTGTAGAGTCGGACAAATCATAAATTGACTGCCGGTCAAATTTATAAAGCAAAATCAATTGCTTGTCATTAAGCGTATCTAAGGGGTTCTCCCGGTCACGGAACACTCTTTTTGGGATTCGTTCATTTTCGTTATTTATCATCATAAACTCGGCCATGTTGTAGTTAAGGTACGGTTAGAGGTACCTTAATTTTTTTTTTCCTCAGTTTGGTTGCTAAGGTCTTTTGTGCAACTGTTAAGGGATTCCTTAAGTATAAGATTAAGATAAGGAGAAAAACTTAAATACTTAAGAAAAAATGTTAAGGAAACCTTAAGGAGGAGACTTAAGGGTGTTTTGTGCAACCGACTTTATTTTAAGGAGACCTTGACTCGGACTTTAAGGAAAATGTTAACTTAAGGTGTTTTGTGTAACTGGCCCCTGGCTTTTAGATTAGCGTTTTATATGTAAATACACCCATCCCTGATCTTTCACCAGCCAAATTTTAAAAGAAACCACTCAACCTCAAAATTCCTAAAAACAGTCATATTTAGCATCATGTTTAGGCAGAAGGAGGGTGTCTCACTCGCTCCAGCTTGAAGTTGCGCCCAAGAACACTGCGCTGGTTGGCATCGACACCTTGGCAGCTACTCAGGAACTCGGGCATGAAGGCTGAATAAAAGCTATCGAAGTCCACAGAGGCCATGTTGTAGACGGCCAACACGATCTCATCTTGCAGTAGATCGTGGCCCTTGTGCACCAACACTTGAAGCAGCACGTTGATGAAGTGGAACAACATGGAGGTACGGAACAGTTTCTACAGGGGGAACAAAGAGCGGCACACAGAATGAAGACATGCACATATCTGCACTGCACGTGTTCAGTGAAGTAAGCATCCAGTGGAGTGCAACACCTGACATACCATACCAGCTGCCTAAGGTTTCCCAACCAAGATCACAGCAATAACAGCTTACCTTGTGGTACAGCTTGTGCTTGCTGTTCAGAGACTCTAGGTAAGACAGATTTTGCTTGAATATATGAATGTCAGGTTGCAGGAAGGACTGACCAAAAGCCTGGGGACAAAGTATGGTATGGTGAGTAAATCAAATTCCAAACACCAAAAGCCAAACCTCAAAAACTCCACAGTATGTTTGCAGCAATATGAATGAAAGTTAGAAAAGGCACCGATCTGATACCTAGTATAAGTATTGGGCTGGTAGTACTGGTGTGTGTGTGTGTGTAAGAAACTAACCCATTTTTCCATCAGAGACTGGTCTAGCCTGAAAAATCACGAAAATGCTTGCAGCCTTAGCGCGACGTAACAAACAGTGAGGGTCACATGATGGCTAGCTGTTCAGCAACACCAGTGCTTCAGAACTGTCACGTTGGCTGTGTGGAAATGCACCCCTTTCACGACTGCACATTTTACATTCGCGGTCTGGTCATGAACAAGTAAAGAGGAATATTTTTGGAGCTTGCCGATAGATTGCGGAAACTCAGACATATGAGCGTGCACACGCACTTTTATGTTTAATATATAAAAAGTCTTGGCTTGGGTGCGACATACATCTTCATCTTGGCAACCAGCCTGACCCGTGTGTTAGTTGTCTTTGAGGCCATGGAATCTCATGTTTTTTGGAGTAGATTTAAAATGTTTCAGTGCCAAATGAGTCCAAACCACAGTGGCCCCAGAGCATACAGTAGTAACTTCATACATACAGGGGCATAATTTAGATGGTTTGTATATTATATAAAAAGGTCTCAGTAGTAAATGAAGTAATTTGACACGCAAAGTGTACAGTACAGTGCTGTATATTTAGAAATTGGTAATAAATAGACCTATGGGTAAAGGCCAAAAGACATTTTCAGACTTGTTTTCTTTCTTATAATTTGGTTAATTGCTACTTAAAGTTTTGTGTGCGCTCCAGTGTATATTTTGTACTGGGGACTTGTGTAGTTTTTCACTAAAATGTTTTTTGGTGTATGCAGTGATATTTTTATGAAATATTTAATTTGGCAACAGACTGCACAATTTGCAGAAATATTCTGTTCATTTTATAAGTTGTTACTGAATAAAACAAAACATCAGATTTGTATAAATCATGTTCCCTGTACCATACTGACATGGCTTTTGTTTGAGCAAAATGACTGCTATCTATTTTAAGCAAACTCAAACAGTGCAGGAACGACACTACATGCAGATAGTTTGCCATGTTAACTGAAATGTATTGATACAAATGTCATTTAATACTTAGTGGCTGAGCACTAGTATCTGCAGATACTCAATTTTAATACCAGAATTGGGATCGGACCTGAATAAATGACATCGTACCATCTCTAATGGAAGTATCAACAATGTGCATCTAGTTCATCTTACTGCAGTGTGGGCAGGTGCACTAGAAGCGTGCTTCAGCTAAAGCGAATTTACATAGTCTTTTTTTTAATAATCAGGAAGAAATAAAATTCATGCATGTCATCTCTATATGACTGGTCAACAAATATTTTGTCCTTTCTTTACTTCGTGCTGATTTCAGAAATTCATTCAATTTTGCCAACACCCATAGTTGAGTGACATCTTCAGACTAGTTTACTAGTGGCCAAATTATGGAAACATTTCCAATTTTTAGCAATTGAATTTGTTTTTAACTGTTGCTCC
Organism: Cyphomyrus plagiostoma; assembly: GCA_019775915.2. Taxonomy (NCBI): domain Eukaryota; kingdom Metazoa; phylum Chordata; class Actinopteri; order Osteoglossiformes; family Mormyridae; genus Cyphomyrus; species Cyphomyrus plagiostoma. Next base: position 5,391,894 of record JABFEA020000048.1, read on the forward strand.
AGTTATTTAATTGTCCAAAGTATATGTTTAACATTCTTTGTTTATAAACACCACCACCAATATTTGTGCAGTTATTTAAGCGTAATGCCAAAAATGCTAGGGTTTTCCACAACTTTGGCCACTACTGTATATAATTCCTTATTAAGGAAGTGTAGGTAAGGTTTAATTTACGAAAACTGATCAATTTTATTTAGGGAAAAAAATCCATTTGTGAACATTTTTAAGACTACAGAAGACTGCAAAGTACTGCAAGTCTGTTTTGCCAGAGTTTACAGACCAACACATTTGGACATGTTGAGAGATTCCTGCTCGCTCTCTCTCTCTGATATGAAAAAAATGAAAGGCTAGCGGAGTCCCAGTCTGCCTGCTGACTTCTGCTGGACCTTTAAGTAAAATCACACTTACACCTTTTAGATGAGTTACTTCCACCATGGACATATACTGTAAATATAAGTGTAAAGTGTAATTGTGCGATCGGAAAATTCCAATTAAATATATGAATTCAGCACAGAAAATACTGTAAGATTGACCAATTTGGGTTGATTTGAGGGACAAACTAAGTGAATATTTATTGAGCAGTATAATCACAGTGATTTTCTGGCAGTGTATCAGGGAGCCTGTGTACTGCTCAGGTACTTTCGCTGACCTGCATGGCTGTGATGAACTGGGCCTCGTTCTCCATGGGCTCCTCAGAGACACCCCTTTGCACACTGGCCAGCACAGAGGTCTTGAAGAAATGCCTCCAGTTATGGTGCAAGACCTGGTAGAGCAGCTCAAACATCTCTGCCTTCACATCTGGGGAAGAGCGCTATGGGCATGTAGAGAGACAAGCAGTTACACACCACACCGGTTGATGATCTGAAATTAGATCGAGATTCCTTTGAGAATTCCTGACCTCAGCCACAATCGGGTAGACCTGCTCCAAGCACAGACAGATGATGCTGGGCAGGAAGGGCTTAAAGGCCTGGCCAGGCTCCTGGACCACCACTTGCAGGATCTTCAGAAACTTCTCGACCACCCGTCCTCCTGCACTACCCTCCTGCAGGATACTGGCTGCAAGCTGCTCTCTGTGTTGAAACAGAGCAGCCAATCGAAAGCTGTAATCTACCATCATGTGACCAGCTGTTTTACAGCAGCTGACTACTTTACCAGACTGAACCTAAAAATGCATAGTGACGGTCAGTGATAAATCTCTTCGCCATACTAAAGGTTAAAATCTAAACCTAATAAACACAAATAGAAAAGTTAAGCCATTTCCTCTCCAAGGAACTACTGCCTGAATTAAAAAAACAATTTGGAAAATGAGTATGACGATTGGGGTCATACCTGGTGAACATATTCAGGAAGGTCTGAATGATCTGCTCTGTGAATGGCACTCCCATCTGCACCCTCAGGCCTTGGATCAGAGTGAGGAAGAAGCTCAGCATGTCGTCAGTCACATCTGGGACACGGTAGAAGGGAGGAGAGGCATTACTAAACGGCAGAGTCCTCCGGGACCTTTATCTGATGGCAACGTAATACACTGCAAGTATGTAAGAAGATAGAAGGTGACGCTGCTCACCTGACTGGTGGATGAATATGGGGAAGAGGCTGAGAGACACCTGCACTGACTCCTGCAGAGACTGGTAGCATATCTGGCGAGACTTGGTGGACTCTCCTGAGATGCTCTCCACAATGTCCCTAAGGATCCTCAATGTCTGCTGGACGTCTCCTTTCACTGCCAGACAGAGCCAAACATGCGCACGAGAGTCACGCGCACGAGAGTCACGCGCACGAGAGTCACGCGCACGAGAGTCACCGGCAAGCTGCCCCAATTGCTTTTACCGGTAAAACCAGCTGTTAGTTTGTACAGCTACACGGCTCTAGCGCCATAGACACGCAGGGCTGAACTCACTCTCTTCTAGGCGCCGCTGCTGGAGGTTGGTGGTGCCCCGGAGGAGGCGGTAGTTGCGGGTGAGGGTGGCAAGCAGGCTGGCATGGTTAGTGGAGCGTGTGGCCCACTGTTGCTCGCTCTCGGGCAGGTTGGGCCATGGGAGAAGCAGCATGTTGGACAGGGCTCGGCACACAAGCACCTGGGCCTAGGGGAGAGGCCGTGGGAGACTGGGTTAGGGCTTGGCGTCTGGCTCACTGTAAGCTCTGATGCTCGCTATACCTCTGGTATTTCTATAAACAAATCTGGTCAGTCCAGAGGAGCATCTGCGAACAGATAGAAATGAAGTATCACATTCTAACCTCTTGGGGGAGCCTACGAGCATGGCTGACTGTCACCAGATCAAAGATGTCTTGCACTGCAGGAATGGTCACGAGGAACACGGGGCGTACAGTGGTGGCGACAGAGACCATAAGATGGCACGCCGATAGCAACAGCTTCTCCGGGACCTGGTGAGATACAATGTGGCCTCACTGCTAGGAAACTCTGCTTCAGCTGACACACGTTTTGGGAATAAGTCTCCCGTACACCGCTCACGGCTTTGGGGTACCTTGGCACTGATCAATGGAGCACTGGCATCCATGGCGGAGGTGATGAGGCTGACGAATCGGCTTTGATTCTGCCTCTGGACCTCGCTGTAGAACTGCGCGAGCCAATGACAATATGCCTGAAAGGCAGCTAGTGCCTGCGCGTGCCTATGGGAGGACAACCAGCAGAGGGCAGTAAGTCTACATGAGGCCTAATGTGCAGGAGAAGAAAAACAAAAAAAACAACAAAAGATCAGGTCTCTCACACGTCAATGAGGTCAGGCTTGAGCACAGATGGCACGGCCGTCTCCACGTCGTACAGGCTGACCTGGGAACCATAGCAGGTCACCTCCACCAGCCTGCATCCAAAGACAGCATGAAAAAGATGTCAGGGCAGAACACTCAAGCTTCACCGATGCAGTGAGTTTTGTGATTCGTGTTTAACAAGAGGTAAGCCGACAGGCCAAGACTTCATCGATCTTAATGGAAATCTCTGGAAACTCTGAAGTGTGTCAGTGCGGCTGAAGGTGCACATCCAGCTCGTTCACCTTTCCACCACCGTGAGGGCATCGCTAAAGCGGGTGGCAAAAACATCTCCGATGAAGTACTCGGCCAGGCGGCCCACCGCCTGCAGCAGAGAGCTCAGGTCGCGCAGGGCACAGTGCAAACGTCGGCAGTCATTCTCTGCTGTGATATTCAACCTCCGGCCTGCAGAGGGAGATCAGGAGAGGCAACGTCAAAAGAGCACGTGAATTCTGCCGTGGTGCTGAACGAGTTTATTCCTGAGATGGACGTGGTTCTCTGAGGATAGAGGGCACTCACCCGTGCCAGTGGTGATTATGAACTGCCGCAGCCCAAGGTACACATCCAGGTTCTCCTGCAGCAGCGGGAACTGAGCAGGTAACAACACAGCAAGATCTTTCTTCAAACCATTCACATTCAGTAATTCAGCAATACTTATATGCACAGAAATAATCGACTAAGACTATCAAGGGGATGACATACCAGGGTTGAGAACGCATGCGAGGGCAGTAACTCCATCACCTTGGCAACCACCTCTAGACTCTGCCGTAAGTACCGCTGCCACTCTGTCTGTTGCTATAGAAACCAAACACAAAGGCAGCAACAGAGTCAGCCAGGGGGCAGTATGGTTCACTTATAAAAACAAGTAATAGATTAAACAATCGTTCATAAGTAAACACATGCAAGGCTTGTCTTACGTCATCATCTAGCGTCTCGTCGTCGAGCTCCTCCAACTGTGCTTGGCTGTATCGAAACTGGACACGATGCAGAACCTCCCTCAGCAACAAGACCAAGGCATCCTTATACCTGCAGAGGACAAAAGGCAGGCTGTCTCCAACATGGCTCCACCAAAGGAAAAAGAATTATCCACACAAACCACTTTAATTCCTTTTTTATTAAACATGCATAATGTTACAGTATGTGAGCAAACAAATGTGAACCCTTTGTATGTGGAGTAGTTGCCGAGATAAGCAACAATTATTGCCGATACAGGTGTTTAACTAGATGCTGTTGGCCAGACAGCAACGCATTCCCTGAACAGACCCATCTAATCCCTGAGGGGGGTGGGGGGGGACTGATCAATAAAATTAGCTGAGCAGTGGGAATGGTAAAACACACACACACACACACACACACACACACACACACACTATTTTAGTATATTCAGAAAATAATCCCCAGTTATAGAACCACTGGACTACACAATGTTCCTGGGGAGTTAGAAAAACATCCATACGTTTACGGTGTATATAAGATGGTGTCTGCATCATTCTCTCTGTCCTCTGCTGCCACCTATCGCTGCCGTTTCAGTTTCTGGGGTGATGTGTGTCAGGTCTATCAGGCGTACATTTTCATTCATGTAATGCTTTTATGACGTGGTAATGAGATCCATCAAAGATCAAATAAAGTAACCAGAGTAATAATAGTGGTGGCCTGGTGGTTAAGAAAGCTTGCTTGTGATTGAAAGGTTGCTGGTGGGAATCCCCGACCAGCAAGGTACCACTGTGGTACCGTGGGCCCTTATGCACTGCTCCCCGGGCACTAAATAATAGCTGCCCCCTGCTATGTCACAATGTCACAAATGGGATAAATGCAGAGGATACATTTCATTGTTGTGGTGTGTCAGTGACTTTCACTTCAATATCACATGGTATAATCCTGTTCACAATTCTGCATTTACCCTTCCCTTTGCTGCAACTAATCGACAGTGCTTTAATTTTGGTGCGATTAGTCTTAAAATTTGGTCACTACCTGTTTGTCAGCCAGACAATGTACAGTGGTACCTTGGAACACAAAAACTTAATTTGTTCCAGAAGGCTAGTCGAGTTCCAAGCCAAATTTCCCCATAAAAATTAGAGGTCGACTGATATATCAGCCAGCCGATATATCGGGACGATATTTGGCTTTTTTTTTTTTATATATGTCGGCATTGGCCGATATCCAAGTAGTACGCCGATTTAGAGACAGGCATGTCTGCGGGCAGCCCAGTGTTATTGTTGCTATGGAACATATGACCCATGCTGCCTTGTGCAGGACCCCAGCCAGAAGTCTGAGTCCTGACAGAAAATGGTAAGGGGCTTAAATTCTGATCTTTCAATGACCTGTTTAACTGGTTTGCTATGAAATGGTGCTTTAAAAGAAAACGCGAGCACTTTTGAAAGAGAAAGCAAATTACGCTATCAGGAACTGGGGTAATGATAATGAGCCTTCAGTCAACTGAAGCTTACAGGTAACGTTAAGGATCATTCATTCGGTCAGTTTTGTGCACTTATTGGTGGGCTCACAAAAGTTAATTAAAATTTTAACAATAGATTTTTAACATTTCCATATCAGCCTGATGTTATCAGTTCTGTTTTTTTTTTTCCTTGTGTTGGACAGTCACTCTGTGTGTGTGTGTGTGTGTGTGTGTGTGTGTGTGTGTGTGTGTGTGTGTGTGTGTGTGTGTGTGTGGGGCGGAGCAGGCAGCTATCTGATCTGCAGCATGAGCAAGCTGTGTCACTCTGCCCCGATCAAAGACAGCACCGTCCTCAGAGACACAGAGCTGCTAACAACAATGCTTGGTGGACAAAACTGTTTGTTCGAAAGCGTGGTTACCATTCACTTGAGCTGATGCTGACAATGGTCCTTCTGTGCAATTTGTTTGCATTTGAAAGATTCAAACAATGTTAGACGTCTAGATAAGAAGTGCATGACTTTGCGCAGCTAGTTTCCTCATTAAACATGTCTACCCTTTATACGGGCTTACACGTCGACAACGTTCACTAGGGGCTTACGTTGTCCTTGCATACAAGGCTGTGTAATACGACAAAGTTATTTTATTTTCTGCAATCGTTAGATTCTGATTGTGAATTTGGCTAGCTATGTCTGCTAACAACATAAACATGTTAGTCAAAGGTTTTGAACCTTGCACACTACTCATCATACCATGATGCACTTAATTACTAGTGTTTTTCTTCTTTCAAAATGTATTAGATTGTAATTGTTTTAATGTGCATGGAATACTGGAATTGTATAATGAATTGAAGTTGAAGGCACTATAATAAAAATGCTAACCTTGCATTTTTTTTTTCCTATTTTAGTAATTGCTGTCTGATGCTTGTGAGGGATGGGTGAGGAGAGGAAGACTCAGGGACTGGAAGTGGGGTTAAAACTGAAGATAACATGCACATTCCTTCCTTCCGAAATCAGGAGTTTGCTGCTATATTGTGCACCAAGAGATTCTGATGATGTTATTTTTTAGTTGTATTGTGTTTTTGTTATTTAAGTTTATATTTACACAAGTCACTATTAAATAAACGCTAAGTTGAGAATTTTTATGTATTGTTTGTTATTATCAGTGTGATATTTTACCATGCAAATAGAAGGGAAAACGTCCAATTATTGGCAAAAAAAAAAAAAAAACGGCAGCATGTGTCAGCCCCCGGCTGACCCTGACTTACAGAAAGGAACCTGATCACATAACATCAATATCCAACCTGAATGACAAGCAAATAACACCAGCAACGTTCCAACATGTAATAGACTGTCATCCTAGAAAAGGTATTATTAGCAACAAATGGTGGACCAACTTCTTATGAATATGCTTGGTTTTGGAATGAGATGTTGGTCAGGCTGGTGTCCACGTTCTTTTGGCCATAAGGTATAACTATTCCAGTTTAAAAATGAAAAAAGCAGCCAAGTGTTGAGTAAAAAAACAGAAAGAGGTTGCAAATGATGAAAACATTTCTTGGTCAATGGTACTACTGATATGACGCAAGGAATTTGGACTGTGGGTGTTAGGACAGAAGCAAACAAAAGGTCTTTAGCGAGTCACACTCAAGCTGAGCTCGAAAAAGGATGTGGTCCAGGGACAGGAAGTGAGTCACTCAACCAACACTCTTACAAGACTCCTATAGCAGTGAAAATATTTTACTGAGAAAAATTCAAGATGGCTGAAAGTTAAAATTTACTTCTCCAATTTTCAGAAAATCTCAAATTAACATAACAAAAATGGAATAAATTTCTTAAGCATCATATTCAATTCAGTTCAGCAAAGCAAAGGTATGTTTGACACCAACAGCATTAGATAGTATTCTCATTTACCTGTTCAACACGCTCTCTCTGTCAGGTAACCTGCTCTTAATCTTCGTGGTCAGGTAATCCAAGAAAACAGTCCAGATATCAAGGCAGGATAAATATCCTTCATGTGTGGGCTGTGAATATATTATGATCAAATTATTTTGGACGTGATATTCATCTGAAATGCAAAGTCAAACTCAAATAAGCTCCGTGGAACAAGATGGTGTTCAAAAGGCAAGGGAGCCTGCAGTGTTTTACACATCTCTCCAGCATCCACGGCTATTAACGCAGATAATGTTCATAAGGACAGAACATGTTTTACACATTCCCAGTCAGAAATGTCACCCAAACCACAAAAAAAAGAAAAATCACAGAACAGTCAGTGGTCACGGGCAGGTTACCTGGTGAAAGGTATATTTAAAGAGCAGCTCCAGGAACTCCACAATTGGGAACTGGGTGTTGGACTCGATCCGCCTCAGGTGGACGCTGACAAAGAGCCGCAGGAAGTCTGTGAACTTCTCCACATAGCTGGGGACAAAGACAAAAGCAGAGAGGGCCTGGACATCAGCTCACACGGTCATCAGAGAAGTAGAATATGAGAAGGTGGGAGAACAAAGTCTGCTTAACACAACCACTCATCCACATTTATCTGAGGACCAAAAAAAAACAAACAAAAAGCAGCCAGTTGTAATTAAAACAAACTGAAAATAGCTTTGAATACAAGGAAAACCCCTTTAACAATTACCTAAGGAACGGGCAACCCTTGAGTCCAAACACCTGAAATACAGCAGAGAAAAACAGGCCAGTCAAGGGCCAGTGATAGCAGCTGGTATGACGTATACATCCCACGAAGGGGTGTGAGGTTTGGACTGTCTGGGTAAGTAAATATGCATGTGTGAGAATGTCCATTAGTGAATGTACAATCCGAATCTTGTGTGTGTCAAACCCTGCACTATTACGGAGGATTTCAACTATTTTGTAAAAGCGATGGTACCATAAAACATTCACCTACAGTAGCCTCCCTGAAATAAATACAGTCACAATATTCTCATAAACAACTAATGAACATCATTCAATAATAAATACCACCACCACTGGAGAAATTCTGGGAAGGCAGAGCCAGCGCCGGAGGGAGGGATTCAGAGAGACGGCGCCGCGGCGGAGGGAGGGATTCTGGGAGGCGGCGCCGCGGCTGAGGGAGGGATTCTGGGAGGCGGCGCCGCGGCTGAGGGAGGGAT
>JABFEA020000048.1:5400269-5414682 GCA_019775915.2 Cyphomyrus plagiostoma
CCCCCGGCAGGCGGCGCCGCGGCTGTGGCAGGCATCCTGGGAGGCGGCGCCCCGTCTGAGGGAGGGATTCTGGGAGACGGCGCCGCGGCTGAGGGAGGGATTCTGGGAGACGGCGCCGCGGCTGAGGGAGGGATTCTGGGAGACGGCGCCACGGCAGAGGGAGGGATTCTGGGAGACGGCGCCGCGGCAGAGGGAGGGATTCTGGGAGCACAGAAGTCACTGAGGCACAACCCACAGTATTTACAGAGATAGAGAGCTAACAGATATCTGTCCCACAAGTTTGAGAAAACACACAGATCCATATATACAAATGTAGCAAATCGACAGGTCATATGCTTTTGTTCAGTGTTAAAGAGCCATCTGAGCTCATCCTTAAGCTCTCTGCAAGGAACTGGTTAGTGTGGTGCTGTTAGCAAGTAACTCTCACATGCTGCCCTTTAGCCTCGTCCCACTGGCAGAAAGCAGCAGTTACTGAAAGAAAGAACGGCCCCCATACCCTTACCTCACAATGGCCCATCCGGAGGCAGAATTTAAATGTGCTTTTTCCAGCTGACAGCACCTAAGGCACAGCAGTGGTAGGGAGAGACACCGACACTTGAACTTGGCCAGTGTGTTGCTGCACCTACCTGTTGCAGCCTTTGGACATTATGAGTAGGACTGGAGAGGAAGACTTGGGGGGGGGGGGTGGGGGGGTGGTGGTTTAACCCATGCAGGCACTAGCTGAAATTGGCCTCAAACCCTTGGTGCTGCGACAACTCTAACAGGACAGGGCTTGTCTGCACTGGTTCCTCAGGGAGCACAGCACCTGGAACCGGTCCGTCACACATATACCCATGGCGAGGGGCTTACCTCTCATCAAGCTCCTCCAGGCGGCTCCGTACAGTGTGGGCATTGTTCTCCCGTGTCAACTTCTGGAGCAAGAAGAAGGTTTGCTGGAACATGCGCAGCAGGTACTCCTCAAAGTCCAGGGGCACACAGTTCTTGGACATGAGCTCATTGACGCAGGTCATGGCCAGCACTCCCAGTCTCGCCTGGTCCCCTGCGTCCACGTCACGAACTGAACTGCCGTTGACCTGCGCGGATGACGTGCTGCTTGGCCCATTAGAAGAGGAAGAATAGACAGCGGGCCCAGACTTGATCTTGAGATCTGTGCTGGGGCGCAAGTCGCAGCCGAAACGAGCAAAGTGGAAGATGGTGGCCAAGAGTGATGGCGTGATGCTGGCAGACAAGGGGATCCAGCTGAAGAGGTGGGCTAGGCACTCCAGAGCCAGCGAGCAGAGCTGAAGGCTGTCCTGGTCCAAGCGGGGGACAGGCTGAGACAGCTGTTTGGTGCAGTAGGATTCCTGGAGCAAACTACCCAGCAGCTCTCCTGAGAGGGGCAGCAGAGAGCACAGCACAGCCAGTTATCCTATCACTTGCATAGCAAAAACCATTTTGAGCATTTGTGGTGCCAGTGAGCCCCTGGCTCCTCCTACCAGTGTCTCCTGACGTGGGGGAGGGTGGTGGCGTGGCTGCAATAACACTGTGCTTGTCCCAGATCGTCTGCAGAATCCCTGCAGGAGAGCAATGATGCAGCTCAGCAAATGAAGACTCGGGGGTAGGCTTGAATAGCGCAATATCCAATACAAACAGGTTAAATGATTAATACAGCTGATGATTAATAGAAAAAAAAAGTCACTTAATTGTTTATCCATATAAAAATATGACTATAGCAAGAAAGTGTGCTTCTCAAACGTTGTAGCGTCATAACCCAACCACTGAACAGGCATTCTCACCATCAGTATTTAAACTGCATTTATCTGATGTCAAAAGCTTCCACATTTTTCCCAACCATCTTCAGCTGACACTTTTCAGTTTCTTATACATGTCCTCTAGCTTCCTTATATCTTCCTTTCCTTCCTTATACACTCCCTTGAGTGAGGTGACTGTCACCTTTGCTAGAGGTGAGATGGAATAAGGATCAAGAGTAGCTTCTGCAGGCCAACACTGCCAAAGTATCACTGATAGGCCAACACAGAGCTGGGTGAAATGGCCTAAAAATGAAATCTCCAATTTTTTTCACAATACATCTGATTTCAATCGATTTCCCCCTCCCCTACTCAAAATCAAACTACAGATGACAAATAAATGGTTCAAAACAAGTTTTAACTTTGTTTTTTTAACTCCTAGAGTTAAATGCAATCTGACCAGCCAAAAAAAGACGCTCATAAGTGAGATGGCAGACCACGACATTGTAAACACTTTAAGAAACCTGTAAAAACTTTTAGCGTGTTAATGAATCCCGGCATTTCCACAGTATGTATGGGCACCTTCCACTGAGCCCCATTCTTATCATATGGCTGGTGCTGTGTGCATTTTCATTTCGCTGGGAGCTGCACTTCTCCCACTCCGCTGTGTGCCTCTGCTTTAGGTGCTGGAATAAATTTGTTGTGCTGCTTCCTTTGGTTGCAACTGTATTCAAATAGACTTTTCAATGAGGACTTGTTTGGTCTGTGTCTGACGGCGCAAAACCGAACCATTGCCTTGTTGTTTGTAAATCCGCTAGCGTGTGTGGGTGCTCCGCACTAATGTACCTGAGAAGAACTGTGCATCACATTAGTTCCGCTTTTGGCGCTCGCATGTAAAATAAGTAATAAAATCGATTTTCATAAAAACACATCATCTTGAACTGTAAATTCAAATTAATGGATAAAATCGATTTATCACCCACCTCTAGGCCAACATATGCAATTTAGATTAACATGCCAAAGCATACAAAAGGAGCCACAGTCAGTGTGAGCATTTCTTGTGGTTCTGGGGCTTAGAGGGAAGCAGTGAACAGACAAAATTTCACCACTTTCATTAACTTTGGGTGTGTTTGCAGCTCAAAATTCACAGCTTGTTGTAAGTATCCCTTCGTCTTCTGACCAGAATTTTTTTTTTGTTACTTTCCAGGAGTTTACCATTTACTTTCTATAATAGGCAAGTCATATTTTCTCCATGTGCACACGGAAAAGCTCAGCCTTAAGTTTGAACAGGAAGAACTGGGTTCGGTTGTGTGCCAGGAGTCACCTGTCAGCAGGCTCAGAACAGTGGGAACCTGCTCCAGGAGCAGCTTCCGCAGCTCCTCCTTACGGGCCACGCTCAGGTCCTCCCGTGGACATGCCAGCTCCTCTGACGTGGTCTTCAGCAGGACCAAGCCAAGGGGGGCCATCGCAGGGGCCTGGATCAGCTGCACATGGTGTTCACCACAAATTCACACATGTGGCTAAACCAATTCCTCAGGTTTTTGCATATTAGCAAATCAAAGGCAATACAGACAAACTAAAACAAACAAACACACAAAATGTGGTTGAATGCATAACAGTAACAAAACCGAACATGTCTCCCAAAGCTTGCCTTCAAGAAACACATTAGCAACCCCTGCCCTAACTCACAGCCAACACACACCTAAGAAAGCTCTTGATGAACAAACACTGACTCATGATCACTTCACATTCTAAGTGTAGTGTGTGCGAACAAGGACTCACTTTTTAACAGAAATTTGAACATCCATTCGAACATGATGTGGAAGATTCAATGGATCTATAATTAACTCATTTAAATTTTAAAGTGTCACTATAGCCTATAAGCGCATTAGACCGTTTGATGTAATTTTATTGTTTGCCATCTATGGAGCTCCTAAAACGTCAGAGTAGGAAAATTTTTTTCTTTAAAAGTTTTGCATTCCCTCGCAATACTTTTGCGATCCCACTACTGAACTATGACAACACAGTAAAGTTAACTTTATATTCAGTTTTCGGGTTGTAATATCTTTCGATAAAAACAAGCAACATCACTTGGTTTTCCAGATTTCTTTACGGGGAAATTTTAATTAATATTCCAGTCTTTGTGTGCTCTTCACCTTCAACAGTCCAGCTGTTTTCTTTACAGTCACAGGCAGTGAAAGGACAGAGTGCGATTATTAATATACGTATAAAAAGACACATATGGAAGTTACATAATGAGCATTGTCCTCCTAATTTAATGCTTACAGCAAACTTAACTGCACATGATTGTATCACTTAGAATTAATGGACTAATAAGTATAAACCTATGTTTAAACCGACACAGTACAGTCATTATTAGCTATGCAGAAGTATTGTGAGGGAATGAAAAACTTCAAAAAATATTTTCACACTCTGACCTCTTAGGGGCTCCATAGAAACATGACATTGAATGTGACTATTAATAGAATACTGAAAAGAATGGACCCTGTGTTGCATTTTTTCTTTTTTTTTTGGGGGGGGGGGGGGTCACAGGTATTTAAATATATTTTAACAAATTGTGCGAAATTTGAAATTCGTTTGAATTTGAGCTGTCACTTTTCTGAAAAAATGTTAATGTTCATGCTTGATTTATGTTCCTTTGAAACTTGGTTCAGCACGCACATCAAGTGACCTAGATGCATTAGCGGATATGGCAAAGCACAGGCACCTGTAGCGTATTGGTGAAGAAGTCGTGGTAGAACATCGGCCAGTCCTGCCTGCCAATGTCCACGATGACTTTGCACAGCTTGTTTCGTATGAAGTAGGGTAGGGCCTTGTGCTCCGAGAGCAGCAGCTTTGGCAGGCAGCCCCGGATCTCCATGCGGTCCTGGGATGGCACCCCCAGCCACATCTTATTGACCAGGTTCTGTGGAAGCCACAGAAAATGATCCTGAGAAACTAAACCGCAATTTCCATACTAAGCAACAAATACAAAAGTTACTGATAAAGAGAAAAAAGACACTTCAAAGAATACAGAATATTTGACAGATTATGCAAGTATTATGTACTTGTGCTATAAATATTAAACTACAAGAACAATTTCAGAATTTTCCCAAGGGCCAGAATTTTTAATAAGGATTGTAACCCAATGAGAGAAGCAAAACAGTTTTGCTATGTCAATAGAGTACATCTTACGATATATGAAATGGGTGAACAGTTGTTCCCAAAGGTCCCAAACAACATTTTTCCCCAAGTACAAGGACCTGAGTGTTTGATGACAACTCAATCCAATGTACCGTCTCATTGATGGAAAGACTGTACACTACGCAAACTTCAGAGGGGAGCAGAATCAGATAAGTGTAACCACGGTACTCACCTCAAACACTGTCAGACTGTACATCATAACATACTCATTGCGTGTGTTGGAGAGGAAATACAGACAGTATCTCCAAGCTCCTATTTGCTGAGCAAAATTATTCAGCAGCTCTTCTACATAAAAAGAAAATAATGACAATGCATGACATATGCAACTAAGAACTAAGGAAAGAATAACAAAAACAACATTCACAGAATATTTCCATTCCTACATGAAATATATTAGTCTTTAATAAAAGTGAACCTAAAAATCTGAATTAATCTGCATTTGCAAAATGCAGACTTACCAATCTCCCGCTTGCGCTCATTAGTGGTGCAACAATGAAAGAATTCGGTCATGAGGCTCTCCAAGGCCCGCAGAGAAGCCTCTTCTGATGCCTGGGGGATGAGGAGGAAGGCAGTGAGACACATGGCGCGTGAAAAACACACACACACTCTCTGCTGATATGAGCCGCACACAAATATGCCATCAAGCCTCAGCAAAAGTCACACACTAAAATTAACATCTGACCCAGACACAGGCAACACCCCGCTAACATTCTGTTTTGTAATACTGCCCCAACAAATGTCCATTCAAAGCCCTAGGTTCTCTCGTAACTTAGTCATCAAAAACTAGTAGTAAAACAAGTATATTTATAACCTTTAGCTAGCTTCGTTAGATCATCAGTTTTCTGACATACCCTGTAAACCACTACAGAACAGCTATATCAGATTCATTCTCTGACAAATTCACCTTTGTAGTAAATTTCTACAGTGTGGTACAGGAGTCATCCCTCCAAATTAGCAGACATTAAAAAAATAAACAGCAAGCTCTGAAAATCTACAGCAGTGAAAGTGGAACTGAGTGATGTAAGCGGAACTGACAGGTTTAAATTAAACTATTAGGGCGATGACAGCCATTTTGCATGCCTGCAATATATTTTGGCCGTATAGTTTACGAAGGATGATTATTAGGCTACAGACTACATCGCACTCTGAAAGAAGCCCAAGCATGAAAAAGGCAATGCTAAGCAGTTTTGCCACTAAACGGACTATAGCTCTGCTTAGTACACAACTTTCTGGAGCCCTGGTGGATGCATGTCTGATATGCGACAGTGAAAAGTTACAGACTGCAAAATTAATCACTGTCTGTACCTCAACTAAAGCATCTATCACGCTTGGCACGATCCTACACAAATTCTTAACTTAATCTGGGAGAACACTGAACGGCCTCTCAACGTAAAATGAGTACAGTAGCTCAGGTAGAAAATATTTTAGCTTTTTAAAATAAGGAAATATGCTAGAATTGCCACAGAACAAAAAGATATTACATTTGCTTATTTAGGAGACGCTTTTGTGCAAGGCAACATACGAGCGAGGCAACACAGTACATTACAAGACTTGTGAGAATGCTGGTGACATCTTCCATATTTCTCGAAAACAGCAACCCAGAGGAATCCATATTAACTTTTATACAGTGGACTATTTTAAGTTTGGGTCATTGCTTGCATGGCCCGTTGCTGCGTCACTAAAAATGTTGTTTAGTCGCATAGCATGCGCCCGAATGAGTCTGGACATGCTGCAAACATAAACCATGCAGTTTACAGCAGACAACTTGTGCAGACAAGCTGCATTTCCTTAAACCTGGACTGCTAATTTAAGAACGCAACGGCAAAGATGCGTGTGTTCAACCAGATCATTTTATTAATATGCAAACATAAAGAGAGATATCCCAAAACTGTCAAACATTTGAAAAGTCCGAAGCACTTCCAGGAAGATACCAGATATGGAAAACATTGTGTTATAGGTTCCTGTACGCAAGAAATGGAAACCGCAGCATTCGACGAAAAGACACTTTTACCGGATTTTCGATTACGAACGAAACATCCCGTCAACGCCTCAGACTGAGAACACCTGCTTTAATGTGAAGGCCTTCGTACAGGATATTCTGCTGGTGTAAAGGTTGTTAGCTTTAGATGCCTGTACTCACCATGTCCGCGACTACGGACTTCAAACGAGTATCTGCAGCTACTTCAGCTTCCAAAGACTGCGCCTCATAATCTGCGCGTCACTGCAGGCCTGTTTAGCAGCAGCCCCTCATAACACCGGGCACGACGGACCGGTGTCACACACAGCGACAGGACCGTCGGTGCTAATGGTGCCAGTGACGACGATGACGGCGACGATGCCGAAGCTGAGTAGACCGTTTAAAATTCAAATCGTCGAAATTATCGATATTGTTCTGCAAGGGTCTTCCGCGGTGACACTGAATTTCTTGACTATAAAAACAGATAAAACAAAACGGAAACTAATCGTTTCCTTCCATAAAAGCGTACATCCCTAATTCTACTGCATGCAAAAATCGGAGCAATATGCGAGGCTCAGTTCGTTCCTGTTTCTCAAATGTTTTCCCGAACACCCGTCGTATTGCGGTGGTTGTCTGTCATAGGCCTCACAGCCACTGCTTCCTCTGCACAGACCGACCCCTCCCCACCGGAAATGACGCTGCAACTCGACCGGAGGGAACCGGCTACAGCCAGTGATACACGCCGAGTCGGTGCTGCGCACGCGCCGTTCCACCCCATACAGAAAAGTCTTCCTCCGGCTGTCAAATTAACTAGGCGTTAATGATTTTATTTCACACAGTTACTAATAGAACGTAACACAACAATTACTAAAATGTACAATGGATGTAAAATGACACTGCAGAATATTAATTCTATAATTATAATATTTATAAATAGTATTGACTCTTGCTAGAATTTTCTAAACATGTATATTTTTTCCTTAATATTTCTTTCATTAATATTCCATAACATGCTGTTTTCTAGGATTCTCTTCATGTACTGTTGTGAAACATGTACTGGTTGAATCCCCAACCAGCAAAGTTTCACTGAGTTACCCTGAGCAAGATACTGCCCCCAAGCACTGCTCCCTGGGTGCTGAATTAGCTACCCCCTGCTATAAGACATGGGTTAAATTCAGAGGACACATTTTGTTGTTGTGCACTGTGTGCTATGGTGTGTTAGCAATGACATCTAATCACTTTCTCCTTTCCATATATTTTATCAGAAGAAAAACTATTTAACAGAGGACAATAAATATCACATTTTTGCAAAACAAAAGGTAGGGTTACAATCACAGAATAATTTAGACCATAAAAAGCACTGAGAAGGTGAACCAGAAGAATGAGAACAATGCTGTTTGGGGATTACAATTTTGGACTAATCATGATAGTCACTGGTGTCCACATTGAGATTTGTTGTTAGGTAAGAACAGAATCTATGCATACTCAAGAGCACACTTACGTACATTTGAGTTTTTGCAAAATATTTTACCCCTTGCATTTTCTTTAATTCTACAGTTCTATAATATTATAGAAGAATTTATATCATTTATAATATTTCTAAACATCCATCCATCCATCCATCCATCCATTATCTACCGCTTATCCTGGGTTCGGGTCACGGAGGTAGCAGCTTCAGGAGAGAAACCCAGACCTCCCTTTCTCTAGCTCCTCGGGGAGGACACCGAGGCATTCCCAGGCCAGCCAAGAGATATAATCCCTCCAGGGAGTCCAGGGTCTGCCCTGGGGCCTCCTCCCTGTAGGACATGCACGGAAAACCTCTTCGGGTAGCCACCCAGGAGGCATCCGCACCAGGTGTCCAAACCACCTCAACTGGCTTCTTTCGACGTGGAGAAGCAGGTACCCGTCAGTACCTCTGGGGACTCCTCAGGCCAATAACTCCCAGTAAGCCTCCTTCTACAGCTTGACAGCACCCCTTATCTCTGGTGTATCATGGTTCATGTTGGCGGTAAGTGAAGGTTGACACTTGCAGGAGAAGATCACCATTGGGTATGGGGGTTACCACCACGACTGGCACCGATCACATGAGCGTTGATGTCCCCCAGCAAAATGATGGAATCCCCTTGTGGCACGCCAGCTAGCATACCACTAAGAGAATACAAGAATGCCGGGCACCCTGAACCAACATGAGACGCATAAGCGCAGATGACAGTCAGAGACCCAAAGGTGCAGGGAGACAAGCCTCTTGTTCACTGGGGCAAACTCTGTTGTTAATGCACCAAGCTGTGGGGCCACCAGTAGCCCAACCCCAGCCTGGCGTTGCTCACCTGCCGCAACTCCAGAAGAAAAGAGCGTCCAGCCCCTCTCCAGGAGATTGGTTCCAGAACCCACTCTGTATGTTGAGGTGAGCCCGACTATATCTAGTCGACATCTCTTAACTTATGCACAGGCTCAGACTCCTTCCCTACCGGAGAGGTGACATTCCATGTCCCAAAAGTCAGTTTTGTCAGCCGGGGATCAGACCGCCAGAGCCTCCCTTGGCCGCCACCCGATCCACAATGCACCGAACCCCTGACATTCCCCTTGCAGTTGTTGGGCCCACCTGGGGACAGTCCCGTGTGCCTCTTTTGGGCTATACTCAGCCAGACCCCACAGGCCAAGGCCCAGCCACCAGGCGCTCGCCAACGGGCCCCTCCTCCAGGCCTGGCTTCAGGGTGGGGCCCTGGTGACCCTTGTCCGGGCGAGGGAAACAAGACTTCGCTAGAATACCTTATCATAGTGTTATTTTGGATTGCTCTTTGTCTGGCTCCTCCCCTGGGACCCTACCAGGGGCTATTGCCCACGACAACATAGCCTCCAGGGTCAATGGGGCATGTAAACCCCTCCACCACGATAAGGTGGAAATCCAAGGAGGGGATTTCTAAACAATTATTCAATAAATATAATTTTTAATAATGAATAATTATTTTAATCATTTAATTTTGAAATTGCAACCTACTAAAATAATGCAAACACATGTGTTTTTGCCTGAATGCTGTGAGTCCTTGCTGTAATGTAGGTCTGAAATGTAGACTTATTCATTTATTGCACAAAGATTTGCAGAATCTTTCCCCACATGCATTCCTTATTTAAATGTCTGCGTTTGAAAATGTCATCATATGTTTAAACACTTACATTCTATTTATTTCTTTTTTTCAGTATGACCAAAATTTCCTGTGACATAGTAAGACAGATACACTAATGATAGGGTGGGTATTGGTAAACTAGGGCAATTTTTGAAATTTTACTTCCTTACATAAAAATATGATTAAAATTATAAATATTAAAACATAAAATTATTACTAAAGGCTCACTGAGCTTAACTTTATAGACCACAGAGGCATCAAACATGTGTGTGTCCCAGTTTACCCTGGGCCCCACTTAACCTGACCTAACCTGAACAATTTTGGTAAGCTTGTGCCCACTATAGCTTAAATTCTCTACTGCTGCTGTAGCCCATCCACTACAAGGTTTGACATGTTGTGCATTGAGAGATGCTGTTCTGCATACCTTGGTTGTAATGAGTGGTTATTCGAGTTACCGTTGCCTTTCTGTCAGTTTGAATCAGTCTGGCCATTCTTCTCTGACCTCTGCCATCAACAAGGCATTTTTACCCAGAGAATCACGACTTACTGGATATTTTTTTCTTTTTCAGCCCATTCTCTGTAAACCCTAGAGATGATTGAGAGTGAAAATCCCAATAGATCAGCAGTTTCTGAAACACTCATACTAGCTCATCTGGCACCAACAACCATGTCATGTTTAAAGTCACTTAAAACATTTTTCTTCCCTATTCTGGTGTTTGATGTGAATATTAACTGAAGTTCCTGACCAGCATATGCATGATTTTATACATTGTGCTGCTAACATATGATTGAATATTTTAGTATTTTTATGAGTATTTTTTATGTGTATTCAGATAAGCTGATACTGAAGTAAACCTTCTTGATTGGTTCAAACACATCACATTTACAAGTCACAGCCGTGAGATAGCAGCAAAGACAAAAATCATGAGACCTATTGCTAGGATGGGTGCCTGTCTTGCTGTGTTTGGTCCATCAGTACCCCGTTTGACCAGCTGGTGTCGCTGGCCACCTCAGTTTCCCTGCATGTTGTTGTTGTGGCTGTTGTTGTTGTCCTGACTCATAGTGGTCCCATTGTTCTGAGTTTAGTTTGTAATAGAAATCCCTTTGGTGTCTATAAGCTGCACCAGGATTGTTATCAATAAAGAATAACTAAACCTACCCCGACAATTCCAGTGATCCTCACTGCTGCACGTTTAGTCACTCTATGTATCACCAACTTTGATCTCTGACCCATTCCGCCAGTTTGCAGAGCTGCCGCTACAATGTCGCCTGTTTCTCAAGCTGCTCTCTTGCCATTGGCTGTTTCCCAAGCTGCTCTCTTGCCATTGGCTGTTTCCTGAGCTAGACAAACCTTGCATTTTTCATTGCTGCATTTGTTATCTCTTTGTACGTGCTTTTGTTGCATATGTATATGCATGTTTAGTTTAGCCTTGGTTGGTTTAGTTCTTGTTACCTTGTCTGTGTTTAAGACCCCTAGTGGCTCTTTTGTTTCTGGTTTACTTGAGTTCAGTTTATAATTAAATTCCTCTTCGTCACAAAGGTGCACTGGGATCGTCATCCAGCTTGCTGAAACGTGACAGCCATGTATTTAGGTACTGAATAGTAATAACCACTGCAGACAATTAACATACAGTTTAATGGATGAGTCTGGGTTTGGCAGATGCCAGGAGAACATTACCTGTCTGAATGCATTATGCCAAGTGTAAAGTTTGGTGGAGGGGGGATTATGGTGTGGGGTTGTTTTTCAGGGGTTGGGCTTGGCCCCTTAGTTCCAGAGAAAGGAACTCTTAATGCTTTAGTGTACCAAGACATTTTGGACAATTCTATACTTTCAAATGTGTAGGAACAGTTTTGGGAAGGCCCTTTTCTGTTCTAGAATGACTGTGCCCCATTGCACAAAGCAAGGTCCATAAAGACATGGTTGGGTGAGTTTGGTGTGGAAGAACTTGAGTGGCTCACACAGAGTCCTGACCTTAACCCCAGTGAACACCTTTGGGATGAGCTAGAATGGGAAGTGCAAGCTGAGCCTTCACAACCAACATCAATGCTCTTCTGGATGAATGGCCAAAAATATCCACAGACACACTCCAAAATTTTGTGGAAATTCTTGTTTCCAGGAGAGTGGCAGCTGGACCAACTCCATATTGATGCCTATGGATTTAGGGATGTCATATATGGTCCTGTAGGCGTAATGGCCAGAAGTCTCAATACTTTTGTATCCGTTTGAAGCATAACTTCCATTGTCCAGAAACTTGTTATAGAATTAATTTTTTTCAAAAATGTGCAGCTAAGCATACATATAAGAACCATCGCAGATCCCGGCACAGCATTTTCCAGACTATGTTTAATTTCCCCGACACAAAAAAAATGATGTCTGGCAATTTCTGTTTGCTTGTGGGAGTTTTACTTACAGAAAAATGTTCTGAGGGCAGAAGAAGAAAAAGTTTAGTCCCAGTATGAATATAGTAAGAGCAGCATCTCCAAATATTAAAAAATGGAAAAATAATAACTTTTAATAAGTAATTTACAGTGGCTGTTGGCCGGTGTTAAGAGTGTGTCAGGTCTGTTTGTGATTCCCTGGAACAGGATTTCCACTTCTGGGCCTAGAGGTGACATCTCTGCGATTTGCAGCTGATGTTGCCCTATTAGTGGCCACCATACCACCAGGTTAGAGCTGGTGAGACATAAGGGGACTAAACCTGCAGGACAAGAGGCTGACTGGGATGGTCGGGGAGGTTCAGTCATTCTTTATTGAAGAAAAGAAAAAAAAAACATGACGCAGCAGAAAAACTCACACTTTTATTTTGAAATTTGTACACTGGTTGGTCACCGGAAGTAATTTTTAGCGCCATGTCGCGCGTCAAGTTTGAATTCCGTGTGATGAGTTGATAATGGATCTTCGGGATGGATCTTATGAAAACAGAAACCCTTCGCCTCCTGTTAAAGTCCTGTCCAGTCAGCTTCGGGAGGGCAATGAACAAACTGGTCCAAATGGGAAGACACGATGCACAATAAAAAGACTGGGGTCGGCGAAGACCACGCCACTGCACGTCTCTGTGGTGTGGATGCAAGGCACCGTGCTGAAAGTCACTTCAGACGCCGACACGTCCGTGCTACTCATTGACGAGACCGGGACTTTCACCGTCAATGGTATCAACAGTATCCCTAAAGGAAAACCTTGTCTTTCCCAGGGTGAGTAGGAAGCAGTTTTATGAATGAATATCAGACTTGGCCAACGTTGCATCAAATCCATTAAACATTTAAACACTGGCAGTATTACAATGAGTTGAGTATCCGGATCGGTCCATCCCGTGCCAAATGGCATCTGATTCTTAATATTGATTGAGGAAAAGGTTATTCCAGTCTAAAACAAAAAAGCCGTTGTCCTGCATAAACGACTTGTAATACGAAATCAAATTAAGCAAGTTTGTTTGTCATGGGGCATGTATCCCAAAGCTGAATTTTTGGGTTAGCAAGATGACTTGTCAGATTTAAGGTATTCTGGGGGAAATGTAAGTGAACGAAAATAAAGTCAATTTAAACTGGAATACCTTAAATCTGACAAATTATCTAGTTAATCTTAAAATTGAAACCTTTAAGGATAAAATGGAAGAGATTTTTACAAATGTGATCCAGAAAGGAATGTTTATTTATGGGGACTTTAATATAGATCTGCTCAATCCAAATAACAATAAACATGTAAATGAATTTGCTGACACTATGTACAGCATAGGATTACGACCATTAATAACAAGACCAACTAGAATAACATTACAGAGGGCTACTTTAATAGACAATATATTTACGAACATAATGGAGGAAAAGATAAATTGTGGACTGCTAATCAATGATATAAGTGATCATTTACCAGTGTTTGCCTCTTATAATTGTCATTATAAAAATCATGGAGATGAAACTAGTTATATGTATAAAAGAATGAAAACAGATCAGAGGTTAAATAATTTTAGGAATGACTTACTAAAGCAAGACTGGAATGTCGTTTATACATTAAATGAAGTGAATAAAGCATATGATATCTTTTTAAGTATATTTAAATCATTATTTGAAAAGAACTGCCCGGTGGTGAGAAATAACAGGAAGAATAATTACACAGGGAGACCGTGGATGACTAAAGGACTTCAAAATGCTTGTAAAAAAAAGAATACATTATATCGGGAATTTATAAAAAATAGAACTATAGAGGCAGAGAAAAGATATAAAATATATAAAAACAAACTAACTAATATAATGAGAAATTGTAAACGTGAATACTTTATAAAAAAATTAGAATATAATAAAAATAGTACAAAAGAGATGTGGAGGGTATTGAATCATATAATTAAGAAAGGGACAAGTAATATTAATTATCCTCAGTATTTTGAAGGAAACAGAAATAGGAT
>JABFEA020000048.1:5433149-5443600 GCA_019775915.2 Cyphomyrus plagiostoma
GAAGCAACTGCCATGTGATTGGTTGATTAAATAATTACATTAATGAGAAATTGAACAGGTGTTCCTAATAATCCTTTAGGTGAGTGTATATATATATTACTCTCAGAAGCTCACCCATAAATGGAAAAGTAAGTGAGACAAAAAATAGTGCTGTGCTCTTAGTTTTTTCCATGGCTGTATATACAATACAAACAGGCTACATAACTCATTATTGATATAGAGTTATAACTAGCTAGGCATGTTGATTAGCCATACTCCATATAATTACATCTAATGGAGTGGCAAACATAGCTTTTGTGATCTAGGTTTATATCTGCCTTATATGTTTTGCTTGAATAATCAGGCAATTTAGGAATAAAGGGAACTCCAGCTATTTCTCTATATAACTATAAATTATTCTATTCTCTAGTCTTATTACAGTGAGGATTTGTCAGCAGGCCAAGCTTCAGGATCATGTATCTGAATCTAGTAAACGTCATTCGCCTGCCACCCACTGCTGACTACCAAGACAAACAGGCACACCCTGGGTCAGTATGGAGAGAAATGCACACTGCGTCAATGTGACGGCCCTCTTCTTGTGCCCCTGGGCAATATCAGTTTGGATCCACATAGTCTGTGCCAAGCATTAAGCCATGAAAAATCACACACACAGATGCAACAGCTTACTAAAAAGGAAAAACAAATGTGAAAGGTCTTCCCAGATATTCCAATGCTCAGTGCACTCCAGCAGAGCATTGAATGCTATTTCATTTTGTACAAATTTATTCTGAATCTTACTTAGCTTCCACTTTACCTATGTATATCAAGTTAAAGTTTAATACTTTTATTAAAACAATTTAGATTTAGTACCCAACTCTGTTCTTTAGTTGGCATACCTGTGCTTCCTGATATATACATCAAACTCAGTGCGACAGTGTACTGCAGTGTTTCCCAAGCTGGTCCTCAGGGACCCACAGACAATCTGTGTCTTCCCTCCCCCCAGCTCCCAGTAGATGGCTGGTTAAGGAACAAAAATATAGACTGTCTAGCAGGGAGCTGGGACCGAGCAAAAGCAGGAGGTCCCCAAGGACTGGATTCGGAAACACTGCTGTACTGGATAAGCTGTTGTGGGAGATGGATGAAATGTGGTTTTCAAACTTATCCTTGTGTAGACTGAATAATGTGGATGCTAAGTAAAATAAAGCTGAAGTGATGACAGTAGTGAATTTCCTTGCTGAAACAAACACTTCTGAAGGATTTTTGTGATAATCTGCTGCGACAGCTCCTGAATGGAGGATGTGCCTTTTCCCTGAAGAGTTTTGCAGCCCTTGCCGACAACATGAGCAAAGCAAATATTATTTTTGCTCCCATAATGTGACGACACGAACAGATGCTCAAATTCTGCAAAACAAGAACATCTTATCTTTCAGCTGAAATGGGTAGTTTGTCCTCTATGCCGTTAAATCAACCTGCAGCTTCAACTGTGCCATTCTTGATTTGTGTTTAGCTACTGTAAACGAGGCTCTTCTCTCCTGATTTTGGTCCTTCAGGTCAGAACTCAGAGGTGGGGCACATTTAGGGACCTTCTGAATGTTTTTGTTCTGGTGCATAAGGAGCATTACCTTATACCTTCAAAAAAACAAAAAAAAAACAGGAACTCAGAGAATTTGAACTGATGAATAATACCTGTATAATGTTACTGATCTGGTTTGCTTTTCCTGATAATGAATAATCTTAGTGTATAATAAACAAGATTAACAAGGATGTGAAGAATAACGAGTTGGTCAGAGCAATCATTTATTCGCAAACATGATTACAAACTGAGTTATGAATGGTTTTGAGAAACACTAACGATTAATCTTAAGTATGACATAATAAAATACTTATTGTTACAAATCTCTCAGGAAATGCATCCCAGAACAGGTAAAGTGTTACAGGTAAAGTGAATGTTCTGGTTTTGCATACATTATTGAGGCTAGGGTAATGATTATAAATGAACTGAACTATATCAGGGCATAAACTTTAGGATACTCTGTAGATGTGATCCCATGTCTATAGTCTGGTCCAGGGGTTCAGGCTTTATGGTTTCAGTCCTGTCGGTCCTGCCATACCCTGTCTAATCCGATGTCCTATCTGTCTCCAGCTTCATGGGTCTGCCCTGTCTTTTGGTCCCCCTCCCCTGTTCACCCTTCAGGCACACTTTGGGTTGGGGGTACTGTCATGTCCTGCCTGCCATGTCTTACCTCATATTCCTAAACCTCATGTTAATCATTCCCAACTGCCTCTCGTTGGCTCTCTCAATAATCTCACATATATACAATATGTTTCCCAGTACAATTGACATTGTACTGTCTTGTTGCCTGTGTTCTACCTCGTTTCACCTACCCTGTTTTGATCCTTTGTGATCCTTTTTATTTTCAGCCTTTGTTCCTTTAATTCAAATAAGCTCCTTTTTCTTTCTCTACCATGCCTGCCCCCAAGTCCTTTGTCCTATTGGACACCTCCAGGGTCAGGAATGTTGCCTCCACCCTTGTGTGTGGTGTTTGCATGTAAATCAAACAAAGTCAATTACTCCTCTGCAGTCTGCTTTCAGACATCATAAGATGTATTGGGAAAAGTATGACTGTACATATTTAAAAATAGACAATTGTCTTGCAAATGTTCTAGAGCAGTGTTTCCAAATTCAGTCCTCGAGGATTCACAGATAATCCATGTTTTTTGCTGGGAGGGCAGGCAGTTCAGAGGGAGCAAAAACATGGAGCCGCTGTGGGTCCCCGAGGATAAAGTGCTCAGTGGGGGGACCATGAGTATAATCCTTTACTTTTAACATCGTTTTCACACTCTGCTCCAAAATGCTGACTGTAGCAGAGACAAAGCTGAAATAAACAAAGTCCCTGCATTTTCCTCTTGCTGGCATTTTTCCATCCATACATTATAATTAATTAGAAGTCATGTTGTTTTGTGTTATCCTCAAGGGAACTTAAATTCTGCTGCAGTTGTCTCTTATCTTAAACTCCAGTTTCATTGAGATCCTGCAAAATCTATTCTGATTTTCAGTGGGCAGACCTGTCTGGGATTTCACATGAAGAGTGAATTTATCATTCAAAAAACTGAAAAACCGTTTTCCTGTATCCAATGCACCTCCCACCTACTGAAAATTTACATTGGGAAGAGGTGCATTAGGCTACATTAAAAGTTTTATTTTAATTTGGTCCATTCGTTAAAGCAATTATTGTTATAATTTTCACTGATATAATATGTTTATCATAAACAGTATGTCAATTAACATACTGCACCCAAAATTAGTACCCAGTAACCTCTTTACACAGCTGTATTTAATTGCGTTGCAATGTATTTTGAGGTATTTCCCCAATGGCAATAATCTGTTGAATTATACTGATATAAAAATACATTTTGAATATATCTCCGTATATATGTGATATGAAAACCATGTCTTCAACTGTCGCGTTCAAGAAAAAATCACCATAAGATCGAGCTGATTGCCGACATGAGCTTAATAGAGACAGGTCTTATCTAGGCTTTGTGCCTCTGTAATTGGCCGAACACGTATCTGAATGTTTGTGATATCATTTCCTGAAATGTGGAGGGTGGTGGACGCCCTCTTGGTCTCGTTCATCTGCCACTAGCGCTGCTCCGACTGCAGAGACGCCGATATACAATAGCGGAGCACCGGGGCGGGGGAGGAAAGTGGGTGGTTTCAGAAATTAAACAACGAGCGGGTTTTCCCCGAAAACTTTAAGCGCATTCGGCGATCGTCATGGATCCAGCAGGGATCCGTGAGGGGGTTTTAATTATCGTCGGATCACACAGATGAAGAGCAAGGCTGCGGCCGCCGTGTAAAACAAATTATATTGCCTGTATTCTTTCTGGAAGACAGGGTGAGTATTCATTTTCGTTGCGGGGCGGGGCTTCCGTTATTTGGGTTTGTTGTTGCCTGATGTAACGGTGCTTTCGATTTGTGTTTAGGCCAATGTGCATGCCAAAATAAACTATTTCCATAACCGTGATATATGCTCGACAGTCTTGTCGGCAATCACATTGTTACTGCTGCATGCACGGCCGAAACTATAAATTCCCTGAAACATAAATGTTATCGTTTACATTATTATTATTAATAACAATAATAATATTTACAATAATTCATAATAGTTTTGCACAATAATAATAATAATAATTGCAGCTGTGGTTTTAAGATGTTAAGTTTCTTAAAAGTATTATATTTGAAGTTGACATGAATTGCTTCTTAATATATGCTATTTGAAATTTTCGGTTTCGTAAAGCTTTCATGTTGCAAAGATATTGCTTCGCAGATTGTTAAACCGCCACGTATTAAATTAACGTGGACGGAATGAAATATACGTAATAAATGTATCTTCTTCGGAAAGAAGAGCTTGCCTTTAAAATGTGAAACGTCATAATTAAAAGTGTGTTGATGATCATTTTGTTCGCCTAGTTTTAAGAAGACTGCGGTTTATTATAATCGCATTAACTGTGCATGAGAAGAACTCCTTATGTAATACGGTGTATGTTAAAATTTCAGTTCCGTTAAAATTTCCAGTGCTGACTATAAGTTTTATGTGCGTTTAGAATGTGCTATGGACAGTATTTAGTTTTGTCTGACACGGATATTTGTTTGCGCGTGCCTGTCTCAAAGGCAAACGGAAACAGAAAACCTATGCACTTAATTTGTACTTTCATATATACGAGAGGCAAATTTAATTTGGCATAAAGCAGTCCTTTTCCAGCTATCTCTGTGTTTTAGTGATTATTACAAATCTTTGTGTATTTGTAACACTAAGTAGGAGATGTTTGAAGATATTTCCCGTACATCATGTACATATGATTTCATTATTAAAAAATTGCTGAAACTGAGGAGAACTGCAGAGGGGTTCTGGAAGACGTGAGTGAAGATCGACATATTTTGACCTTGGTAAAGTTTATAAAGGCCCTGGCCACTAGGTTTTTCTTTCGTTTGTTTTTCTCAATCCCCTGAGACCCATGGATCGGTTAGATTAAGTTATATCTCTCACAGATGTCGAATGTAGCTCTGGGCTTCTGAAAGAGTCCACTGCTTCTGAATTCTCTGCTGTGTTCTACACATGGTCTAGATGTCACAAGGTGACCAGTGAGGAGAGGAACATCCAGACTGAAACCCGAGAGACTGTGTTAAGAGAGATTTCCCTGCCAGAGCTCCGTTGTGATCCTGTGACCATGTCGATCATGGACCATAGCCCCACCACGGGAGTGGTGACGGTCATCGTCACCCTCATCGCCATTGCTGCCCTGGGCGCCCTGATCCTGGGCTGTTGGTGCTACCTGCGTCTACAGCGTATCGGGCAGCCGGAAGATGAGGAGAGCATCGTGGGCGAGGGTGAGACGAAGGAGCCCTTTCTGCTGGTTCAGTATTCTGCCAAAGGACCACGAGTTGAGCACAAGACCAAACTCACTCCTAATGGCACCGAGAATCTCAGCTAAAGGGGCCCTTGATCTCTCATAGTTACACATTCAGCTGCAATGTAAACCAGGTCTGCTACACTCCAACTCACATGACACTGGCAATATACATTATTTACAACTTTTTAGTTTGTGAATTACAGAATAGCAAAGCTTTGGTTCCATTTCAAGTTTATGAATGCGGTCGACAGAATGAGTGCATGCACTGGACAAACCTTATTTTTGTTGTTGTTTTCTGAGCCTCCGCTTTCAAAAACGGATGATCTTCATTCACCTGAGCCTGTCCATAATGTGAAGTTGTGAATACTCTTGTACACGTAATCTTATTTATTCTGCAGTTTGTACACAACTAAACTTCAAGGAAATGTTACCGGAACTCGGAGGGTTTCGTTACTTGCTTATCGTTATAAATAATGCGCAGTATGTTTTGGAGATGATGGTTTCATGGTTCTGAGGTCGACATAAATGCCTATGAGATGGCGTGACTGGCCAGCGAGGTATTAAATATGTACAAATGGTGCCAGGAAGCCACTGAAAACACTGGAACCTATGAAGGATTTCTTCAAAGTGCACTTTCATAGAGCACTGTGGAAAGCATCCAGAGTGTTCACCGTTAATTGTGGCTGAGCGAAAGAGGAAGTTCCTATTAAAAAGGAAAACAAACTCCAAATTTTATAGGCCTGATACTTTGTTTATATTGTAAAGGAAGTGACATAGAACTTTAATTTGTCTTGTGTAGTTCATATCTGTGTATTTTTGCTATGGATCTTCTTGAATTACGTATTTATTACTTTTCTCATTGCCATTTGTAAGATGAAGAGAAATTCCGATTAAGTAAAAGAGTTTATTTTTGTATGCTGCTCTCTGGGTCATTCGCCAGTGGACTACACTCCAAGAAGTAGTTTATTTTCGGACATGCAGAAGGTGTGGGGGTGGGATGAGGAGTGGTGGTGATTTTTTTTGGGGGGTGGGGGCCTTAGGAGAGCGGGGTGAAAGATGTAAAATAAAAAAAGCAGTCAGAGATTTCCCTCTCAGCTTGTGTTCAACCACTAGGTCTATGCACATGAACATGTGACCTCATTTAATTTGCCTGAAGCATCGCTATCGTGTGATTGGCCATGAGCTGCTGACCCCTGGCTGGGATTTGGCACTCGCTTCCTTCCTCTGCATGTCTGGAAATGTGTTGAGTCCTTTTAAATGTGCCAAGTGAGTAGTCTGAAGTGCATAATGTTTTATGGTTTAAAGGATACCATGGTCTGTTGTGATCCCTGCCAGGAAATGTTTTTTTGTGTATCTGTATTGAGTATGAATTAAACTTTTGTAGCTATGCAATTCTTTCATTGTGGTTTAGTCTTTTAGAAGTAACTCTGTACAGTGTCCCTAATACTTATACCTAGTATCTTATTGCATTTAATCTCTATTGTTAATTTTTAAAATAAAGCTACAATGCACAATGTAAAAAAAGTGTTGCTTCTACACATGAATCTACAGAACACTTTTGGCGGATTTTTGTCTGTAGTATATTCATTTTGGGATATAGTTAACTGTACAATGCCCACGGAAATTGTTGGGACACTTGCTTAATTCAGTAAAAATACTGCAAATTTATTGGTTTTCTAACAAAAAGCATTACTTTATTCGAAAAATTATACAAAAAGTTTACAAAAACATATATCACATTATAAATGACCAGTAGTTTTAAGTAAAACATTCTTTCAACGGTCCCCGCTCGGCACGACAATATTATTATAATTAAATGTATTAATGGTTTATTATTAATATTAAAATAATAAGAAATCTTCATTTTAACATGTATTTTATAATATAATAATAATTACAGTTACTGTATATCATCGTCTAAATGTATTTTTACTGTCTATATGTATTCAGCTTGTGTAAACATGCATGATGCCATCACAGCGAATGCGAGGCTGAGACTGAAATGTTACCCTTTGTTTTGGCCGAGAGACGTGCTGTGACTCATTTCCCCACGAGTATAAGTTATCTTAGGTTGGCGTTCATTTTTTGACTTCTGAGATTCAGATCGAGTACTAGGTCATTTTTTTCCGAACTGGTTGGTTCGACTTTTAAGAAATTCGAGTTCTAATGAGTTTGAGAACTGAGGTACCACTGTATTAAGATTAATTAAAAACATGGGGAACACTGACACTGTAAGCATACTGTATATGCAGATATGTCCACTTTTATTCTTAAATGCCTCGTTACCTTTATTAATATCATTATGTACAATTAGTATGTACAATATATTAGTACAATATATAAATGTCATATTCCTGAGTCATGATGTGTAGTATTGACAACGAACCATTTTATGTTTCATTTGCTATAAGTGATAGGCCTATTTTTAAGATGTTGAACTTTAACACAAATCACTGAGTCTGGAACCAGGTCTTCTTGTTTAGTGCATTTGTCGGCTGACTGAGAGCACATGAGCAAGAGATCGTGACTCCTGATTAGCAGTTCAGAGTCTCTGAATACTGCAGATTTTGCTCCTTCTGCTGGGCAGACTGGGCCACTTCCCTTGACAGGCTGCTTCTCATGTTGTTCACTCACTCTCTCTGGTCACAGCAGCAGGCAACTGTTGTTCATCACACCCATCCATCTGTAGCAGTGTTTCCCAATCCGGTCCTTACGGACCCACAAACAGTCCATATTTTTAGGGGCAAAAATGTGGAATGTCTGGCAGGGAGCTCGGAGGGAGCAAAAACATGGACTGGCTGTGGGTCCCTGAGGACCGGATTGGGAAACACTGATCTGTAGGACTCTTGAGCTACTCACTATGACTGATCCTTGTTATAGATTAGTTCCGTGCCGGTCAGTATGTGCTCACTGGTCAATTTCCCCTTTAGCGCTCATTCATATGATATTGATTAAGCTGTCAGAGGTATAGGCCAATACTTGCTGTTCGGAGGGTCTTTTCATTGTTGGCCCCGCCCCTATTGTTGGTCTAGCACTATTGCCTCACACCTCTGGGATGGGAGTTTGAGTCCCTGTCATGACTTCATGTGTGTGATTTGAATGTTTTCACTGTGGGGTTTCCCCCCACAGAGCAAAAACATGTTGAGGTAAATTGAATTTGCCAAATCGTTCATAGGTATAAATGGTGTGTGACTGTGCCCTGTGATGGGTTGGCGCCCCATCTCGGGTTGATCTCTACCATGTGCCCATTGCTTCTGGGGTAGGCTTTGGGCCCCCATAACTCTGCATAAGATAAGCAAGTACAGAAGATGTATGGATGGATGGAGTTTCCATCACACTTTCCTTGCTTTTCACAGTCTAAAGGCTAACAATTGAGTTTTCCACACATTTGTGAGCTGGATCTATGGAAAATCACCATATTTTAACAAACACATCACGTCCTTTTCCTCCTTCCCCCAGGTGGGGAGATTGTCACGTAGCACCTCCATAAGCTTTGAAGGGCTTTTCAAAGATTCCCTCTGGATATCTCCCAGGCACATTTGAATTGGCAGGTTTGGGTCCCTGCAGAAACTTCAAGAAGGCACAACAAAAGCTTTGGCTTTCTGCACAAAAGAGCAGCCAGGTAACACCCAGCATATTAAATTAGAGCTGCATCATCATCAGTGTGTTTAATGGCCCGTTTCCGCTACTTCCAGCCCTGACGTGGGGACCTCATTCTGTCTGTTGCTCTGTGCTGTTCTTCCTTGAAGACTGTTGTCATTTACAGCGACAGGATTCATTCACATGCCCATGAAAGAACCATTTCCTCTGAATATCATTTGATCTGCTTAAGACCTTTATCTGGTAACTAAGCTCATGTTTGGGAAGTAATTACTTCATTGAAAGTAATTTAATATCATTTTGCATTGCCCACTGAACATCACATATACTTTCTCAGTTGCAAACAAAGTAAAAACAATAAACAGTAACTGGGTTATGATGCTTTCGGTAAAGACATTTTTGGGTGTAAAATTGTATATATATAATTTGTTCAAACTGATCAAAATTTCCCAAGAATGCAAGAAGGCTATGACTTGAAGGTTTATAAGAATAAATAAAGCTGGCTGATGGAAAAAAAAGTGTCAGAAAAGTACAATGCCGCACAAATTTTAATTGAGAAAGTAAAGAGGGTGTGAATTATGTACAGGAAGGTGAGTGTGATTTCTCTTTTAAAACACTGCATGACTTTTCAACTTGATGAACAAAGTGTGGAAACCAGACTAAAGAAATTAAGTGCAGAGGGGAGGGTGATGTTCATGTGAGCAAGCAATGCAACTATTGGGTAACATAACTGGCAAACTGGGTTCTTAAAGCAACATTTCAATTGAGGCACAAGTCCCACCACAACAGTGCTTCCACAAACAAATAATACATAAGGAATAAATAAGAAAATGAGAAGAGGAGAGGTTGAAATATGGAAGGTGCAAAATTTAGTGCTGTACTATCAAGTCTTCTCCCTTCACGGTGTCGTGCCAGTTCAGCCTGTCATTGACGGTGATGCCAGGCTACTTACAGCACTAAATTCAGCATGGAGTATACTTACAGTTCACTACACCATTGTACTGTATGCTGCATCATTTCTGACCGTGTTTACCAGAATATCCATGTTAATCTTTGAGAAATGCCTCAAGATTCATCTTTCATGGGAGCACCTCTAATAACTCATGTTACTATTGACATACTCTCTGTCTTTATCAACTATTTTTTGGTTGTGTTCCCTTGGCAAAACTAGGTGCTCTTTTTGTGTTTTATTTTGTGCACATATCTAGTGGGAACCTAGTCTTCATCATGTTTCTCAGGTAGATCTTTCAACAACATGCTCTTGCCTGCAGCACCAAGATCACCCAGGAACTTACGTATGGATACTGATTGTCAATGCCGGGGGAAGTCCATGGGGATTCCTAGGCAAGCTTTACTGCTGAGCCCTCATGGGCGCGGGGGGGGGGGGGGGGGGGGGCGGCGCGGGGGGGGGGGCGGGGGGGGGGGGGGGGGCGCGGGGAGGGGGAGGGAGGGGGGGG
>JABFEA020000048.1:5459082-5469554 GCA_019775915.2 Cyphomyrus plagiostoma
GGAGGCGGTGAAATGATACAAAGCAATGAAAATAATAAAAGGCCCCAACCACCGCAGCGGTGGCCCTCCCTCGCTGCCGCCTGATGGGGGCGGGGGGATGCTTCTACCCCCAGGCTGCTCCTATTCCGAGTGAGGCTCCCTGCAGCTAACGAGGCACTTTTACGCTACACACCTTCATCAACCCACACTGTCACTGCACGTCTCTTACAAATGCTGATATTCTCTTTAGTTTTAGTCTTTGTTTCTTTTCAAACAAACAGTCTTATCCTATTTTGCTTTGTATATTGTGCATTTCCTGGTATCGTTCCTGGTGCCAGATAGAAAAGCGTTCCAGTACAACCGATACCTGACAAAAGCTTTTCCAAAGTGGCTCATGTCACTGACAGGTTCACTTAAGCTGAGCTGCAGACTATTCTGACACTAACATGTCCCCATTTCTGTTGATTCTGCAACCAAATGGCAAGTAAAATCTCCCCCCTTCAAAGCTACAGGACGATGGCCATCGATAACCAAAATCGGGGACCTACCTGAACTTTACCGTTTCTAAAATTTCACCTCCATCCTATTTATACAATATAGAATCTTTCTTACTGGATAACTATAATGACAGATCAGTGTTACATGACGTTTACACACAGCCAGTCGTCAGGGCTCAAAACATTATCGGTTTAAATTGCACCACCATATTTTACCAGTAACCTGGTATATACGATGAGTGAAAGGGTTCTTGTATCCAAAAAAAATAAAATAAAAAAAAATGCATCCCCGCCCCCCCCAACAATCGTACTATTCTGGATGTTTAGTACATAAGGTGTTAGGCATGTATTGTTTAAAAAATAAAAAATGAATAGGCAAACATTACACAAATTCATAAAAAGGCAGCTGTAAGCCTGGAGTAGGGTGTGGTTCACTCCAAAAGTAATTCAGCTTCACTGCAGTTAGTGAAAAATACAGACTTTGATGTTAAACATCAAAAAACATAACTTTTCAATGTATTGCACCTGATACATTTACTGTAAATTTAAAGTTTACCATCTTTTCCCCCCCAAACAGAAAAAGAACAAAATTGCTTCCCATTTTTTTTTTTGTTTTTTTTTTTTTATTATTTCAAATAAGGAATACTCCAGAATTACTTCCCATTTTCCCCTCAAGCTTTCCCCATTGCTTTATCAGTGAATTCCACAGGCACACAACTCCACCTTTGACAAAGTTGGATCTGTAACAGCAGGTGAACCAATGTTCTTGCCAAACACAGACCTCAGATTCCTCAATACAACCACTGAAAAGAAGTTTATTCGTGAACTTTGCCCAGGAGTTCAGTGACTCTTAAGACAACTTTAACACTCCGCGTTTTTCCTTATTTTAGATATGGATATCCAATCGACATACCTCTGAGATGAGTCTACCTGCAAAAATAACATAAGACGCTATGGAAATAACTGATGCAAGTAGCCCTCGTGCAAAAGATAAAATGACACTTAACACTCCAGATGGAAAAAACACTGAAATAAAACTAAAAGCTTGCATTCCTCACAAATTTTTTAAATATATATTTTCCATACTTATTCATTTCATAGACTAATAAGTAAAACTAGTTATGTTTAAAATTTTATATAATCATACTAACGCTTTCAGAATACAATTGATTAAATTGGAACAGAACTATTTCTGTTTAGTCATTTGCCTGGATATTTAACAGGGATAATAGAACATAAAACAATAAAAAAATCAAAATGTACCCAAATGTAGTTGTTTTCTGATTCCAATAGTTCCAGAAATTAAGGAAAAAAAACAAAATGAAATCTATTGCACACACCGATGCGTCTGAGTGTGAGAATCGGCAGCTTGTTTGCTTTGCCTTGCCGTGAGGCCTTTCCCTGCAGCGTCGGACCTCTGCACCTCCTCTGAGATGCAGTCCTGCTGGTGCTTCCCTGACCTTCCCCTTGTGAGGCGGCAATCACATTTTTATGCAATAAAATCAACAACCCAGATTCCAGCCATCTGGACAATTGGGTGCCTCTGAATGACAAGCTGTGTGGGCCTTTCAATCTCAATGGCTCACATTATTGCCCTTTGTTAAATATTAATAAATTTCTTTAAGCATAAAACTATACTTCCCAAAGTCGTTATCATCAGGAGCAATTAGATGATCCATCTTGGCTTTGGCGAGCTTCCTCAGCAGGAAATCCCTCCTGTCCTTCCACTCCTCAAGCTCCTCCTTTCCATGGGCAAACTCACACTTCTCCTTGTCAGGGCAAGCGGCCCTTAGATACCTGGAGGGAAGCAGGGTGACACGTCACAGACAGACAGACGGACGGAGAAACAGCGACCACATTTGTGAAGCTGGGATGGCGGGACTGTACCTCTCACACACCCTGAAGGTGCCAGTGGGGAATCGATACTGCCAGCAGTTCTGGTCGTCCTCCGAGTTAAACACCTTCTCCTTGTGCTTCTCGGAGGTTATGTGCTGCTGCCACTGCCGGTCGCTGTTGCAGTTCTTGCCACACAGCCAGCAGTGGTGGCGAGCCTGCGGAGACACAGGCAGGGCGGTGACGATACGGCAGGGCAACTGCCAACGCCCTCAGCCATGACCGGGGGCAGCACAAGCAAGAAACAGGGGTAGACTACAGACTTGAAAATGTGGAACTGGATTAGTTAACATTTACACATTCACTGTCAATCATAGGGATAGTTCTTATTGAATTACTTTGTATTAGTGCAATCAATCCCACAGCAATTTTAATCTCAGTACAAATTTCTTCTAAAAGAGTTACAAAACTGCAATTTCACTAGACAAATGAACTAGTAAACGCAGAAAAAAAAAAAAAGTGAATTTCAGATGACAAGATTATTTTCAGGGGCAGTTTTCCCACAGATGCGCTGTCAATTTCTTTACTAGGACAAGTTCTCCTTAGTCAGGACTAAATGCATTATGGCTAAAGCTTCCAAAAGAGAAAGATCAGTATGCATGGAAAGTGAGCGGTGTGTGGGACAAGCGAAAGACAATAAAGCAGCTGTTTCTATAATATTTTATTTACGTGCTGAGAAACATCTGCTAGCCATGGCCAGTGCGGAACCAAAGGCTGTTAAACATGCCCACCATCGCCTCTTCATTAAAATGCTGCACAGAGTCACAGAAGGTCCCTGCCCCCCCGGTGCCACCCACCACTTCCTCAGCGTAGTCCGTGGGCATGTGGATGTGCCTCCCGTTTTCGCGGGCTCCTTGGTTGGAAGCTTCCTCGCCCCCACCCGGCTTCTGAGCTCGCAGCCAGAGTTCATAGAGTCGCTCAAAGTCTGCAACTTAATGAGGGAACGAGGAAAAAGGCGTTGGTGAGGCACACGGAACGCGCGCTGTTGCTAGGCCCATGCTGAGCGCCGCTGATTGACACTCACTGTTGTTGTCCTTCATGAAGGTCCAGAGGTCCCTCTCCTCTGGACTGTGTGCGAACGTGCAGACTCCTGTGTACTGACACTTCTTCCCAGAAGATATGTGCAGACAGATCTGCGGGTGCCAGAGGGGTGAGTTAGGGTCGAGCTGCTAGGGAAGGCCTAGCAGGACCACATCTTCACAAAGAAGCATTTTCAGGTGGATCTGAAGCTGTCCTACCTCAAACTGAGAGGGAATAGGCTTCTTGACTGGAAGAGGGCGGATTTGTAGCCACCTCTTACGTTCGACAGAGCTCACCAATATGACTCGCTTGTCTTTAGCCCACCTGTGGCAAAACAACAGCCCAGTTAACCTTCATCTTCATCCGTGCCAAGGGCTAGCCCAACCCTCCTGGGGGGGTCCTAAACAAAAGCTGATTAACCTGGTTGTCATCTCCCTTTCTGTTCTGAAAGGCTGATCAGATGGGGTGCCCCCTGGTGGCCACTGGGACCTAATGAGATGCTTAGTTTGCTTTGGGCCAACCCAGTCTGTGCACACACGCACAAGTCCCTCAGAAACCACTGACAAGGATGTAGAAACAGTTATATTTTTTGAGTGCCTATCCATTTACGCAAAACAGAATAGAAAATATTGATTGTGGCGTTAGCTATATATGTCAATGCGTGTCAGATCTGTAAAGTATTTTACAAAGCAGTTAAAAACTACTAAATGCCAATGAATAATGTTAGCAAGTATGATTCCAACAAGGGGGGGGGGGGGGTAATTACTCACGGATGCTGTGCTTTAGCCGCACAATACTTCCTGTTCTTGTCAGCCTCGATAACCTGACCGTTTCTCCAGCACTGGCTGCACACAAAAGATATCTTCAGGTGGGCTGGTCCAAACTTGGGAGTACTGGAAGACTGCTGGAGGTCGTACACAGCCACAATGGGAAGGTTACATCGTTACCGTAAAAAACTCAGAAAATCTAATCTACTCTCCTAAGAGAGTGATACACCATGGAGCAAGGTATTCGTTAATTATGAAGATTTATAATCAATTATAATCACATCAATTTCATACTAACTCCTACTTTATCTTCTTCAATGGCACAATTTTATGATGATCTTGTAAAACAATTATTGGCCTCCATAACATTCACAATAAAGTCTCTTTTAAATAATCTCCTAGACTTTATGTAGAAACACTATGAATATGAGAGGAAGCGGTCATTAGCTGCTAATGTTTAAGACTAGTACTATCCAAACATGAATGTGTACCTGAACACTGGATTCCATGTTCCAGCACTTAGTGGACTCTTGAACAATGTCCTCAGAGGACATTCCTTCGGGACAAATGAAGGTTAAAGTGAAAATCACCAAAGGCCATCACTCAATCACAAAAGAGATTTCAGAAAGAACAAGACCATTCTGGGGACATGTTTGACAAAATAGAACCTTTTTCTGGCTGACATCATTAGAACACATAACTAAAAATGCCAGTCTATATGAATAAAACTCTTAATTCATCACAATGTTGGTCCACGTTTCTGCTTTCTCCTGATTCCCTGGGAGTTGGGAAAACGCAAAAACGGAGACCGTATGGGGGTCCCTAAGGACTGGTTTGAGAAACACTCTTCTAAACGAGATCCTGCTGTTTACGAGAAACCAAAGATCCATGAGCCTAAACATTCCTTGGTTCAATCTGTCCTGCTTTGTTTAACAGCAGGTCTCTTAATGAAAGTCTAGATCAGGGGTGTCAAACTCCAGTCCTGGGGGGCCGGAGCCCTGTGTAGCTTAGTCCTTTTCCTGTTCCACCAGAAATGATTCAGCTTAGAAACTGTGTGGTAATTAGCACAACGAGTTGAATCACGTGTGTTAAAAGAGGGGAAACCCAAAAATGTGCAGGGTTCCATCCCTCCAGGACTGGAGTTTGACACCCCTGATCTAGAACATTCTGTTCAGCATGATGGGGGGGGGGGGGGGTCAAGTTGAGAAAACGGACAGGCAGCCTGTGTTCATTCAAAAAGGATTCAGGCATCAAAACGCAGTCACCGGTAACTCCTACATCCATAGGGACTGAGAGCGTTGCCCATGCTCTCAGCCGGCCTGCCCGCCCCTATGCCCTCGTACTCACCTCTCTGGCTCTGCATGATCCATACTTTCAGCTCCACGAGGCTGTGCGCGAAGAAGCAGCTGTCCTCTCGCACGCAGCCGTAGCGTGCCACGTGCCGGCACAGGTCCAACTGGGAGAGGGGGCTGGAGGGCCGGATCTTTGAGTAGCTGACGCGATTCTCCTGCCGTGCGGGTACCTGCGGTCCCTCACCCGCAACGTGGACCAGACACCTGCGGAGCAGCAAATGCCGGTCAGGGGAGGAGAAGCAAGGCCTGGGAACGGCAAGTGGGTGGGTGGTGGTTGCGCTACAAACAGGAAGCCACTGCCAGTTTCAAGCAAACCAATGGCAAATCCCGGCCTCAGCGGAACAGCCACACGTCTGCAGGGCCCTTAACCTCCCTATGGATGCTGGACAAACTGCTGCCTCTATTTGCCTTCTTGCTTGACTCATCCTCCCTGCCGCCTCCAAGCTCCGCCAGGGACACGCGTCTCGCTACGTACCTGCGGTCTTTAAAGACGTGCTTCTTCGTGGGGTGCGAGCACAGAGCACGGTTGTCCTTGCTGGTTCTGCTGATGATCCTCGGCTTGTTGTCAAAGCAGTCCTAACGAGAAAAAACCCAAACGGCGAAACCTTAACCCGAGGAAAGCTGGAAACCAAGTTAGCACAAAGTCGACTGCAGTCTTGCACGCGGAAAACAAGCTGATCTGAACGGCCCGGAAAATGTATCCCGCAAGCCAAAATGCAAAGAGACTCACCTCGCAGAGGAAGATAAACATCCCCTGATGTTCCTGAAGTATTTTAGAAACTGTGAAATTAATGCTCTTGCTGGCATCCTGAGGATTGACCAGTAGGTCTCTGGTAATGAATCCTTTCCGTTCCAGAGTCCAGACGTCGATCTCTTCCTGGCAGTAGGCAAATGTGCAGTGACCGGGGTATTTGCACTCCTCACCCCCAGAAACGTCTGGCAGGACACACAGACAAGTACCATTCACTGACCACATACCCTACAGGACTCTTATCTGGGTCGGAACACCAGAGCACACGTGCTGCTTACCTTTGCAAACGTAATACGGCCCGACGTACTGGTTCTTAGTGGGTCTCGGCCGAATTCGCTTCCATCTTTGGTCTTCAGAGTTCTTGAGTCTGCCTAAAAGTATGTCTTTTTTGCATTTGTGTGCCTCCTTCGACAGAGAATAATCCAGCATTCCCGGACCTGGAGTGAGGATGGAGGGAGTTGGCAAAGAATCTTCAGAATTAATTGAAAAGTTCAAATGAGTCTATTGATGTTGTTTTTTCGTGGTGCGCTTACCCAGCTTCACATAGCAGCACGGGCAGGCCTGCCGAAATTCGTGGGTCTCCGACAGGGGATTTCTGGGAAGTGGAACTTGAATAGAAGGTTGTCCATCCACCACGCTAAAGGTCATCCGAAACTGAGGATCTAGGGACGTCTCACTGCTATAGATCTGAAAAGGCATCATACACCCATATTTGGCACACCTGTTTTTGCTAGCAAATTTCGGGAAACAGAAAAACAAAGAAAAACACGCGAGAGGAGAGAAAAAAAAAAAAAAAAAACCTTACCAGCGGAAAGCCCTGGCCAAAGTCCAGAGTTCCTGTTGAAAAAAGGGGGGGGGGGGGGGCACGTGAATGTCAGTCATATACATCAAAATTGTACGTTCAAGGTAGATATTTAGATATTCTAGTGAAAGTTTCATGTCTGCTATGTAGCCAGAGGTGGCTTCAGCCCATCACCAATTAGTCAAATAACCAAGTAGCCACAAGCATAGACAGGACTAGTCAAAACACTGACTTTTGGGTTTCTGTAAATACTCAAATGAAGGAAGAGTACCCATTACAAATTGAGTAATAAATCAGCGTTCAAGAAAACTGAAACACACTAAATATCCGCCTACTGGACAGCTTTACAAAAAAGGTATTTAGGGTTAGCAAGAAATCGCTTAAGTTCTGAGCATTTCCCAAAGCCATTTGCTTTGCTTTTGTCCAATTCATCCCATACAAGGCCTGGAGATGGCAGGTTAGATCTCGCTTCGTGCCACTCCTCACTTTCCTTCTATGCCAGATAAATTACGCAAGAACTTTTACATTTTCCCCACAGTATGAAGAACGGCCCAGCCAGCTGTAATCCTGATGGAATGACAGGCTTGGTCT
The DNA here is from genome assembly GCA_019775915.2 of Cyphomyrus plagiostoma. Taxonomy (NCBI): domain Eukaryota; kingdom Metazoa; phylum Chordata; class Actinopteri; order Osteoglossiformes; family Mormyridae; genus Cyphomyrus; species Cyphomyrus plagiostoma. The sequence goes on from JABFEA020000048.1 coordinate 5,466,735, forward strand.
ATGCTGCCACCCTGGCTGGTTGAGATTAGCAGAGACTGCACGAATGTCACCAGCTGTCCTTCAGAAGGTTTTTCCTAAACTTTTGAATGGTACTGCAAATAACACTCGACCGCATCTTTAAGAAGCCAAGCAGAATATTTTTTAAATGATACCATAACAGAACGCTGAGGATTTGAAGGACTTGCAGACTAACTGATCATTTGGATTATTACAATATTAGGACTTGCACTCTGCCGGCTTTAAAAACACACAGGACGCCATTTTAGATGTGGGAAGCAAAACAGCACAAACCCATTTCTGACTCAGAGATGCAAAGATTGTCCAGGGTGTCCAAGGTCGAGGAGAAGGAGGCCAGATCAAACTCCGAGTTCCCAGAGGAGCCACTGCTGGTGTATTGACCAGTGTAATTCGCTGAGTGTACGGAGGAGCTGGTGTACGGGAGGCCGTGGTGCGAGGATGTGAGCAGAGGGTCAGGGGCGGCGATTGGAGGAGATGCTCTGGCCACCACGTCCTGAATGGGAAGGAAGCAAAAGAAATTAGTCTACAACTATGACTGCTCGACCATGGCAAAAATGACAATCATGATTATTCTGGTAAATTATCGTGATCACGATATTGAACATGACTACTCATTGACATTGGAAATGTGCATTTATTGAACTCTAAATATAATTAAAACTGAGAAACAAAAGGGACTGGAAAGGAGTGTGTTGGATTTATAACAAGACAAAACAGGAGCGCCATCGCAAAATAAAATGACTATTGTGCTGCATTTCATCTTAATTATTTTGTTTTCATAATAATCTTGGTCGATATCGCCAGCCAACATTTAGACTTCAGGCAGTCAATATTAAAAGTTAGCAACACCAGAGCTAAGGTCATAGCTACTGGAATACCGGAGATGAATGCACTGGACGCTGTCATTTCCTTTCCTGGAGGACGAGGGATTACGTTAGTTCATTCACTGATCAGAACCTCTGCTCAGGGTCCCAACTGCGGGCTACTACACTGGCATCTCAAGGCCTGCCCTATATGATGAGCCTCCTACACACATTCATAAAAACCTAAGAAGCGGAGTCTCCAACATCAGCTTCACTGCAGATCTGTGGAGCTCAAAGGTTTAGCTGCTTATCTGTAATATTAGACAAACGTACGTCGGTATCGGCAAAAATTTCCACATCTTTGCACAACTAGTGTTTTTGTCCGTATAACAAAAATGTACTGAAACCATGTGTTCCAAGAAGAACTACCAAGCTTTGTTGACTATTTGTTTTCTATTTGGAAAATACAGGTGGGCAGCTGAGGGATGTGAAAGCTCTGCATGGCACACAGTTGGGAGCTGGGAAAGCAGCATTTGCAAGCCGGGCCTACAGGGCGGCTCTTACTGCTGCCACCTGACCAGGGGCTGCACCCTCAAGCAGCTTGTCCAGGTCGTCGCCAATGATCTGGGTGCTGAAGGAGTCCAGGTGAGACTGAGGCATGGAAAAGGACATGGCGCCTCTTGCACCACCCCCATTCGCCAGCAGGGGCAGCATAAGGTTCAACGGCGCCGCGTTGTGGGTGTTGAAGGGAGAGATTGAGAGAGAAGCTGCCTCGTTCCCCCCCTTGTGGCTGACAGGGGGCTGCGCCAGGATACCAGGGGGCAGCAGAGCTCCTCCCATTTCCAGAGGAGTCGGAGTCACTAGCAGAAAGAAAGAAAGAAAAAAAAAAAAGCAATTAAACCTTCAGAGCTTAGCGCGCAGTTTTAAGATGCGCCTGAGGGCACCTTGCTAAAGAACGAACTGTCTGATCAGACACAACCCTGATGGAAAGGCACACCTCGCCATTATCCTGACAGCACCAGTGAAGCAACCAGGAACCCTGACACGGCCTCCCCCGCGCCTGACATGGCGAGCTACCCAAGCAGGAGCCAAACTCCAAGCACCACACAAAAAACAGTTGCTGAACCTTTACATACAAAAACAGCTGATGTCATTAGACCCTAACCCTAACCCTTGTATTGCTCTTAACACTTGGGGGTCTGCGGGTCCTACCGGCGCCATCTGACAAATTTCGCCAAACCGTTTAAATAACTTGGCAAGTTTGTCATACACACATTTTAAAAACACTCAGAAACCTTGGACGGTCCACTTTTCAAATATATATATATAGGTAAAAACTAAATATATTTGTACAGCTTCGTGATACGAATAGAAAGCACAAGAGTGACTGACTTAAGCGTCTGCGTCTCGCAGCAGCTCTGACCACTCGCCCAGGTGCAAATCGCGCTATGGGCATGATAGCATGATAATCCCACAGTTAGTATCGGGTAAAGAAATATGTGAATACGCCCATTGTGACTGAAATAAAGCATATGATCGGCTACAATATTCTGAAGCTTTGTGCCAATGTTGCCATTTTCAGCAGTGAATCTCATACCTGTGTTCATAGCTCAGCGGGCTAAGCCTGTATGCCTGTAATCATGCAGTCGTGAGTTTAAACCCAGCCTATTTAGAATGTGAATAGCGATCTTCACCTGAGAGCAGTACTAAATGCCCCTGATGCAGGTAAAATAAAGGTGACGTGGTTTGCTTTTTTGCCAATTTAACCTAATTTAAAAAAACTAATACTTCCGAGAATGGATGTTTTGAAAAGACGACAGATAATGGATTTAGTGTTTTCATTAGGGCTGCACGATTAACCTTTATTGCATCGATATTGAGGTTTTAACTCCCGCAATAACCTAACCTCAGGAGTCTGAGGTTTTTTCCCCCCGCCTCTGACATTTGAGTGACAAACCTATTAGCCAATCAAAATGGTCGAATCTCGCGTTCCTGGCTT
>JABFEA020000048.1:5473624-5485270 GCA_019775915.2 Cyphomyrus plagiostoma
CACTAATTAAATCAAGATCCTGCTGTAGCTGCTGAGCTGCTAGTTCAGTATCTGCTACACCACCCACCTTGGTGTCACCTGCAAATTTCACCAGTTTACTGTATATATTGGCGTCTATACAATTTATGTAAATTAGGAATAATAGTGGTCCCAAAATTGAACCCTGCGGTACCCCACTATGAACGCAGGATGCTGTAAAGTGCTTTGAGACAATGTAATGTTGTGATAATGCGCTATACAAAAATAAATGTTACTCTAATGAACAAATATGTATTTTAATCATATTTCATCAGTGAAAGCTGTGCCACATCACAAAACAGATGGGTTAAACAAGAAGATATGCAAATCAAAATTAGAGAACAATTTTACACCTGACAGTTAATGGATCTAATCTTAAAGATCTCAGAATATCTGGCAATTTAATTTGGCAACATTGGTAGGCATTTTGCAAGATGGTGGCCTCCCCAAGGTATCTGAAAAACTGTGGCATCACGTTGTTCAAATGATGGCTGACAGAGTGACTCTCAGCCACTAGAAGAGAAGTTAATCATTGCAGGACCTTAATTTCTCAAATATTTAGGCAGTACAAGAAAACTAAGCGATTTAAGTCCAGAAAAAGGCTGGTTGGTGGGTCCACAAGTGAACAGGATGATAGAGAGACTCATGGAGGAATCAGTTCAACAGCTGGAACTGCTCACCAAATTAGTTCTGAGCAGGACAAGAACTTGTCTTGACAGGGTCACATCATCTGGGATAATATGATAATATGGACTGAAACCCCCGTCTGCAGTGACCAATATGCTCACCAGCAAGAACAATGAAAAGGATAGACTAGCCCTTTGCTAAGGAGCATGGTGTGTCGACAGAAGAACTGGTCCAAAGTAAAATTTCAGTGATGAAAGCAAGTGAAGAACTCAGAAAAGTTGGGAGGGGTTCGTGTCACAGTGTGGGGCATATTCTCTGCCCCAGGGTCAGGCCTCTCATTCAGCTAACATGGAAAAGTGGATGCTAATGAGTATCAGAACCTCCTGTGGTTCCTTCCCTAGAGCATCACCCAGTCAGCCAGTCTGTTCTACACAAAACAGTGCCCCTCACTACACTGCAAAACTGGTGAAGCAATTTCTCAAAGCTGAGAACATCTACGTGAAAAAATGGCCAGTAGACAGTCCCAATTTGAACCCCAACATGAATTTCTGGAAGGCATTTAAAGACAAAATTATGGCAGACAAACCCACTACAGTTCCCAAATCGTGCAATAAACTGGAAGACAAGTGCAACAAAATCAAGTTAGAGCAACACGAGAAGCTGGTTATGTGCCGTCAGGGCTGGTATGTCAATCACAGAAAGCAAGGGCCTCTATGCTTTCTATTCATCTCAAAGTTGTAACCATCAAAAAAAAGGATTAATTTGTAGGCTTCTTCTACAAAAAAAACAAAAACTTCTAATTTTGATTGCATGCCTTCTTCAAATTTCTTGTTGAAACCATTTATTGTGATGTGGCATAGCTTTTACTGATGACATGATTAAAAGGCGTCTATTCATGTTAGAACAGTTCTGATAAGTTGTGACTCCGTACATTACAAAAACATGTCTTGTTCTCTAATTCTGTTTGCCTGTGTGTGTGGTTAAATATTGTTAGCAAGTACTATTATTCACAATGGATTCAAGAACACTCACGAGACAAATACATCTGATGGATGCCGACTACTTTCTTTTCCAACAAAGCATTATGAACTCTGATAGAATATTCCACTATTCAGATATCATGTTGGAGCAATATGCAGCAATGAAAAAATTTAAGAGATCACTACATTTTTAATCCCGGTTCTGCTGGCAGAGGCTACACCACGAGGCAGGCTGCTTCCAGGCTTGAAGTTTAAGACAGCAGTACAGAACGAGGGTGAAGCAGGAGACACTAGGAACCAAGAATCAGCTAAGTAGATGGCAGAAGTGACTTTCAGAGAGGACCATTAACTTATCAGTTGGATGACATCAAGTGACCTCCAAAGGCAATTGGAAACATTAAGTACAGGTGTGAAGTGCACTGCTAGGACTGTTTGTATCAGGCTCCTAGAAGCAGGACTGAAGAAGCCCTTCATTAATTAGAAATTGAGAAGAATCAGGCTGCAGTTTGCAAAGAAAAAAAAAACCCACACAAACACACCCATAAATTGAGAAACGAGTGAAACAAAAAACTGTGCTGTGGTCTCAGTTTTTTGCACAGCTGTATATTGTAAAAGCCAGATAAACCAGTTGTCAAACTCACTGTATCAGCATGGAAATAGGCCCAAATCAGACTTACAGTACAGAGGTAGGCAGCAGCTCGATTGGCATACAGCTTCTCCAGAGTTTCGCTGTGAATCACGATATCCTCTGAGACCGCATAGTCCGCCACGCTCAAAGCTTCCGTGTAGTGCTCTACAGATTTCATCCATTCGCCCTCACTATAAACATCGTTCCCTTCCTCAAAGAGATTCGTTACCAGGTTTTGGATGAATTCCTGGAAAGCCAAACCGCAATAATCAACATAGTCGGCATGCCAACACTTAATATAGCTCTTAAATAGAAGCTATATCATACACTTACATTATACTGTTCATCAGGTCCAGGAAAGGGCAGGGTAGATCTATCAAACAAAACATGGGACAAAACATATTAAACCATGGCTTCTGTATTTTTAGTATTGCAATCTATAAATTGGGCAAATTACTTGTTTCCAGGCAATAAACACAAGTGACCCGGGAATTTCAGGTTTCGGTTTACTGGTGCTAGCATGAAACGAGACTGAGCACATCCTAGTCCACCCCCCCCATCAGCTCACTCTATGAACTCCAGGCCCTTCTGGATGTCCTGCCAGCGGCTTTTTCGGTCCTTAGGCGCACTAGACATCTTTCCATTGGCTGAGTCAAAGCTAGAAAGGAGAAACAGACTAGTTTAGTAACTTCAAGGCTTATTTTGTAAGTCCTAAGTTGTGATCGGATGCTCTTCTTTATTACAGTGTTATCGGTTTCCCTCATTCCGATTCTATTGAGCGCCATTTCTGCTGCAGCCAGCCACCTTTTCCTATTTCCTACAGCCAAGCGATGTTTAGCATCCAGAAAAATACACCGCATTTCTGACTGACGTACTCCATGCTAACGTGGTATTACAATTATTATTCCGATAAAAAGTACAGTCATCTATACATTTCCGAAAATACAAATAAGATAAGAATGTAGACAGGAATGTAGCGAAGAACGTAAACTTGTCACCGAAAGGCCCATCCAACCACTTTCTTTGTCTTTCTTAGGAGGTTTTATATACATAAAAAAGCAGGTCGTGATGGTTAAATATTGCGTTTTACTTCCGCGATCGCATATGAGCCACATATAAACTACATTACACGGGGATTTTTTTTTAAAGAATCGTTAAAAAAACAACTTCACAAAGCAATGTGGGTCCGGCTGTAACTTTACGATTAGGTAGATATTTGTAAGTCTACATTTAAGCAACCAATAATTCGACGATTAAACGCGGATTAACTTAAATTCAAAACCCAAATCGGGGAACCACGTTTCCCACCGCTGGGCGCCCGTAGTTCTCGGAGCGCCTCCCCCGCATCGCTGCGCCCTGATGGCGGGCTAATGCAACTTCAACGCGGTTTGATCACCTTTATTTATAAAGATTTATGCGGAAAAAAGTCAACACCGTGCGCCCTTTTCCTTGATTGTGGTGGAAAGCCGACGGGGACGGCCTAGAGAAACACAGTATTATAGATTGGAGAATGAGTCCGGCAGCAAAGTCTCTATACGATCGACGCCGGTCGCAAACTCACCGATAAGCCTGCAATATACCAGCTTCGCGTATTTCTAGGGCGCCGCGGCTCGGATGCTTCACTATGCGCCGTCTCTCGGTATATGCAGGCTAAGGACGTCCCCCTTCTTCCGCATTTCAATTCGACATAACAATATGTTGCTTTTCAGCTGGATAAAAAAGACAGTGCCCTCTACTGAGTCTACCTACCGCTGTCTGCTGGATCCTTCAGGTCGCTGAACTGATGCTTGTAGACGGAAAATGTCCACCATGCTGCACCTCACTAAAGGCATTTATTACCTGGAGGGTATCTTATAATGGTTACCATGATCTAAAACATTCACGACTGCTTGCACAACGCTGAAGTCAATCGTGTGATTAGATAACTAGATATCCCATTGCTGTTGTTACACCGAAGTAGCCTAATTTCCATATTTTAATAATTTTTAAAATATAGATTAGGATGTAATTTTCATAAGAGTTTTTTTTTTGGCATTCACTTTTTCTTTACCTGTTGCTCATCTGATCCAGTGATAGGGTTATATCGAATTTTGTTTGTTGATCATATAAAATATTAAATATAAAATACATTTGCGTTGCCATTAAATATTGTAGATCATTTACAGGATGTACCTCGCTTCACTCGTAAAGTCTTCCTAAAACTTGTTACCCCACGAGTAATAACAATTTTTAAAGAATGGCTAAAAATGACGTCACCTAGAATACATTGCCCATCAATACGATTACAATGGCTACTTTATTGCCAGGTATTGATAACGTGTACTTATCAAGAGCATTTTCCTAAAAAGAACAAAAACACAGGCCAATCGAAATTCCATTTGTATGGAAGTCCGTTTATAATGGCATATTCGCCCCGAACAATTAAAACACGAGTGTATTTTTATAGACATATAATCTGCTTTTAAAAGCATTACATAAGGCTGCTGATCACATTGGCAGGATTATAACCATTACCCTGGCTATCCCATATAACCGTACAATATTCTAATGGATGTACTGCAAACCCTTTCCCCCTCTATTTAAAGTAAGGGAAAACATATTTAGGGAACTGGAGTGCGTTAGGATGTGATGCTCTGAAGACGTAGCGTATAAATAACAAAGTCCCTCTGTTCGGCAGAGTAGGAAGTAGGATCGGATCATTCATGAGTGAATTCCACAGAGGAGAATAAGCATGCTCGCTCTGCACTTCATACTCCTGTTATTGTCTGGTAAGTAGCTCGCAAAATATTAATTTAAAACGTATACTTTTCAAATACAAACGGAAACCTGTATTTTTTTTACCTGCCTGCCTTGTATGGGACTACGTTTGTTTGCAATAATTAAGTTAATCGATTGCTGTTTTGTGCGTAAACTATATAATAAGAGTGGAAAAATCTGTCCTGTTTTGGAAACAATCAACGGTAATAGGCCTAATACATATTTTTGCGACTCTCGCAGGACAAGTCTGCAATATTACAGACTAACAGAGTTTTATGTGTATTAAATGCTTCGCGATAGATTTAATCTTCTAAAAAATGTGACTACGCGACGACTGCATTAATTAAACCAGTCTACGACCAAAAAGACCAAAATATGGTTTCAGAAGCGTAGTAAACTTGGACGGGCATTCGCTTAGATTTCTGCACTATCCAAACACACAAAATTGTCAATCCTTAATGAGAGCTGTGTTTTTCAAAGCAAACACAGATTGTTCTGCTTTAGGAAAGTTGTTTTGCGGCTGTAATAAACCACAGTTACCCTGAAATATTATCCTTAGTAGAAATGCCGGTAACACTTTACCTAACGGGGCACAAATAATCAGTGTTTGGGGAAGTCTCTCAGGAAAGTAATCCATTACAGACAGAGTTGGAAAGTTCAGGTGCAAAAAGTAAAAATCCAAACCAAAGGTTTCTTTCAACCAACCAGGTGAGCACTTTGTGACAGTGACTTTTAAATAGAATAGAATGGTTACCAGAGGGCAGCAGGTCAGACACATGGTGTGTGGATGGACAGAGTCTCTGACGATGTTTTGGACTCTGGAGAGGCAGCGGGAGCTGGCGATGGCTCCCAGGGATGGCAGAGGGCAGCCGTTGGCATTTTCAGCAGTGTTAATATCCCTCTGGTGGGCTCTCCTGTCTGCAGATGAGCAGCCGGCATACCACACTGTAACACACTGTATTTTTATATTTCTTTCTCTCCTTGCTACTCGCTCATCATGTTCTTTTCCTCTCATACAACTTACTCTCACCAAGGCCGTCTGACTCCCTGGCTCCAGGAGTCTGTATGAAGACCATAGATAAAGGGCCAGCTGCCCTCAGTGGGGGCAGAGACAGACACTGAACCGGCCGTGTGAAATATCTTTCTGTAACGTCTTCATTCTGTCTTAATAAACTGCTTAAGCTTAAGGAACCTGCCTCATCATTCAACTAAAAGAACCTGAGGTTTCACTGAAGAAATGTATCATACCGGAACCCCTAATGAGGCAGTAATTTACAGAGACTTTGAGTGGGCATCTTTGTGGGGAGAAGGTGTAAGACCTACTGAACAGCGATTGACGCTGGCCATTCCAACGTACTGTAGTATAGAATCTGACCTGTCCCTCCTCAGCAGCTAATATTCTCATTGCTGCATGCAACACAAGCAGTGCTTGAAGTGGGCCGGAACGCAGTTCCGGAACTTCTGTATCCTAAAGACTTGATTTTTTTTTCCACCGCACAAATGTCAAATGTCAGAAAATTAGAGTTCCTGCACTTATTTTTTCCCACTTCAAGCACTGAACACAAGCATTATGCATTAAGAGCACTCTCGATTTTCTTTGAGTTTAACCACCGTAGTTCAGTGTACTCAACTCAGACATACATTTTAAGATGAACAGAGGACTGGGAGAATATGACTTAGACTTTATTATCCAGTGACACCACATGTCTCAAGAATTTGCTCTGGTGAATTGTTTATAGAGAATACAATGAACAAATATCACGACAATACAAAAAATATTAACCTTAGGGGACATATGATACAATACAGTACATTATGTATGATATTACTTTAAGAATTTGCGTGCTGCATAGCTAAGAAACCGTTATTAGAGCACCTTGCGATCACGTGCTATTTTGCAAATTTAATTAAATTTATGATTAATAAGCAAAATGGTATTTGGAGAGTTGAGTTAATTTTTATGGACCTGTAGCATTTACCAGAGGGAAGACAGAGCAGCAATAACATTATAATAATAACATTACAAAAAGCATTATAATAAATGGTAATTTGTGATGCTTATTGACGTCTTTGTTACAGTGCACATGGCCTTCCTGTCTCCGGGCAGGTACCAGCGGAGTAAGAGAGGCTTGTTGGAGCTGGCTGGGGTCATCAAGTGCAGCACGGGGAAATCTGCCCTGGCCTATATGATGTACGGTTGCTATTGTGGCCTGGGGGGCCAAGGCTGGCCCCGGGACCGGGCAGACTGGTGAGGCGGCACTGGGGGCCGACAACGAGCAATAACTTATAGACACATGATGGTGATTGGTATTATTTCTAATTATGTACTTTTGCGGGATAGAAACCTAAGTTTCATGGCCACAAATTTATAGCTGTATAAATATACTTAAAATCTGGGTGCTATAGCATGGGTTCGTAGAGTGGAGTGTTTAATTTTGCGTGCGGGTTCCTGAGGTTTTGACGTTCCACTTAACGGGATTCAGGCACACCCATCGTTCCCACATCCTTGGCACCACTCTGGAATTCCTGTTTTTTGCCCAAAAATAGACAGGTCCATCTAATTAGGAGGCCGTGAAATTCCCAGCAGATTGAATTAGAGTCAGTGTTTAAACATTCATAATGATACATTAGTGATATCATGATAGTTAGCATATGTATTTATGATCACAATTTTGAAGATGCAGTATGTTCATTTGTCGGTATGTAGTGTTACCACTTTATTGTAAAAGAAAATAAACCAAAAATGGGATCAGTTATTTTTTTTTGTCAGTATTGTACATATCACAGTGTACATATTAACAAATATTATATAACACTAATATTTATATGTTATATGATTTTACAATGTTTTGGAAACCCAAAAATATTTCCATTTAATTACTCATGGCCAGCTGGCAAATAACTGAAACCACAAATGTCAAATGCACTAATTAAGAGGGGCAACTGTAGCTGTAACTCAAGGGGATGGATTTGTTTCTAACATTGGTAGGGACCAACCTCGAACCCCCCGCCCCCCTAAACACACCCGGTACTCCCACAATATCGGTGGGTACATGACCCTACCGTCCATACCCAAATCTGCACTTTTGATTAAACTTAAAAATGCATCACTATAAGAATATTCTTGATTATTCATGAGTAATCTCCCAATGAAAATGCATTAAAAAATCATGTTATTCACAGATTGTTTCTTACACATGTCTTCCCTCTAGCAAAGTTTAGCTAGCAAGTGAAGTTTTGTCAGCAGTACAGGCGAGATAAATCAAGGGTGTTAAGGAATATCTCACCTAATCGAGAGATAAAGCTACTAATTAAAGTAACATTAAAGCTGATAATAAGCATGATTTCTAGCACAATATTGGCTTTTTTTAAGCCTCTCACTTTGAATTTTTTACAAAATTTTTAGAGATTACAAAAAAATGTGTTACAATATTACAAAAAAAGCTGCACTCCGGTAAGGTGCGATTTGACCACAAGGAGGTGAATCTGGGTTCCACCAGGCTCCATCTATATTTAAACCCCGCTGAGGCCTGCTGTGGCCGCCTCATCTGCTGCCACTCAGCCCCTGTGTAGCTGAGGTTAGGCACTAGTGTGGTATGATGATTTTTCTCTGACACAAAACTACTACTATGCTGTGTCTGTCATTTCTGTGGCACAGTGGACTGTAATTAAATGGATTTTTATGACTCTATCCCCAAATGTTTTTCTCTCCTGTTCAATGATGCTGAACCACCACATTCCGATTCCTGCTCCAAATAAAAGTTGGAAGTGAGCTTAAATAACGAGGAATACCTACGTTTTGTATTTGAAATCTGAAAATTATGGAGGCAAGCAGCCTAGCATTGTTTCTGGTGAGCGAATGTACTAAAGGGCGATTGTGTCTGTTCCTCATTCAGGTGTTGTCACAAACATGATTGCTGCTATGAACAAGCTGAATTCGCTGGCTGTCAGACCAAGACTGACACTTATAAGTGGACGTGTGACGACAATGTTGCAGAATGTGGTATGAGTTGTTCAAGGATCTTTTAAACATCTTTTAAAAACCATTTTCACTCAATACTTACTGCTCTTACAAAATACCACAGAAACTAAACATTTTATTAGTCAGTTTTTTGAGCTGTGAGTAAGTGGAGATTGATACAAAATATGGGGAACAGGTGGAAGGTGAATACAGGTTGCAGACTGATACAGTGTGAGTAAGCTAATGTCATGAGTTAAATAAACCGATACAGAGTTACCGTAGTTTTGTTGTCAATGCTGCAATCCTGTAATAGTAGATGGGGAGGTCATGTGAAGTTGCAGCCAGAAAGAGCAGCTTGTAAGCCAGTTTCTGAATTTACTTTCACTACTGACCACAGTAACTGAATGTATTACTGAATGTGTGGAACAACCATTACACCACAACTAAATTTAAACCAGATACTGAACTTAGTTTGTGGTAAGACCATCGCAGCGAGGCAGGACAGATTTTCACCGAGTTTTCCTCTCTCCTTATAGATTATCTGAATGACAGATGTGAGAAAATCCTTTGCCGCTGTGACAGAGAAGCTGCCAACTGTTTGAAGAAAGCACCATATATACGCAAATATGCCTTGTGGCCTGATTTTTTATGCGGGTGTGACCACCCAATGTGTAATTATTACTAACACAATAACAATCTGTCTTGGAACATGTCAGCTTCATGGTAGCCTGGATATCATGTTCACAGATGAAACTCATGAAAGATGGAAGCTAATTTATACTTCAAATTAAACAAGAAAACAGAAATTCTGAAATATTCACCCAAACATTTTTTGTGAAGTGTGTACATCTCTCTGAATATAGAATTATAATGACTTCATATAAAATAAGGCAGATTAAGCTTTGTTGAATGATTCTAATGTAACATTATAAATGAAACTCATCAATTACTGTAAATAGTTGTATTCAAGATCAATGTAATGAGAATATTTAGATATGGTTGCTTTTATTAAATTAGGTGTGAGGGCACCTGAATAAAAATGTGTGTACTCCCTGAAGGACTACAGCATTCAAGCGTAGGAGTACAGAAATCCACTTGTCACACGTTGGGACTCTAGGAGATCCATAAATGAACACGTTCCGGCCCATTCACCCTGGGTGGTGGCTTATGAGAACAGAAACTGACAGACTGAGGCAGATAAAACAAACAAAAAAAAAACATCTTCAGCATGTCATTCAATGCATCATCACTCTTCTTTTTGAAAGCACTCATTAAATAGCATATTAAAACGATTTGGACATGTGATTTTCACTGGATATACCTACACATATTTTAAACAATTGTAAAGACATTCAACTTATACAGTAACGTCTCGTACAACATCTGTCCGGAGAACGTCCACTTGTGTTAATGTCCGTAGCCCATAAGGATATGATATGAAAAAAATGAATGATATGATATGAAATTTTTTTTCGATCTAACAACGGGATGTAGCAGGTGCAGAACAGGCAAAGGCATCACACACGTGTTCCTGTGCTTGTGCAAGCATGTCACGCACATGTACCCTATGTAAACAAATAATCATGGCATTCCTTAGCCTTGCTCAGTACATGTTCAAACAACGTCCGACTCACATAACATGCAGTTTCCCAGAACGTAACGTAGACTTTAAGCGAGGCATACGTGTATATGGAATTATGCATTGAAAAAGTATTAAACAAATTATTACAAAATTAATTTGCTGGGGGCAGCTACGTAGGTTGGGACTCAAAAAGTTGCTGGTTCATATCCCTGGGTTGCCAGACTAATGTCACTGTTGGACCCCTGAGCAATGCCCAATTTCTCTAGAGATTGGTTGACCCTACTGTCTCCTATATGCTAGATTCACACTATTACTGTCATTTGTAGGCAGTTTGGAATGTCCAAACTTCTGATTGGCATGTACTGTTACCCTAACTCAGCCCTGTAGGCATGCGCTATGAGTTTTGTATTCCCAAGCCGATAAACCAGTAAAGGTACAATATGACTAGATTGACAAACTGGGTTGGACTGAGCAGATTCAGTAATTTACATGAAATTCTTTCCTGTCACACAGAAACAAAATCTGCATTCGAAAACAGGCCCTGCATACATTACCAGCACAAAGCATAGAGCTGTGACTGAAGAGATTAAAAACAGACAAAAAGGCCAGGCACAGATCATTATCACATGTGCAGCTATCAGATTTCAGTCCCTTCTGACGTACACTTACAAAGACCCTGCAACATCAGGCCTGCAATTGCTGTCCTTATCAATGCAGCACATTGTATGTACTTTTGTAAGGTTTACATTCTTTCAATAAAGCAATATACCTGTTGTGAAGTCTTGCTGAGTCACCTAATAGCATTCTGCAATATGTCTAAGAAAACAACTATTAGCTCAGTGGAATGGAATGATGGAGCCGTTTCATTTATAAAGAATTGAAAACAAAAGTAGATCTCAACTCTGCCTACTTTATTATTTTTGAATATGATCGTGTATAATTATACCTTACCATTACCCCAGAAATATCTGAGAAGGAATGTTGTATCCATTGTTGGAGTCTGAACCTGAGCAAAATCCGCCGGGTCCGTTGATGAGAAGAGATTCACACTTAGAGTCGCTGGAGGTGTTGCAGGTCACAAGGTGTTAATTTA
>JABFEA020000048.1:5490705-5502247 GCA_019775915.2 Cyphomyrus plagiostoma
TGTGTGTGTGTGTGTGTGTGTGTGTGTGTGTGTGTGTGTGTGTGTGTGTGTGTGTGTGTGTGTGTGTGTGTGTTTTCCTCTTTTGATAAACTGGTCCCTCAAACATATGAGTTCCCTTTTGGTTTCTGAACATTACAATTGCCCCTAAATGATGTGTGTTTTTACTAGAGGCTAAAACAAGCTTTTTAAAGTGTGCTGATTTCGAGTGCATGTTAGTCTCTGGTTGTTGAGGTGGCAAGCTTGCACGCCACTAGATGGGGACATTAGCTTAGGGATGTGTGCTGATGTTAAAGGATAACGGTGCCTTGTCACTGAATTGTGGATGAATACTGGGAGTGAGGCTTCTGAGTATTGAGTGTTGGTTTTGTTGCGGTTAGTTGGGGGTGTGCTGTAGCCCTTGACAACTAACTTTTCCATATTTCCCATAATTCTGTGTGGTATTTCCTCCAAGGAGCTCATCACGAACACGTCTCTAGCAGAGCTGGAGAAGCAGCTGAAAGAAAGTCCTTTCAAGCCCCTTAAAGTTGGTATGTTCAACTTGCTTTTGGCCTTTAGCATTAGGATATGGGCTGCTGTGTGTCACTGTCTCCTGCAGTACAGATGTCATGGCATCATCCTTACCTGTCCCCATGCGAATTGCAGAGAGCGCCGAGGGCTTCCCTCGCTACGACACAGCCAGCGAGCAGCTCCACGAAGCTGGATACGACGCCTACATCACTGGCCTCTGCTTCATCTCCATGGCCAACTATTTGGGTATTAGCTGTGTTCCTGTGTGTGGTGTTTTGTAGCACTTTGAAAACCTGTCTCTTGACTCTCTTGACCATCTCTCTCCACCCCCCCAGGAACCTTTCTTACACCTCCCAGAGCGCACATTTCAGCCAGATCCAAGCTCATTGAACCATTTTTTAACAAGTAAGTAAATCAGCGTATTGTTGCTGTATAGATGCAACTGCCTGCGTTTGCAGCTTCATAAATAGGCACAGTGAAGTTTCTTTAATATGGTAAATTTTTAATAAGGTGTAGTCAGTAGTGTTTGCTCATGTCCTCAATTTTAGGGTATTTTCAGTCAAGTACAATGTATGGGACCCTAGTCTTGCAACAATTTTAAATTTTAGCACAGTAATAATCGGTTTATTTTTAACAGGCTTTGCTCTTTGACCCACCTACACATCCGGTTTCAACCAGCCCCAAGCTGAAATTTTGCCCCTAGAGCCTCTGAAATCTTGGCTTGGAAACAATTCACTGGAACTGTTTACATTTGTGAAATGACATGTTCAAGTTGCAGAGCTGTCCAAAAAATAGGGTACCGGTGTAAATGACCTTTGATCGCTTCTTGAGATGACCGGTGGCTCATAATGGCTGTGGTGTCACCACTATCATCAAAACATTTTCTTACCTTGTCAACAAAGAGGAAATCATGTGAATGGTGTTCTGTACACTTATGGCTAACTGGACATTTTGCAGTTTCTTAAGCTGGAATTTGATGCCAAATCCTGTGTTTGTGCTCTTTGCAGGCTCTATCTCATGAGGATTATTGACATCCCATATCTCAACATCAGTGGGCCAGACTGTGAGTACAGCCTCGTTTGCCAGACCCAAATACACTGTGACTGTAAACTGGGCCGAGGATTCTGCTGCCAGCTGCTCAGGTGCCTCTTCTCCTGCAGTGCAGCCCAAACGGGACCATGTCCTCTACGTCACCTTCCCCAAGGAATGGAAGACTAGTGATCTGTATCAGCTCTTCAGTGCTTTTGGTGGGTGTGTAGTTGAATGGGGTTTTCTCTGCTCCCTGCCAGGGCTTAATTCTGTGTCCATAACCTAAGCATGTCCTCGTTGGATATAGGTTGACCATTTCAAGTGTAGACGGGGGTCTGTCTGTCTCTCTCTGGTCTGTCTGTGTCTCAAAGACTGGAGGCACTTGCCTTTTTCTTGAGCCCACAGTTTAGTTTGTGTAACCAGGGGTTAAGCAATCCTCATCCTGGAGTGCCAGTATCGAGCAGGTTTTCTCTGAATCACACCTAATAACTGGCAGATGGTAACTCATCAAGTAGGATAGAGAACCTGCTGGATACTGGCACTCCACGATCATGGTAGTCTACCCCTGTTTGCATGTGGGTTTTTTTTTTCTTTTCAGTAAAGCTCAATTGCTTGTGAAGTAGCCTTCAGGAATTAGGCCTGTTCTTTTGATGGCATCTCAGGGATGGGGAGTCTGCTGTATACAGTCTCCTGCTGTTCATTGATTTCTTGTCTTGCCTGTTTCTAGGTAATATCCAGGTTTCCTGGATAGATGATACTTCTGCATTTGTGTCTTTAAGTCAGACTGACCAGGTACAAATCGGTAAGTTCTTATTCTACTTCCTTGTATACATGCGCAATCTTTTTTTGGTTTGGAAATTCATTGAATTCTTCCTTGCATTAAATATCCATTTTGCATTTGACCCTTAGTGTTGATTAACCTTGACAGAATTGTCTTTGGTAGATTTTTCTGGCAGCTTATTAAATTATCCAGTGTGCAAATGTTATTTCTGTGACAATGGGAGCTATGTAAAAATCTACCGTTGCCCTAGGTATGATCCAACCTTTTGTCCCTGTTATCATTCCGGTACATTTCAGCAACCCAACCATGTCTTTTAAGCTCTGTAACTTCAGTGAAGACTGTTCTGCTTATGTGGAATAGTCCATTAAAATTCCTCAAACCCCATAAACTCAGGAAGGGTCATACTTGTACAGCTGTAGCTGCTCAATATCTCTGGTGTAAAGACTGGTTGCGGCCTGTAGAAGGTGCCCTTCAGCACTGTTTCTGGGTATATTGGGGGAATGCTGGGTATTCTGGGATGCCAGCACTATAAACATCTGCAGATCTCCGCATGCTTATAAAAGGAGTCTGGTTCTGCTTCTGGACACTTGATACGGAAGCTTGGTGGGGCATGGTTCCAGTTCTGTAGTGTGGTACTCTGCCTGTACCAACACCCCCCATTGCTCAACAGTGAGGTCAACAGAACTTAATAGTTCCTGCCTTGTTGAGTTTACCTGGGTGCTGGCAGGAGTTGCTTGGAGTAGGTTATGCGGAAGCAGCTTCACCCCCCCGCTCCCCTCTTTCCAACGCTGCTCAGAATATCCCCGCAACGGTTTATACAAGGCCCTGGAATGCACATAATGAGGGTTTGGCAAGGTTTTATTTAGGTTTGGCCCTCTGTGTGGTCACTGGGGTAGACTTGTGGTAGTGACAGGCTTCCTCCTGTAGGTGGTGTCAAGCTCACAGCTAATTTTCAATTCCCTCTAGGGGGATGGCTTGTGGGAGGGTTCTTTGCTCTGTCTGGCTAGGAATTGCAGCCACACCTTGTTTTGCAGCGTTAGATGCCTTATTTTATATTAGTTTCTGTTGTGTAATTCCAAGACTTGGCTCTCTGAAAAATAGAAGGGACAGGGCTGGCTGATTCTCCACCTGGCCCGATTGCTACGCAGCATACATGTATTACGTGATGTCCCTATAAATATTATAACGTGGATCTTGTGGCAATGCCATCACCAGCTATACAAATGACTGTTCTGTGTTTGGGTCTGTTCATTATGGCTTTCATTGGAATGGTGGCTCTAATGTAATTAAACAGTCATGGAATTCTCATTGTCCTTTGTGATCCTTGCCAGCTGCTCTTGGTTTCTGCCAGGTTTAGAATGGATACTTTTCACTAGATGCACTAGATGTACGAACATGCTGGTCTACTGCCTAATCATTCAGTTGCATTACATGTATCCAATGCCACATACTGTCCTAAACTGGGTAAGAGTAAATTGTGCCCGACCCCCAAAGAATGCCTACGATGGAGTGTCTCTGACTGCCGCTGCCCAGGTTGACCCGAATTGTGGCATGGATCTGGGGCGTGCCCTAGAAAGTCACACACACAATTGTAATGAGGAGTTTTGGAAGATATCAGCTGTCATGTTTCTGGTGTTGGGTTAATTGTTTGCTTTATTGGCCTATGGACATGCCATGCCATACTTCGGGTGGGACTCCTATGCTGGCATGTGGGTAGCTCCTACGGAAAAGTGTAGTACGTTTTTCGTGAATTGAAGCAACTCTTCATTCTTGTCTGTTGGGTGACACTGTACAAACCTGAGCCTCCTCAGAGTTTAGGGTGGGATTCATTGTTTGCTACTTTTCACAGAAAACTGATAGAAATTATTAAATCCTTCAAAAAAGTGCCATGTAGTGTTGGCTATATTTTTTTAAATTTTATTTGCCCTGTAAAAGAGAGGAGACCCTTTGGTAAACTGAAGTCTGGAATTGAGTGAGTAGTTCTTCTCAGAAGGATGCGTCTGGTATAAATTTGTGATATCAGGCTCTACAGAAATAGTCTTAGCATCGACTGGTATACTAAACAGTGGATATCTAGCATTTAATGGCTGAACTTTAGCAAGTTTAAGGGGATCCAAAGTAGCTCTGTGTGACAGCAGATTGTTGGCTTCTCGATGGCTCAAACTATGTAGTTGCATCGCGCTCCCCGAAGTCTCATGACCTGGGTTTCCTATCCTTTTTTTTCCTGATGGTGAAAGTGACAGCCCCTGATCTTTAGGCCCCCAAAGTGGCTGCTTCTCAGCCAAGCAACAATGAAGCATATACTAGTTGCTTGCGTGAGTTTCTTGTCTTCAAGTGTCTGCTGCTCCGCAAGATCTGTTGGAGTTGATGGGGTTCTTCATTGATAAGTGTAACTTAATGATTACATTGGCTTCCAACTACACAAGCTGACCAGATTTTAATGCAGAATAGCAAGATGGAGCCTGCAAATTTCTGTAAAGGACACAACTTTTAATATAATACATATATACTTTATTTTTAAACTAGTAAATTCAGATGGGGGACATGCATAACACGCATAATGTACTATTCCACCTCGTTTGTACGTCGTTTTTAAATATTAGGCATATAAGGCAATATAAGTTGTTTGAATATCTTCTAAGAGACACGTGGCAAATGTTTATAATGCCCCAGAATGTTTCTCCCACTGGCAACAGCGTCACTTACACTTCATAGCGAAAGCAGCCACCCCTGCATCTAGCTGGAATGAGTGTGCAAAACAGCCCAAGGCAGCGACTCCCAAATTATTCATTGCTTTTTTTTTTTGTCACACTATCGCATGTTTATTGGGAT
The DNA here is from genome assembly GCA_019775915.2 of Cyphomyrus plagiostoma. Lineage (NCBI taxonomy): Eukaryota > Metazoa > Chordata > Actinopteri > Osteoglossiformes > Mormyridae > Cyphomyrus > Cyphomyrus plagiostoma. The sequence continues at coordinate 5,495,855 of JABFEA020000048.1, forward strand.
TTTCCGCTAAAAGCTACTAAAAGCCCACCTCTCAAATCTTTGTTTTTACAGAGATTGCAATTTTCTGTGCTTCTAGTTGCTATTAAAAGCATTAATTACTTACTGATCGTCACCTTAGCTGATGCTCTTGCGCTCCTTGTATCGCATGATGTCACAGCAGGTGGAAGTTATTGTGCTCACACCCTCTGAGCGAGTGGCAAAAAAAACACTAATGTTGCTGTTCAGTTATCTTGAATGCCACCAAAAAAATGCATCTAAAATGGGAGAGCTGTAGTGCACTTGTTCAAATAGCTTCTGTTTTGTGTTGGATCTATCTCTTTAGAGACTGCCGAAAACTCGATGTGGATCGGTCACGTATAGCCGATACCTGATCAAATGTGTGGATTGGTGACGATACCGATCTGTCATGCATCCTTACCAAATATCCTTCAAAAACAAATGGGATGCCTTGTTTGGCTTTTTACATTTTTCTGTGTGTTGGCTGTTGAGATGCCCTTTTTTTGTAGAGTAGGATTTACAAGACCGAACGGTAACCCAGTGTGTTCCCCAGTGATTAGTGACATGCTTCGACTTTCTCCTGGTAAAAGGGGCAGAGGGATGGGATGATGGGTAACTAAAATGGTGACGAGAATTGAAATGTACATGGGAGACTTTATTCCCTGAGTGCATATTGTACACAGTTGATTAATGCCAGTGTCAGGGACCCTATGGTTATAGATGACAGTGCAGGTGTGACCTCATTGCATTAGGGTCCCCAACACTAATAATCGTTTTGCCCTAAGACGTGCCTGCCTCCAGTAACCAGTTGGCTATCAGGTTTCCAGTTTAAGTAAAAGCTTGATGTGCCTGTGTGAGGTCTCTTGAAAGTTCAGAATCTTTTGAAAGCGATGGTTTTAACTTGTGAGCCAGATCCCTTATTATAAAACACATCAGCAGGTTTTGGTTGGCCACTCGCTATTCTAGGTGGGTCCACCTAATTTTGTATAGTCTACTTTTAGAGAACTAGCTGGCTTTTGGGTTTTGCCTCACAACAAGCTTTAAAAGGTCCTGCTCGTGTACCATGAGGAATGAGTTGGGTCATTTGATACTTCAGTGCATCTGTTCCTCTTGGGATTCATGAGCATAATGTCCATTGGTGGAATGAGAAATGTGACTACTTGGGTCAAAATGTATGAAGTGTAGATCCTACTTTCTGGTGGGGGGCGGCTTATTGGTCAAGCCCCTGTCCCGGCCCTCGAGCCAACTGGGACACGGGCTACTTGCATTCCAGAGTCATTATTTTGGGTAGTACAAAGTCAAGGTGTGACTTCTTTCCTACAGTGCATCATTCACCCCATAAACAATGGGCATTATGCTCGCCTTTTAAGAACTCGAGACTCTCTTGCTGGGCATCCTGTCGTCTTGGTCACAGTATGTGCTCATTCCTTGCCTCCATGCTTAACTGCATGTGGCTCCCATTAAGGCTTTTGATGTAGCTACTTTGAGAAGAGCAGGCAAGTTCTGGTTGTGCCCAAGGAGGTGCTGACTCAGTGTAGTTTTGAGTGCAGCTTGCCTGGGACAGCAAGCAGAACCAGAGTCGTGAATACTTGTCAACCTCTGCCTTTTTTCCTTGCAGTATCTGATAGGTGATTGGCTCACTGCTGTATAAAAGGTCTTTAGTACCTCCGACTCATTTCGGCAATGAATGTGTGCATCTGGCTGCTAGCTGTAACTGTAGATGCGAGCATACCAACTTGTATAGAATTTGAAATCCATGAAGTATAATGCTGGGTTACAGGAGTCTTGGAAAAAGCAGCAATAGAAAATGAATGGAAGTCTAGTGCAGATTTATTTATAGGCTGATACTAGCTTTCAGACCTAAACAAGTATATGTGCAGCTATACTACTACTGGAAAACGCTAGTAGAAGTGTCCCATTTACCTTACCCTGCAGGCTCTTAATTCACTTTTGGGCTTGCATTTAGTCTTGAGTCTGTGTGTAGAAAGGCTTCTTTTTTTTTTTTTTTTTTTTTCTCCTCCAAACCACACGCCTCTAGTCTGCTTTGAGTGACTCACCCCCACCCACACATAGTCAGTGTTCGCCTCCATTCACACTCACCCCGGCCTGATTTTCCTAACCGGGTTCTTTTGTGCAGAATGCCGCCGGTGCTGGCTGCCTTCCGGCGGCTAGCGGAAGCACATCTCTGTGGCTGGGCCTGGTATCATGACCCTGGCGGTGGAGGTCTGCCCCCCCGCCACTGGGGGAATGCGAGCCTGGGGAATCCCCGTGGCCTCCCCAACAGCTGAGTCACACGGAAGACTCGCTGGCCCAACAGTAGGCTGTGGTCCAGTTCTGGTCCTAATGGAAAGCAGATGATGTAGGATCATGTATGCATGAACTCCTACTTCCAGAATATGTTGTGGAAGGCTCCAGAGGCAGCTTAGGCTTATGGTGGTGGTACTGTGGCCAGTGACTGAATTTTGATTGGGGGGGGGGGCAGTAGACCCCTTTTCATGGTCTGCTTAATTGGTATGTTCAGTGACCTGCTAGATGTTTGCCAGGAGGCCCATGATGGCTTGCGTTGCCTTGAGACAGCAGAGATATAGCTCAGTTTGGCCTTTGATGGTTCCTTTTTGCAGCTCCTGATTTCCTTCTCTCCCTATTTGCTATATCTAGACAAACCTCGGCTGCATCTTAAGACTACTGTGGCTAATTGAGTTTTGGATGGGAGGGATGTTAAGCATGTGACTGGTCAGGTTTTCAGATGTGCTGCAGAGCTGTATATGAGAGAAGGATGTCCACAAAATGGTTTTTGGAAATGACCATTCTGTCTGCTTGCAATTATGGCCCCACCCCGACAACCCTGAAAAATGAATTTGCCAGTATGTTGTATTAAGAGTGAAATGTGAGTTGTACAACAAAATGTTGAAATGCTTTAAAAAGAGCTACATCTGGAACGTCTATGTTGTCTGTCTACTGTCAAACATCTGGGTCTTCCCTCTGCTACTTTGCAGCGGTGAACACCAGCCGCTATGCTGAAAGCTACCGTATCCAGACATACGCCGAGTACATGGAGAACAGGCAGGACAAACAGACCTGTAGGAGATGGACTGAGGGTGGATGGGCCAAGTCTCCCTACAGCTCGTCCCCTGCAGTTTCCAGCTATGGATACAGCAACAACAAGTAAAGGAATCCTCTGGGGTGCATGTGCATTATGCTCTGGGGGCCCTTTTATGGGTTCCCCCGTCCAGTGATGCCAAGCTGGTCCTTGGGGGATCCCCAGATGGTTCACGTTTTTTTGCTCCCTCTACCAGGAACTGGGAAGGAGCAAAAACATGGCCTGTCTGGGGGTCCGGTAGGAAGCTTGGGAGGGAGATCAGATGTGCAAACTGGCTGGAGGCTGGGAGGGAGCAAAAACACGGACTGTCTATGGGTCCCAGAGGGCTGGGTTGGGAAGCAATGTCCCAGACCTTCGGCATATTTGCCCGCATTCTGTCTCTGATCTTCTGGCTTTCTATTGATGGTCATGAGTATATAGTGAAGGATGATGTTTTAGAATTTTCTTTTTAAAACGGTAATGGCTTTTTAAGCTTTCTAAAGCTTTGTTCCACAGGTGACCAAAATCCCCAGTCTAACCAGTCGTTTCTGCAGCCAATCTAGAAAATCAATGAACGGATCTAAATTAACAAGTCTAACCATATTAAATCTAGCCACCCCTAAACTCTACTACATTTGAGAATTGGATTCTTCAGATAATGTTCCCCACATTTTTATTTTTATTTTTTTTTGATGCTCTTGGCAGGTTCTCTAAACCATTGGTGATAGATGGAGATTATATCTTCCAACCAGTAATTCTTTTCAGTGTTGTGGGGGAAGCCTGGAGACTATCCCATGCGGCCCAGGGTACTCTTTCAGTGGCGGTCTGTCACGGGACACATAACTATGCACTGTGGGTAATTTAGCAAAGCCACATTACATTTTCGGGCTATGGGGGAGCTGGAGTACCTGGTGGAACATGGAAACTCCACACTCTGAGCAGAGATGGCATTTTAACCAACATTAGAGGTTTCAAAGCAACCAACCTTGCTTTGTACTTGTGCAATCTCATTTTCAATTTGTCCCATTACAGTAATCGCCTAATCTGTTTGAGCATTTTATGCTGGTTATGCTAAATCTTTTCCCTTGAGAGCTCTCATCTAAGGTTCTGATTTTGATTTGTGTTCCAGAACCTTCACTGGCAAAAGGGGCATCAGCCCCATCCAGGAGGAGCAGGGATCTGAAGATGCTGAGAATGACATTGGCACTTGGAATCAGTCGTACAGTAACAAGGGCCAGAGCAAAAAGCTCAGGATCGACGGTGTGTGAAACTTATCCGCTGTTATTAAATAAAGGATTTCCTCGGCATTTGTAACAATGACGATCTTCTATGAATCAGACTTAACTGCCTGGGTAAATTATATGCAATACTGGTGTTTGTTTGAGAATCCTGATCCCCTGACTCAAAGCTTATTGTAGGAGGTGGGTTATAACCTGCGGGGAATATCGGGAACAAATTGTTTCAAGTCCTGACTCAGTTGCATGTCATCCGGTAGCCTCTGCTGGGAACAGGAGTGCGGAGGGTATGAGTGTCCAGACGTATGGAGGCGAGCCTGAAGACAGCTGGCTCTCATCGCAGTATGTCGACTCCCTCACCACCCCTCCCGGGCAGCGTGATGCCCAGCAGAGCAAACTGTGGGCAGTGGCCACTAATGCACCTCTGGCAGACTTCCTACCGTGGCATAATTCTCATGTTAAACTGATCGTTTTGCCCTTTTCTTGGGCACAATGCAACGCTTGCCCTGACATTTCCTTAAATCGTGCTTTCGTTGGTACTTGTGCAGCAGCGCAAGGTTAACATTATTTCCTAGATGGGATAAAACTTAGGGGTCTCCAGAGTGTATAACAGAAATTCAGTCTTGGGGTTTCTTTGAGACCTATGAGCAGAGTGACTGAATTCTCAACAGTTGAATTCTCTAACTTTACAACCAAAGTGTGCCGGTTCTGAAACTGGCGGCTTTCTGATGTGGCCAGAGGTTGTTGTGCCCTAAGGCTGAAGTGCCTTTGTCGCTGGTCCTTCTCCTGTGCTGCGATTCTTTGCAGGACTCCGGCGGAGAGGAGGAACATGAGCCCCATCCAGGAGGAGCAGGCTTCGGATGGCACAGAAGAGCCCGAGGACGACGGCGATGCCCCTGGCAGTGCCCGGCCCCAACCAGAGGCTCCTGTTGCCTCGCAAGGAAAGAGCCGCAAGCACAAGAGGAAGGCTCAAGGTGAGCTGGCGACACAAAGCCACGGTACGGCCAGCCTCTGAACCCCAACCGTGTGCAAGCAGCCCTCAGCATCTGATTGCAATGTGAGATCTTGGCATTTCTTCATGTCATTTCCCCCCACCCAATACGATAAAGGTGCTTGTTCACCAATTCTGGGTGGCTGTTTACGGAAAGAGATTCTCTTATAGTTCCATCCTGTTTAAAGTTTGAGACTCGTCAGCAGGTTTTGCTGTGTTCTGAATGTGCACAGAAGAAGATTAGCCTAACTGTTCCCTGTGTGCGTCCGTTTTATAGTGACAGCCCCGTTTTCTGTGACTCTCCCATAACCCCTTTAAAGTTCTTCAGAAGATGCAGTCCTTGGTGTTGAGATGAATTTGGCTGATGTTCAAAGCCTGGTTTCCTTGCAATCTTCCTGTGTATAACCCCTCAGAAGGGTGTGTGCGGCTTGGTAAGAACTGTAAGGACTTAAACAGGGGATTGTAGCTCAGGGATGAGCTCTTAAACACATGTTTGTGGCTATGATGAAATAAGGCAAAAAAGGATAGATTTGTAATGTAATACCGTCTCCTTGGTGACTAACTTCTGCACGAAAGTTATCCAGGATTTCAGACGATACAAAACCAAAAATTCTAACAAGTTGACCTGTCTGCTCCATGGTAAAATTTTGAAATTTCCCATATTCCACCCGTTGGTCTAGGCACCACAGAGGGTCTTGGCTCCCCCCATCTCAGAGCTTCCCATCTCCAGCACAGACGGTTCTGCTGACACTCTAAATATAACTGTTCTCCTTACACCCCCTGCTCTGTGGAAAAGTAACCTGACCTGTGAATGTTGGAGGGGGGTGCCGCCACAATTTAAGTGAGCGTTTTACTGTCATGGGGATCTACACTTAATGCTCACGCGCTCATTGGTATTAAAATGGCTTTTCCTGGCATGTGTGTCGTAACTGGAACCAGATTCCCGGTGGCCGGTGCTCTCTAGGCCTCCACCTTCGACCTGCGGGGGGGGGGGGGGGCGCCGCGGCCCGGGGGGGGGGCGGGGGGCGCCCCCACGCGGGGGGGGAGGGGGGTCGAGGGTGGGGGGGGTGGGGTGGGGGGGGGGGGGGGAA
>JABFEA020000048.1:5502257-5516084 GCA_019775915.2 Cyphomyrus plagiostoma
CCCCCACAGTTCTGCACTCAGACCACTGACACAAATTGGGACATTTTCGTGTGCCAAACTTTTCAGGGTGTCCTAGTTCTCTTCTCATACTACATGACTGTTTGCCAGGCTGCATTATTAACGTTTCAGACAATGGGAATGTTGTTTTTCGGAGACCTTGCACCATGCTATACAGTAGCATTATGGAAGTGGGTGCCGGTCACCCCCTTCCAGCTTATCACTGCATATATGCTGGATCGCATTCCCATCCAGCTTTCCATCTGGCTGCCTAACCTGGCCATCAGTGGGGGTGAATTTATGGCCATCCTCCCCCGATCGGTTTTATTCGGTACCTGGGGGATCTTCTCATCCTTTTACGGTAGATGTGCATACCCTCTGTATGATTGCTTTGTCATGTCTTAGGGCCGACTGCTATACCGCATGGAGTTCTTCTGCTACCGATTTTGGCTCCGCCTGTATGTCTGTCCCAAAGCTGTGAAGACCATATGCAGTGCCCCCCCAGTAGTGCAGTGTGGTGAAGCTTTTCCCCTTCATTTGTGTTTCTATAGCTCCCGAGATGACCACAACATCGTCCTCGGCCCTGTTTGACGTCCCACAGGTCTGGTAGACGCTCTTCCTCGCCGGGCGGGGGCGGGTGCTCTCAGCAGCAGCGCCCACAATAAAAAATAAAAAAAGCCAGCTTTAAAAGCCATAAGAATATCACCCTGATGCTACTTCTACTCTTCCGTCACTCTTCCTTTCAAAGGGGATCATGTGTTTTTGAATTAAATTTTTTTTTTTTTTTTTTTTTTTTTTTTTTGGTGTTTTTATTGTGTTTTTTTTTATATTTTAATGTTAAAATACATGGGTGTTAAAAATTATGAGTATATAAAAAAAAAAATTGTTTTACAAAAATGTGTGTGCGCGCGATTACTCAGTCTGCACTGTTCATATCCACTGTGTGTGTCTGTGTCTCAGGACTGTACTTTTAACCTTGCGCATTTAGCAGTCCAGCTTAATGCCGGCATTGGCTTAAGCACCTCCTGAAGAAAGAGAAAAAAATGTGTGGGTTTAGTAAGATGCAGCGTGAATATTGTGAACATGGGTAAAGTGGAATTCGGCTTCTGTAAGGTTTTAAATTTGGCTAGAATTTCCTTTTTAAATGTGTGTATGGACTCAGCCCCACTTCTCCCAGTTTTTAGCCAATTGTAATCTCCTCTAGGGAAAGTGACCTTTTTATTCCCTATATATAGCTGCCATTTCTTTTTTTTTTTTTTTTTGTTAAGTTTGTGTGTTTTTTGATTAATACGGTCCTGTTGTATTAGAATTACCACCCCATGGATTAATGTCTTTTTTCCTTAACTGGATAAAATGTGGGTGTTTTCTTTTTGTATCATGGAAACTGAAAGGCTCCCCATGTTGGGTTTGGGGGGGGGGGGTTTAAAAAAAAAAAAAAATTAAAGAATGATTCTTAGAACACAACTGTCATCTGTCTTGAAGTTCACGTGAGGTGTGTCGTATCGGAGGTGGTCAGTTTTTGTTTCCTTGCATTATGGAGGGAGGCTGCAGGATTCTGTCCTGTTTGGCATCCGAGATCCGCCTCAGAGTGCAGCTCAGCCAACACACCCTGACGAGGTCGTTTTTTTTTTTTTTTCCTTTTTTTGCTGCCATAGCGGTTGGATTCCCAGTTAAAATTAAATATGCGTAGTAATATTGCACAAAGGGAATTGGAGTTTTTGTTCCTCTTAAAGGATTTCATTTGACTGCACATCCCTGGTCAACATCCTGCTGTCATTTTAACACCCTTTGCTCAAAGCAAGTGTGCCAAGTAGAATTCTCTGAGCAATGATTTCTAACAGTTTCATAAGGCCTTGTTCCTACACTGTTAACCTGAAGGTGGGTAGCAGTTAATGGGGCTGACGTGGTCCAGCTCCCAATCCTGAGGGTTTTGCCTTCCTGGGGACCCCTGGCTCACATGAACCAAACACACGAGAGGTTCTGGCTGAGGTGGTGTTTGAAATGGTATGTGTGTCCTGGAGGCAGCAGAGAACGGCTCCGGTGAACGGGGTGGAAGGAAACCCGGCTCTGCCTTTCGGAATGGCTCCTCCAAGCCATTGGATCCGAGAAATAAGATCTCAGACTCTGGAATGTGAGGCCCTGGGGTATCTTGGTCAGGCCTGGAATCTAAGTGGTGGTTGTGACAATCCAAACAATTTCATAGAACATTGTTAGCACAATCTGCAGAGTAAGCAGAAAGTGTGCATTCCTCACCCTCTGCTGCTGGTGAGTCGCTCACGTTTTTGGGAAACGTGTAGGCGCAGTGTCTGGTTTTTTTTCTGGGCTGAATCCCCACCTCAGTTACAAACTGTCAAGTCTATAGGCTTTTCTTCTGAAGGGGGCTCTGTCACCCAAGTAGGCCAAAAGGGTGTATGATGTGGACCCTGAGACCGCCCTCCATGATGATTTTCCCCTTAAGAAAATGGGCTTGTCTTTTGGGTGGTTGTGTCTCAGCAAATGAAAAGGCAGCGTTCTGGCCCATGTGACACCACAGTGGTGCTCGTATCACCGTGGTGTGGAAGCTGGCCTTTTCTGTCACTATCTCGTTTCACAGCTAGAGATGACAGGGATGGGATGGGATGGGGGGGGGGGGGCTGTGCTGCCGTTATTGACTTTCATAGACCCATATACACCCCCCTTTTGTATTTTTGGGTGCATGGGCGGGCATAATGGAGTCACTTGCCCTGTCAGACATAAGCTTTATTTTCATTGTGGCTTTCCTAAATGCCTTTACTGCAGGTCAGGGAGTCCTCGCTTGGGTGTTTCCCAAAGCCTGCGGTCTGAAATGCCTTCGGGGTGCATGATACAAGCATCTCCGCAGCTACGTCCCTGAACTTGCGACAGCGCGACCGGTGGAAACTCGTTTTTTCCTGGCGTGATGCACCGCGTCAGCTCCGTCAGAAGCTTCTCGCATCTCTGTTGAACGTATTGAATGACAATAATGAGTTCCCCAGCTGATCCTGTCTGGCTATGGATGACCTTGCCGCGGGTCGTGTATACGCCATGCCCGCTGAGCGCTACTATCCGCGCTGTGCACGTTTCAGAACTCTTATACTGTTATTTCATATGTTACCAAAGTCTGCCTCGCTGCAAACACCGCGCAGCCCCCATTCAGGCCTTATGACACACTTCCTGAGGCTAAACCCACCACACCATGATCTTAAGAAGATTCCGTAATGAATATAGTCCAAAAATCAATTATATCTACCGGCAGTCCCCAGGTTAAGAACGCCCCACTTATTGACAACTTGTACTTATGAATGAACTGCCATGAAGAATACTATATTAAAATTGCTCATCATAATGAGTGCATACGCTCATGAAAACCATGTGCAGTTTTACAGATTCATTGTCTTGTGGTACAGTACAGTACTGTACGTAGCTACTGTTATTATGCTATTATGTATTGTGATATTATTGTTCCGACATTTTCTCACAACGAATAAGTAGAAGATGCCATGTTTTCCTTGTGCAGTTAAATCCAAATTAACCTGGACTGCGTTAAACTTCAAATACTTGCTGATGTGGTGTGTGTGTCCGCGTGTTAAAATAGGGGGAATGTGATTATACATTTTTTCATTTAAAAATAAATTTGTTGAATAATATGGAGATCTGTGAAAAGGACAGCCTGAGAAGCAGTCTTCACCCAACATGTTTTATATGCAGATATGTTAAGATGGGTGTGTTGGACACAGTTTGTAAGAGTACCTCAATTTTAGCCGACTATCCCCAAGTTCACTCAACATTAGCAGGAATAAAGCACCTTGGTATTGAGACATTTTAAAACTTCATGGAGTTAAAATGAGCCTCTTTAGTCTGGTAGTAACTCCTCTTCCCACGGTTTCATTCATACATTTTTACCATCAACAATCTAAGCTCTTTATTCAATAGATTTAGCCTTCATTTATTTTTAATAATAATGCTCCGGCTAGCAAACATTATTTTTTTTTGTAGTATCTCTCTTCCTTTTTGCTGTTGCACAAACATGCAGTTCAACAATCTGCAACAAAAGCTAATAACTGCTGCCTGCTACCTACCTTGATGAAAATTACACCTAACAGCTAATAGCAAACCACTCTGTCCCATATCATCACCTCACTATCTCATTTTTACAGATGATGGGTCTCCGACAAATACACACGAATAACTTGTCTCCGCCGTAGCTTAATTAGAAAATGATTTATTGAGAAAATTCTGCTCCAACGTGGCTATTTACAGCTTGTCATTCATCCCTATACATCGTACAACCATTTTAGATACAGGAGTGACATCAGGCTGCATCATTCTGTGCAAATGCCGGACATGTCACCCTCAAGCAAGAAACGACAAGCTATTTCTGTGTAATCTGTACACAAGATATCAAATCTGCAAAGTATCCAGGTTATTTTTCAGAAGTCAAGAGGCCGGACCAACCACCAGCTATCTGAAGCTGATGATGGTCTGATCTTAGGCTTAGTTGATAAGTGCAAGAGCAATAAGGATTTTTAGGGGCATTATGGTGGCGATACTCAAACACAACTGCCCCCAAAAGCCCCTCATTCTCCCTGCGGCATTACAGAGCTTCAGGATGTACTTGTTAACAAAGACAAAGAGTCAGGTTTTCCCATTTTAAATGTAGGCCTAATTTTTAATGATCACTCTACTCTTCATTTGGCTTCTGTTATTTCTGCGGAACAAATTGGCCCAATTTTTTCCCCCCGCAGTTCTGTTTTGATTCCATAATTTACTTAATACAGCTTGTCATTTAACATAAAAATGCCTCATTTATTTTTAAAAAGCAATGTATATTAATATAAACTTGGATATGGCAAAATAATGTATACGTTAAATAACTGAATTATTAGTATTTATCTTAACATTAACACTTTCTTGTTGGAGGGCATGAATTAATCATCATAAATGCCTTCCGTTTTAACACCTATTTGAATTTGATTAACACAAAGACGCTTGTAAAATTTCTCAAATGGGCTGTAGCTTTGTAACTGTTGATATATATGGCATTTAGATCAGCCAATCGAGTCTAATTAAATTGACAACTGGAACAAACCACAGCATGTGTGTGGGGGCAAGAGGGCTGGAAACCACTGGCCTGAACTTTATGGCTTACTTAAGTTTTACTTCATACTTCTCACTACTTTATGAATGATTAGTTTAGAGTTGGAATTTAAAATAAAGACATGTCAACACCTTCCATACAGCGAGATTCAACTCTGAATGCGTCTCATCAAAGTAGACGTGTGATACAATGTATAACACAAAATACCATATAAGCAGTACAAAAAAGGGGAAAAAAGTTGAGGACAATCACTTCAAGCTGACTGAATGAGTGCCAGAAGCGGGACTTTGCGGGCCAGTTGGATTTTAATAAAACACATCTCGCCCTCAAAATCCCGCAACCGAGATCACAAGCAGAAGCCGAGGCTTGTTGCATCCTAATATATTAACGCACATGACCGCCTTCGGCAAAATAGAGGGCATCCCTCTGCTTTGGATGCCTGTAGACACCACTGGAAAGTCACTCAATCAATGTTTTCTATAAACATCCGCCACTGGAGGCTCAACCAACGTCAGATCATTTAAACTAGTCGATCCTTTAATTACAATACAAAATTAATCAGAATGAAAAGAAAAAAAATACGCACCACAACCATCATTGGTTGTATGCAAATAACTGTACATTTTTTGTTAACAGCATCTAACTGTGGGACATGGAAACATTTAATTTCAAAGTGAATTTACTTTCATCCTTGTGTTAAAAATTGATACATCGGGTGTACTAATTAAATACAAACCGCTACTTTGTATAACAGTTATCTAAATAATGAGAGGCAAATTTATTTATTCACTAATAATAGTGAGTGTATGCGTGCATATATATATATATATATATATATATATATATATATATATATCTGTTTTCAGCGAAATAAATGAATCATGCCTACGCCTATTCACAAAAATTTGTGAATGTTTGCTACTAGACTGCGTCTGAGAGATATCTATTTAGGAGTCATGGGTGGTCCTTTTAACCTGATTGAATCTCAGACCCCCATCTTCAATCCCAGACTTCAGGTAGTCTTACTCTCAGACAGTATCTGTCTGCGTCCAGTCTCGTAGGGGGGTGGCGAGGGTGAAATAGATAAAGCACCTTACTATCGGAGCGGCGGCACACTGAAGCAACTCTTAATAAGAATACATAACTCCTGCATTAAATCGCATGATCTAAGACGTCTCGGCGATATCATTTCTGTAGCGGGTATTATTGATTTATATTAGGAAAAAAAAGAAAATCATGTCACACCTGCTGGCCTTCCCGACCATGTGTGAGACGTGACGTGCCAGCGAGCGAGCACGCATTTAAAATCCACATCCGATGCACTTTTAATATATATATGTATATATACCAGCATAGCATGCGGAATAATGTGAAACTTACCCAGAGGATATTCAGCAGGCGGTGGGAATTTGATCGGCTGGTGTTTCCTGTTGTTTTATTTTTTCTGTCATTGTTTCTTTGGTAATGCGTGCTCCTAGTGCCGAGGTCTTCCCAGTCTCTCGGTCCTGACTCATTGCATTGCGTGAACACGCTGCCAGCTCCTCAAACATTTCTTCATGATCACGCCACGGGATAAGAAAGGAGGGGGGAAGCTTAACTGGGTAGCTCCCAATAAGAAAACAAAAGATCGTCATAAAAATAACTCGCAATGTAAATCCACTGCAAGCAATGCGCTTTCTATAATAAACGGGGATTCATTCTGTCTCCTTCTTTGAAGGTTTGCAGCCAGAAGACGACTTGCAAGCTCCAGCTGAAGTGGAGGTCTGGCGATCTGCGTAGATGTTCTGACAGGCAGCGCTGGTGACACCAGCTTTGTTGCCGCTTTTAAAAAGGGGAGGGGGGACTCGTATTCCTCTGGCACTGTATATGGAGTTCTGACCAGTTTTATTTTCCTAGAAATTCACCTCCAAATATAGAAACTGGGAAGGGACATTCGTAGAAATTCAAAGGACGTCATAACCGTTTAAATGCACGCTTCCCATAGCTGCCCGACAAAGGGCGCTGCTGTAGTCAGTTAATTCCCATCTACCCAGCACCTTTAAGGCTTAATAGATAAATGTATCCTGTCAAAGAAGCTTTATTTTGTTACAGTCAGACATACCTTGGTTTGCTGTTGAATCACACGACCTGCGTAAACGCACCTTACGCTACTACCTTTAAAGACATATGTGTTCCTGTCCTACCCAGGTCCATGAGTCATTTCCCTGTTTGGCCGGCGGGTGTCGCTGGTCATCCCATCTCCCGTTATTTCCCTGGTTGGTAGTTTCTAGTCTAGTGCCGCCCTGTTCACTTTGCCACTTCCTGGCTTAATGGGTGAAGTGGGTGGTTTTCACCTAGTCTTCCCTTTTGTTGTGGGTTTGAGGCTGGCCAGAGACTGGCCTTACCTATGTTTGTATTTTTGACTGTTTGCTTCTGAATAGTGGTGGCATGGTGGTGCAGTGGTTAGCACTGTTGCCTCACACCTTTGGGACCTGGGTTTCGGTCTCTGCCTGGGTTTCATGTGTGTGGAGTTTGCATGTTCTCCCCATGTTGTCATGGGGTTTCCTATGGGTACTCCGGTTCCCCCCCCCACAGTCCAAAAACATGCTGAGGTTGATTGGAGTTCCCAAATTGCCCGTAGGTGTGTGTGAGTGTGCCCTGCAATGGCCTGGCCCCCCATCCAGGGTTGTGACTGTTGCTTCCGGGATAGGCTCTGGACCCCTCGTGGCCCAGTAGGATAAGTTTGGAAGATGGATGGATGTTTCTGAATTTTCTTGATTTTTATTTTTGTGCATTGGTTCATTGTTGTTCCCTGTAATTAGTAATGCTTATTTGCCTTGTTTTCTAATTGATGTCACCTGTTCTTTGTTGCCTCTAGTTTGTAATAGTCCACACCTGCCCCTTGCCTTTGTTATCTGTGTGTATCTAATTTCCTGCCCTCGTTCAGTTCCTCAGTCTGTCATTGTGGCTGTTTACGCTTGTGTTACTGGTGTTCAGTTATAGTTGTTACTGTGTGTTAGTTCCTGTGTCATTAGTGTTTTACTCCTTGCTTGGTTCCCACATGCCTTCCCAGTTTCAGTGATAGTTTCCCCTGTAAGTAGTTTTAGTTAGTTCATGTTTTACCCACCTGCTTCTCCATTTGTGTTATGTTTGTCAATAAACCGCTTTCGTTGACGGTCGCTGCGTGGATCATCCCTCCTTTGTGATGCCCCGCCATAACAATATGTTGATTTTTAAATCGATAGCACAAGAAAATAATTCTGCTTGAGAATATCACAATCTCAGCTCATGTTTTGGCATAACAGAGGATCTCTCTTTGGCTAGCACTCCTGACTGAAATTAGCATCAGAAAATAGAGGTATGGCTGGATTTCTTCATTATTGATCATTAACACAGTGGATGTTAAACATTATTATTTACATTTCACTTACAAAAACACACTCTAAATTCATTACAAGATGTATATACAGCCAGTTTTCTTAAAATATGTAAAATGGGGAAAGTTTGAACATTTGGCTTCTTGATGGATGGTGACTTGATCCACAAAAAGTTGCTGCCCTCTGCTGGAACAGTATCTAATTATGCGATATCTTCAGATCTAAATGAACTGAGTTTGAATTTAAATAACTCTGTTCTTACACTCCAGTGATTTACTGAAATGCCTGTACTAGACGTAAACAGAAACGAATGGGTAGTTGGTAATCACGTGTCTTGTGATGTTAGAGAGAAAGGTTTGTCATGCCACCACCACATCCCAGATACGTTCTCCATTGATCTTCATTTTTCCTCCTTCTAATGTAACTACAACCAATCATTTTCCCTCTTGGAAACAGACATTTTAGCATGTATTCGATTAGCAAAATATTCTAAATAACTCATTACTGCCTGTACCACCGTCACTGCTGAACTAATCACCACAGATAGATTTTTGCTTAATTTCAATAGGACTTAATGCCCAGGTAAGTTAATCAATAAGGACTGTAATGTGGAAATAGTACAACATGCATGCACTTCCATCAAGATTTGCTCTGGTGTTGAAAAAATGCCATAATTTCATCAGACAGTTTTCTACCATGTTTTGGTTTAATTTACAGCCTCGATTGCCCTTTACAGCTGAGCCAATAATTTAATATTGTTCTATTATAATATGTCCTGCAAAATTATGTGAATATGATGCAATTAAAAATAAATTGTTTTTTTTCCTGAGAAGCCAATCCCTAAATATACTCATCAAAGTTCGAAATATTAACACACGTGCATTTTATGGCTACATATACAATCCATCCATCCATCCTTCATAACCACTATATAGGGACAAGCTGAACTTCGATCCTTTCCCAGGGAGCACAGGAACATGATACCATGGATGGGATATCAGTCCATTGCAGCAAATACATTATTAGAGGCAACAATTCACCTAACTGCATGATTCTAGAAAAAATCCCAACCCTGTGAGACAGGGGTGGCCAATTTTATCCTCAAAGGGCCGGTGTCTATGCAGGTTTTTGGGATAATCTGTAGGTCAGCTGTTCAAACCCAGGTGTGAGGACCCTTCAGCCAATCAGTCCTCTAATTAGTGACCTAATTAGGGAGTTGCAGCAAAAACCCACAAACACACCAGCCCTTTGTGGATAAGATTGCCCACCCCTGCTATAAGGTTATTATGGTAACCACTGAGCCGCCCCTAAAAATAAACAAGGTGAAGCACTAAACCAACTGATGGAGACGACACACTCTAGGTGCTGAATTACATTATCATACTCTTTGATGCCAGTCCTTTGCAAACACATTATCACACAATGTAAGTTTAGAGTCAAAAGCTGACCTCCACCAGTCTTTGTACTTAAAGCGCAGACAAGAGTATATTTTAGGATATTCTCAGTTGGTTAAAAATTCTCATTGTTTACTCCTATTTACATGATTAAATGTCATGCTACTCAAATAAATCAGACTCAAATTTTTTCTTGGCTGAAATATACCTTTTCATATTCAGAAATATCATAAATTTACTTAGCTACAGTGATACCTCTGTTCTCGAACTTAATCCGTTCCAGACTCCGGATCGAATCCAATTGAATTTTTCCCATAAGAAATTATGGAAAACCAATGGTTCCTGGACCCCCAAAATTACACCTAAATATGTTTTTTTTTAGTATTTAAACACAAGTTGAACAGGATAAAACAAGAAGAGCATTTTTTTCTTAAGATAAAGATCTTATCCCAACATTACCCCGATTGTCCACTCCTTCCATGTACCATGCCCTCTTGTTAACCTCCTGTGGGATCCCCATGTGATCAGCTGTTTCTGGTTGTTGTCATTAGTCCTCTGTATTAAGTCTGTATTTCAGTTCGTTTCCCCAGTCCAGTCATTTGGTGTGTTCGTCTTGCTTACAGCGCTGGCATAAAGTAATGCATTCTGATCCTGATGCAATGCATTACGGTTAGATGCATTGCGACCTCTCATCTGGCTGCACAAACTGGAACCGCCTCTGTGACGACACACCTTTGTCCTTATTGGCTGAAGAGTTTAGTTACACGCATGATGTTTGTATCCCAGGCAGTTCTGATGTGTAATCTATTTCTCCTGAATATCACGTAAAGCAGTGAGAACTGGTTTTCAGTTAATTTACCTGGTAAAATAAAGTTTAAATTAATGAGATAAATGCTCTAGTAGTACATGTAAGTTAGGGGTTTATTTATTGTTAGTTACTGTAATGTTGCGCTGCTTTATTTGGTTAATTGTCCAGTCTGTGAATAAGACATTCAATTCAACATACAATTTATATAAGTCAAACTGTTTTGTTCGACTTTCAAAAAATTTGTATTCTAGTGACTTTGAGAACTGAGGTACCACTGTATCAAGATAACTATAAACACATGCATAGATGATTGGGTATCGAGTTAACCAATCAAAAGCGCCAATACTGGGACAGTTTGGGTAGCCTTATAAACCTAGTTATTTTTTATTATTTGTCTGTATCAATGTAATACACTCCATCACAGTTTAACAAGACTTTAGAGGACCTTTGTGAGTGCTGCGACTGCTCATCACTTTGGATATACGGGATACTTTGGATAGGGTTATAGTAGGATAAGACAAAACAGGACACAAATGAACATTTCAGACCATGGTTCCTTTGTCTAGACATGTGGCATCCTTCAAAATTAGCCTACACAAAGCAACAAGAAATGTCCTAATGACCTACAAGACCATAGACAATGCTTTGCAGTCCTACCTTGCTTCAGCTCATATTTACATCATACCTCAGAAATATGACTGTAGCTGATTAGAAACAGGACTCATTGAAGGTGCGCCAGAATGAAAAAGAATTTTGCTGCTTTTCTTGATCTGTTAGATTAATTGAAGAAAATTTGATTAATATTGGCTAAAATGACCATCATCATCATCATCATCATTCCTTTATCATCTTCCTGCTGTTCATCCTGGTGAGGGCTGTGATGGCCAGTCTCATCTGATGTTTTCTCTCACTCATGAAGAAGATCCTGAGGTGTTGAAACTCTGTTACCAAGGGCAGACTCTCCCTTTTCCCCCAAAAGGAGTAATCTGTTTTTGTCAGGGAGATCACCACAGCCATGGATTGAGAGGTACGGATGCACATCCCTGCTACTTCAAGCTTGGCATCAAATCACTCAGGTAAGTGCTGGCTGGATGAGGTCAAGAGCACAACAACATCTGCAGATCGGAGGGGTGTCACTTCTAGCCACCCTGGCTGGATGCCCTTGCAAGTGTGGCATGGAAATCAGGAGAGGAGACAAGACGCACCCTTACCCACAACAAATAGGATTTGGATGAAACTCTTACTACATTAATATACAGACTTACTACCTATGTGACTTGCTCATACAAGTGAAATTTAAATATATATACATTCTATACACCGCTATCCTACTTAGGGCATGCTGCGTGCTGTACAATAGTTGCCAACGACATAATAAAAATGATAAAAGGAAATTACATAATCATGTAAAAAGATCAAAAAAGGTTTAAGGTGAAACTAAGTAGCAATATGAATGAAAACAGCGCAGTGTGGGCTAGTGAACTTTTTTGAAACCTGGGAATCTGTTTCTTGTTAGAAGTTAGTACACTGTACTGCAGGGCTATTCAATTACAAATTCAGTTGGGCCAGATTGTCAAACCAAGAAGGTTAGCTGGGCCAGTCATTTACGTAGGAATGGGCGTTTTTGGCGGGACCATAGACATCATAAATACTTTATATTTATATTAATATACTATATATTTATATTAATATATATATATATATTAAATTATATTAAATAACAATTTATGAATAATATATATTCATTTATTATCTATGGGCGGAACCACGGGCTGGGCCACTCGGAGGTTGATTCTGGGCCCCATGTGGCCCGCGGGCCGCCAATTGAATAGCCCTGCTGTACTGTATATACTAATTCCAACATACAGTACATCCATTTTGACATACAAGCTGCCTGTCTGTCAGACCAGGACCCAGTGGTAAGTCGGGGGCAATCTGTAAACAACAATATACACAAACAACAGTTAGAGTTTCCCTTTCTGCATCTTGCACATGTGTAGAGGTAATTCTCTTGAACCTGGGACTTAACAGTGTCCCAATGCTTCCTGAGGTTTTACACCATGGAGCCGCCCTCCCCCAGATAGCAGAGACTCTACCCCTGAGCAAGTGTTCGCGTTCCGGAGGCCATACTGTGCATGGAGGTAAGGCCAGTTATATCTAGCCAGTGAAAATCTCCCATACTGGCTAGATACCAGAGAGGTAACATTCCATGTAAAGGTCTAATCCTTTAGGGCCCTTTCTGTTCATACATGCTGCCCAAATGGCATGACACCTGCCCCCCATCCAATGGCAGAGCCCAGCTGCATTATATTGGTGATCCTGGTCCTCCTACCTATATTCTTGCAAGTTGCACTTGTTCCTTTTAGCACCATTAGAGGCTCGTGATGCATTGTTGAATGTATGGTTTCTCCTCTTAGACCTGTTCGCCAAGGTAGACCCTATGAAGAGCTCAAAAAAGCATACAGCATAGAGGTAGAAATGACATGCATGGAATGTCCGTGATAAAAGCTAGACCTCAACTAAAGAAAAATGCTGAGGCAAGTCGTAAAGAGAGCTGCTCTTGTAAGACGGCCAAACGATCTGGGCCAGCCAGAGCAGTTCAGTCAGTAAGAAGGACAAAGAAGATGTGAGTGGTTGATCTGTACCCACCAAGGTTTGGATGCAGTCATGGCAGCTAACATATGTTCCAAAACTTCTGAAATACAGGTTTCAGGCAATGATTTTTGAGTTTGTCATAAACGTGTTTTGTTAAGTGATAAACACATGGGTGTTATTCAGCCACAGACCTTGACCACAGTTTAGCTAGTGATCTCTTTCTTTCTGCTTATGTAAAGGATCCTGGACAATCTGAGTTTTCACAACATTGTGTGGCAACTATTACATGTCAAAACAGATGAGATCATTCCAGTCTTCATACTTTCACACAGGACAGTATTTATTGAGAAATAGACTGTGTTTGATCTAAGGGCAATTACCTTTACATAAGTTTAATCATCCTCGATAGGTGACATCATATCACGTTATGTCAGATAGATAGTCAAATAACTGACTATTAAAATGTGGGAACTGAATCGAGAATGATGATCAATGTGGAATTAAAATCCATCCATCCATCCATCCATTTTCCAAACCGCTTATCCTACTGGGTCGCGGGGGGTCCGGAGCCTATCCCGGAAG
>JABFEA020000048.1:5520975-5554415 GCA_019775915.2 Cyphomyrus plagiostoma
TCCAGGGTTGTTCCCTGCCTCGTGCCCGTTGCTTCCGGGATAGGCTCTGGACCCCCCGCGACCCAGTAGGACAAGCGGTTTGGAAAATGGATGATGATATAGGACTCTCACACAAGTATAGCTTTTTTTATTTCACTAAGATCAACCATTCCTTCATTTACTTGGCTAATAATCAAGGAAAATGAATAATTAACTATTTTAAAGTAGAATATTCTTTCCTGGGGTTAGGTAGGAGGAGTCCAACCAGATGCAAGGCAGGCCTTGGAAATATTCACAATGGCAGGTAAAATATCTCTATAGACTGTTACTGCCAGCAGCAGGTGTAATTTTCCTTTACATTACTGATATATTTACACTGTGTGGTTGTAAATTAGCAAACTAGTTCCATATTATCACTTTGCTGCAGCAAGGTCCAACTCAGTGGTCCTGGCTTTGAATACACAATCTTGTGTTTATGTTCACTGTTTATATTATGATACCAGCCCATAAGTTTTATCCAACTCTGCCAGGCAAGCTTCTTCGTGTGGGTGGGGGCGGGGGATCCTGAGTGATGTTTATAAAAGCTGGCCTGACTGACGTTACACAGTTGTGTGTGTTCCTTGGAACAAACCTACAGGACTTGTCATTATCGAACAAATAAAAGACTTCAGTGGAGCTTTATTTTTGAGTCACAGATCCATAATGACTATGTATGGTGTGTATGTGACATGGGCTAGGAGGTGACGAACCAATAGCTAATCTCATAGAGAAGGGGATCTTAGAGGCTAAGAAAAGCATTTAACCAGAATTGTGGCAGGAGATCAGTTTGCTGCCATATTCACACTGCGTAGTACTGTTACATTACAAAGCATCCAGCCAT
Organism: Cyphomyrus plagiostoma; assembly: GCA_019775915.2. Classification (NCBI taxonomy): domain Eukaryota; kingdom Metazoa; phylum Chordata; class Actinopteri; order Osteoglossiformes; family Mormyridae; genus Cyphomyrus; species Cyphomyrus plagiostoma. The sequence goes on from JABFEA020000048.1 coordinate 5,521,835, forward strand.
GACTTCCTGGGAAAGGCGAAATACAGTGAGGTCTACTGTGTCAGCTGTATACAGTACGATGCAAAGAAACCATTTCAAACATTATCTGCAATTACAGATCATAGCTGATGTACCTTTATAAAGCCAGGAAGAGAAGCCAGCTGGACACTTTGTCTTGTGCAGTTTGTTCTTACATTATCTGTGTATTGTGGTGCATTTATTATAACTTACAGTGCAATATGTGTTTTAATGTGTGCAATACGTATAACCAGACACACCAGAACAAATTGCTCATACCTGCGCAAAATAAAGCCAATTCTGATTGTGATAATGCTTTGTATAGGCACAAGAGGGCGCCATAGATTCTCCGCTGACAGGTTTCAGTTATCTTTTAGGCACATTGCAATTTCAGCAGAACCAGCATTACCTTAACCAGGTGAGGAAAATCATAGTGTATTTAAATAAAGAAATTGTATGATGGGCATGAAGTGCCCCAGAGGTAAGTAATAATCAGCAAACCAGGGTTCAAGCTAATAAAGAATATCATTATTAAAAAAAAGTAAAGAAAAACAGAACATTCGCTATAAACACGCATCAAACCGCTTCCCAAATGTATTCAGCTGGCTCTACGCGTACTGACGTAAGCAATGAAATGAGTATTTATTGTGTTGCTATTCCAGCAAGCTGTCTACAGATGGCAGTCTATGACCTTACAGAATATAAAAATAAATCTTTTGCTGTTGCAAGGAAAATGAGGTACCAGAGAAAGCCGCCCGAGCGAGACCAGATTTAATACATTATGCATAACAGTCAGACAACAAGTGAACCGGACAGACTGAAGGTTATAGTCACACAAAACCTAATTTTATACAGTAACAGTGGATGTGTGTTTATTCATGGGAATATTAATAATAAGATTTATATTTAGTAAATATTCATGCCTTTTGACACACCTGCCTACCTTGGACACAATGGAATTCAGGGTAATTAATCATCAATTGGTATAAGAAGGAAGAGAAAAGTAAGAGAAATCTTTGATATAAAATAGTCAACATTTTTAGCTACGGTGGCGTAATGACACAGTCGACAGTGGCCAAAAAAAGCCTTTATCTCCACTTAGGCCTGTGTCTAGGGCTGAATCTGGAGTTTCTTCACCTAACGGTCACCATGGAAATATAGTACTTTATCTATTTACAGCACTTAACAATAACACGTAGACTCTGAAATATCAGAAAGCACTTACAAGCATAAGTTTAAAAATAGGTTTTAAAAATTGTTGTTAATGAAGAAATTACATTAGAGCTTTAATTTAGTAATTTAGTAACAGAAGATGAGTGACTTTTCATCATATTTCCAAAAAGGTGGATGAATTGCTTTTATATAGACTCTGTGAATTCGGTATTCATAGGCATTTTCCAATGACCTTGCTTTAATTTGTAGAACTACAGTAATTCCTGCTATTCCCTATTTGGGCAGATCTCTGGAAGGAATGCGGGAAATGAGGCTGGTACCATAATTATAAGCCCACCATAATGCTCCGTTTGTGTGACCGTTAATCCTCCCTCAAATTACCTACAGCCCCCCCACACATACACACTCGCTCACTCATACATATGCACACGCATATCAAAACCAATCAAATCACCCAGTAAAGACAGAAGAAAATGCACATGCATGTGTGTATTTATAATTAAAGGCATACATACCGTATCAAAATAACTTAACAAGAAAGGACAGCTAGTGTCGGATCATTTTGGGGGTATACAGTGACTGTGCTTTGTTTCCAGGCATTAAAACATCACAGGCATTCACTAATAACATGCAAAAAGACGTCTGCATGACGCACAAACGAGAATGCCTCGTCTTGCAGGCCATTTCACATACCTGCGATAATTCCGGACAATTCCGTCTAGCCCATTTGCCCGGATCCCCATGCCTTAACCCCAAATCCCCGTATCGCAATTAAAACATCTCCTCTTCTGGGAGACCCCATCCTAAGGGATTTAACCTGGGTCTGACATGGCTGACTGGGGGGCTGCCACAGCAATGCAGAGAATTCATCATAAATAGACACTTTAAATAGTTTTAAGTAAGTAAGTGTGTGTGTGTGTGTGTGCGCGTGTGTGCGTGTGTGTGCGTGCGGCGGGGTGTGTTGCGTTTCTGTTCTGTCCATCCTGGGGTGACGCATCACGGCTCTAGGTTTCCCATGCAGAGCCACAGGATGTCAGTCCTGCTCTCTAATTAAGACCCTGCAGGCCCCTTCTTGGGCCTGCATGCGAGGTGTTCAGCTTTGCCTAATGTGCCCCCCACCCCACCCCCTCCGCTCCGCCAGGTCAAGCCTGCATCCCGCACCTCGCCAGGAGAACTGCGCTCCCTGTTCTCATTAGGGCTAATTACCGCGGCAGGAGGCTGTTCCGCATGCCCCGTCCGTCAGGCTCGGACGCTAGCAGCCCCTCTGCGAGACTCGGCGCCAGCACCGCCTGCGAGGTCGTGCGGAGAATTCCGACGGGCTCTGGGGGTGATCCTGGGCCATGCCGACGTTGCCTTGTTTATTTAATAAACAGGAACTGCTGTATGCGCAGGGCATGGCTTACCTAACTCACTGTAAGCCGATGCGGTGACCTTGAGAGTGCAGGGCGTTTTAGAAACCTGAGATCGGACATTCCATGATACAGACTCGGATCGGTATGGTGATGTGTCTGTGGGATACATGTGCAGGATAATGAAGGAGAGCGAGGTGCAATGCTATATACTCTATGGCTACGCTACGCTATATATTTTCCTGTTATGCTGCATTATGGCTGCAGGATCCCTGACAAGGTCAAGCTCAAGGAACCTGAGAACCATCAGAACTCATTTAAATCCATTTAAAATCTATTTCAATCCAATGAAGTAGTGACATCCTGAGCTGATGCAAATAGTGCCGCTGTATCTGTGTTGCCATGCAGATTTTAAAGTCTTTCACAACTCCCAAACATCATGCGTAAATATTTTTACGACGTAATGTGATTTAGTTTTCGCTCAAGATTCATTTCGGTAATGAGGCAAACTTTGGTGCTTTCTGCTAATAAATCCGGGATGGCCATTTGTTTCTGCAAACTTTTCAGTGAGATATTTGTTGAAATGTGATGGTTCATCATCATCAGCTCACTTTACTTCCCTTTGTTCTGTTGAACTGGTGTCCAAATTTGTCCTGCGACGGCCAGAGAATTCACTTAACTGACATTTAATTGGTTAATTAAAGTGGCATCACCTGCCTGTTGCCAGGTATAAATCAGTTTTGGCAGGCAGTATACATTTTCCATCCAAACAATGACGTTAATGAGTCGACTCTGGGCTGACAACCTGTAGAAAATAAATTGACATTATTACTCTACTGTGTGGTACAATAATCATACAAGTGTTTAGGGTTTGACTTGCTTGACCTCGATCTTGCACACTAATTCAATTAGGGACGTATCTACCCCACTGTCTCTCCTCACTCATTCTAGGCACACATGCATGATAATGTCACCTGGTTTGTGTCAAGAAACCATACCCTGGGACCGAATGGTTAATGATTTAGCAGTTTCACGCACAGGGGTTCGTATTTAAAGTAGCGGCAATTACCCTGACCAAACAAACAAGCAGTGAGTTGCAGATGGGCCTGGAGCGACAGCGATCGTGCAAAAAACGTCCTCGGCCATATGAACTGTATGCTCATTATCTCAACATGCCTGCCGTCAGCTATCATTTTACCACGCGGACGTTAAATATGACAAGAGCAGTCAACAACATGGCAGTGCAGTGGAGGGGGAAAAGTTGTTCACGCGAAAAGAAAAGTTTCCAAAGTTCAAACTATAGTTAAACGAAAAAACAGTTGAGCGATTCTCAACCTAATTGGCAGCCATTTGCATTTAAAGTTTAGTTCAGAGCAGTTTCCTCGCAACATTCGGATGCAGCCCTATTCATTGTATCATTTTATATATGTAGTAATAATACTAATAAAGGTAATAATAACATAATGTGATAATCTTGCTAACTAATATGAATTAACGTATGAGAGACATGAACAGATGCTGCACCAAAAGACTGTAATAAAGTTACTTAAAAAATCCCGGTTCAGTTGCCTAATAATGTTTGTCTATCAATTATAATAATTCAGAATAAGAAAATGACGTCCATATGAAAAGAACAACAGTGATACTTTTTGTGATTTTTCCAGAAATAACTGCATGGTGATGTTTGTTATAGTTGTGTGATCATACAGCTTTCATATTTACCTGGAATGTGACATTTTATTGTATTTTTGTTGATGTATTTTGCATCCTAAAGAAAATAATGATCACAGACACCCCAAGGAGGGCTGTGGGTGCTCCATGAGCGAGATCTTCCGTGTTAGTTGAGCCTTGAGGTTACGGATGAATGTCGAGGCCGTTTAGACACAGATGGGCTGTGCAGAACTGGACCCATTTCTGGAGCCGCAAAACCCGGAAGCCAGGAATTGGGAATCGGCACCAGAAGAGGGTCAGGAGGCTAGAGGCTGAGAAACACTCACCAAGATCAAAAGGCCACGGACGGAGAAAGAGCGCAGTGATTGGCAAACTCCAAACAGAGCGTCATACCAAAGAGCAGCAAAACTACGTCAGGCCACTTATCCGGTCAGCAGCACCGTCAGTTGAGTGAATTTGCGCATTAACTGATTAAATGTACACATCACATGGGTGTCTCACATACGGAAGCCCTTTAATTTTAACCGGTTTATAAGTACAATTTGTTTTACATTCACTCTGAGTTCAGATAATACTGATTTACTGATGATCTTGCACCTGACCAGCTAAATCCACGGCTTCTTTAACATTCAGCAGTTCCAAGTCCAAGTACAGTTCCAAGTACACCTGCTGAGGGAGTGAGCCAACAGCGCCACCTGCTGGGGGACTGAGACAACAGTGCCACCTGCTGGGGGAGTGAGACCACAGCGCCACCTGCTGAGCCACTAAGCCTCCCCCTGACAAACAATGCCCGTAAATATCTGGGACGCCAAAATCACTTCTGGAGTAACACTCGAACGTTCAGTTGCTACCCCCAGGACACCAGATTCAATTAATTACGGGCTTAATTGATTAAAAGGGATTAATCGGTTAGATTAATTAGATTGTCTATTATGAAACTGCAGAAGGTGGAGGAGGGTTAGAGAGCTATATTATTTGTAATCAGACAGATAGAGCTCTATAATGTGTGCTGAATATAGCAAACAAAGGTTACGTCACTGAATTCTTCGTGCCATTACATCCACTAGGAAAGAACAGCAGTGGTCTGAGTTGTGCACTCTCTCGACTCTCCGGAGATGTCATGGCCTTCAGCCTGCTATTCAACTGGCTACATTAATTCCACCATCCAAGAGTCTGCAGTAAGATCACAAATTCATATCTAGGCCAGCTTTTAGGGCTTAAACTCAAGCTGGATGTGCTGGAAGGCTGTTGCACCCAATAGAGCCCCCCATGCCTTTAAAATTCCCAAAAGTCTCCCTGTTTCAAAAATTGTCAACTTAATCAGTACCAAACACTAAAGTATGCAGATTTAATTAATGGCATGGCAAAATAAATGAGTACAACATTATGCCGTATATCATAAATACTGACTTGATTTTTTTTGAGATGTCAGTACACTATTAATACACAGTGATGATAAATATCTGTATTTGGATGACAGGAAAATACATGAGGTAAACAGACCATCTCTCAATGGAAATGCGTCTGTACTGCAAAACGTATAACACAGCGGCATCTACGGTCCAGGCTCTGTTTGCTGATAGCTACTGCATTCGCGCGCATAGGAACTTTAGTTTGTAAGAGTTCATATTTTAGCGTGATAAATTCCCGCCTCCTCCGATGTGGCTGTGTTGCGAGTGCACTTGGTAATTGCATGTTTATCAGCGCTTTACAGCTCCTGTGTGTTTTGTTTCCTCATAATATAAACAGCCCAGGAGATGCTATCAGTGCTGGTATTGATTTTTCTATCCATTGTCTATCTCCATAGCCCCCAACATTGCAGGGTATACAGTGAGTAATCAAAGTCATAGGCTTTCCAGCTCGCCAGAGTGGATTAGGAGTCTGGAACAGGGTAATGTTGTTTTTTTTTTAAAGAAAAAAAATGTCACTTATGACTGCTAATATATACTTGCCCCCAAACATTGTGTATACTCAATTAAATCGTTTAATTGAGCCTACTGCCAACACAATTAATTGCACCATTTTCATTCTTCTGTAAATTCTGAACATAACAATTTCAGAGTCTGCAAGGTTATCAGCAGTTCTGCTCTTTTTTTTTCTTGCAGCTAATTTAAGGTGTTTCTTCGATTCTATTTGGGGACAATGAAAAACTACCTCTATCATACCAAGGTTGCAAAGGAAGCTAAGTTGTAATTGTGAGGCTGTGATATCAAGGCCGTATTTTGTGCCCTAATTATGCTCATGCTGGCACAGTTCTGCAGAGGACTGCCAAGTGCGGGCACCCGCGTTTCATAGAGTATGAGGTTCGCTATTATCTGCATGTCGCTACATCACTATTCAGTACCTGCAGCTGGGGTGCACTGAACACAGAGGCACAGCCTTACACAGGAGGAGGTTGCTGTGTACAACATACAGTAACTCATGATAAAACACACCATTGCATATAATGCGATATATTCACAGGGACATTTCAACTATTAGGCAGACTGTGTGTTGTATTGATGTGACGTGAAGGATTTTATGGATTGTGGTTAGTCTTGTCTGCTGCAGAATGTAAGACACGCACTGATAAATAATGCAAGGTTATGAAAATAACCTTGCTTCTGCCCTACTACAAATACAGAGCAGTCGTGCTTTGGCAAACACGGTTGACCAAACCCCTAGTCACCTTCAGGTGTATAATAATATTCTCTTATTATTATTCTGTGTTGCCTATGGAAGGTCCGTCATTCTTCATTACTGCTAATATGGTGATGAACCGAGTAACTCTGCAACCCCGCAGCACCTTGCAGCTCTGACTCTTGCGTGTGTACAGCAGCAATACCGTTGTCTTTCAGTTCTGACTTGTTGCACAATGATGAAGCATCTACCATGCATGGAGGGAATAGTTTTTGTTGAAGCTATTTTCCCCCTCACTTTCATTCACACTGTAGTGTGACCTTTCCTTAGCCAGACACAGAAACACCTTCCTCTGTTTCTCGCGCAACATATTTAATTACTTTCATTGACTCATTGCTCATCAACTTGGCATGTACAGCTAATAAGCAAGGAAAGGCCACACGCTATCTATGCGCACCTTAATCTTCCGGCACTGTTTCTGGCTTTTCTTTCATGGGGAGGGTCTTGTATCGTGTGTCTGTGATTCGGCCTGCAGGGTCGAATAAACAAGCACCTTGGGGAGATGTGAAAATGGCCAGAGGCCTTGGGGTAGCGACGGGAAAACCAGACTTTGTCGTTTAACAGTGTTTAAAGCAATACTGAACAACTAAACAAAGCCTTTTTCTGTGTTATTTTGCATGCATATTTTTGCATTGAATGAGTATGTGAAGATATGAGATATCTAAGTGATCATTTTATTTGTCTTTGTCTGATGTGTATCTTGCTATTCTTTTCCATCCATCCATCCATCCATCCATCCATCCAATCCATCTCTTTTCCAGTACTGGGCCACAGTGTACTTCTCCAAATGCCTTAATATATATGTGTCGAGAAAAAAAGCAACAAAATATGTTGTTTTACCTCCTTATGAAAAATATAGTGTCTAACTTGGAGCCGTTTCATTATTTAGCCTGGGATAAAAGATGCATGAAGATGCGTGAAACTCTCAAAGCCTTTCGCTCTCCGAATCCGCTGAAAGGCGCAGTAGCCGGAGGGCCTTTTTCGTTCTCTAAGATCGCCTAAGGTCGTTTCAAAGGCTTTCAGAAGAAAGGAAAGCTCATTACCAATGGGAATGAGTCAGTGCAGATGTGGTGAGTAGAACCTTGACCCGGTTCCCCCTCTGTTCATCAGCACCTCAAAGAGCGAGGTCCTTCAAAAAGCAAAACAGGCCTCAAAGGAGCTCCCTGAAAGCGGCAGGCCGTCTCAAACTTCCTTTTTAGCTGCTTATCCCCCTTAAAAGGAGGATGGACTTTTTTGATGAAAAGGATGTTGCTTAAAAGTGCACTGTATGCAATGAACTGATGTTCAGTGACCTGACTATTACTGCTGATTAACCAGCAGGTGAACGGGGGCTCTCTGTCATGCGTTATTAACCAGTAGCTAACAGGGTGCTCTCTGTTATTGGCTATTAACTAACAGAAAATGAGGATTCTCTCTGTAACTGGCTATCAACCCACAGGTGTTCAGTGACCTGAGTATGACTGTTTAACTAACCAGTAGGTGAACAGGGTTCTCTCAGTTACTTGGTACTAACCACTAGGTAGTCAGTGACTTGAGTATTACTGCTTATTAACCAGTAGGTGAACTGGGTGGACCCTGTTACTGGTTATTAATCACTAGGTGATTAGTGACCTGAGTATTACTGCATACTAACCAGCACCTGTTCAATGGGATGTAAATGACCGTTTATCAAATCACAGGTGCTCAGGGACCCACGTATTGCTGGATACTAACCAGCGGGTGGTTAGTGGCATGTGAACAGCATGTTATTAAGAGCTCATGGACTGTGCACCAGCTATGGGACGCGTCAGTTCCGTTGCTTCATCATGCACCTGAACATGGTATCTAGTTTATAGGGCGACTATAGAGCTGAGGTGCACTCAAAAAATCCAGGGGTTTGTTTATTTTAAATTGAACTATAAGGGAGGGATCTTGCTACTTGAAGATGCTGATGCGGAGAGAGCAATCTTTTCTCTGCTAGCAGCATCTCAGCTACCCTCATGTTCAAAGGATGCATGATGTAAAGGCCCCGGGTCTCTCCTGCTTATCATAAATGCAATATTTACAGTGTTTTCCCCATCTTAGCAGAAGTAATGTATAAGCTTGCTATGTATTATAGAATGAAAACATGGCGGTATGGACTGAACTGAAATGCTATAAATTCTGGAAATGGGTTTGAGGCATCCGCAAACCGACACCCAAGGACACAAAAATTGGTTTGCCCATGTAGAACATGTACAGAGCCACACTCGAACAATCACATAGAATCCATGCATTTACATGCATGTAAACCAAGATATGAAAGATATTAGACACAATTTCCTTCGTCAAATCATCAGCTTTGCTTCTTAATTGGTTGTCCCGATTACCACCATTGTGTCTCTGATTTGTATATTTCGTTGCTAGCACAACAGATGCTGTTGGTATAATTTCAAGCATGCAGTCACAGTCAACTGACGTGTTTCTATCCATTTTGACTTTTCACCTCTTTCTCTTGGTCTTGATCGAGCTATTCTCTATAATGAAATAAAATACATAGTAAGATAACAGACGGAATGCTGGCATTAGTTTATTTTAAGGTGTCAGGCTCCTGTTCCTCTTGTTTTTCAGCCCTAATTAAACGGGAGGCTGCAGAGAAGTGGGGAAGAACCTGCCAGAAGGAGCAACATGCCTTGGGCAAGTCGGGCATTATTGAAATGGCTTCATTTCACTTGAAAGATTTTGTCATAAATCTGTCTTTAAAAAAAAATCCCGGTGATATTCTGTTGCCAATCTGCACCCTCCCACATAGTTACTCCTCATTTTCAGGCATTATTGTTGCCCCATTCTCACAGCATGGGCTGGGGAAGGGGGGGGGGGGGCGGAGGCTACAAGGTTCAATGAAGACGGACTTGTCCTCATAACTAATGCCTCCAGATCCCCACCCAGGTAGCGACGTGCAAAGCCGTGCTCTTCACGGGCCCGAAGGTGGGAGATTAACTGTGACAACAGCAACAAGCGGAGAAACCTCTGGAATTCTGTGGCAGATATAGCTGTTTGGCAATTACACAAGGTGGCTCCTGGTCTTCTTGTCATTGTCCCATTAATGAATGGTGTCGGGCATGCTCGATTGTGCCCTTTGTGTGTTTTATCTCACTGCAACACGAAAGCGAGGCTCGTTCCTGGCACGAGGAACGGCCAGCATCGAGGACGAGGCGTGCGCTTGCACGGATCAGACGGCAGAAGGCCTGCCTTTCCTTTCCTCGGTCTCATTAGACGCCCAGACACCACAGGCCAGAGGGAATAGTAACCCAGTATTCTGTATTCAGAGGCATGATCCATTCTCTTCTGCCTTCCTCTGCCCTGCTAGCTGTCATACCTAAATGCGTCGGACTTATCTGCAGCAACAACAACAAAAAACAACATCCAATTCAAAACATCCACGGAAATCTTGATCGGTGGCAGCAAAGAATTGATTTTTAGAACTCAAAAAAGAATGGGGCTTTTGTAAATATGGAAAATTAACACAGCACTAAGTTATTCACCACCAATAGCACCAATGCTAATTATTGCTCACAGCTAATCGCTTCATTTGAACCGAAAGTGAGTTGGTCGCATACATGCTCTATTCCCCCACTGTCCTGCACTTAAAGAGCACACTCTATCATCTAAAAACGACACTGGTGTGAAAGTGTCAGCAGAGCGTCACGATAGTGAAAAGGTAGAAATCGCAGAAGTGGCAGGCCAGAGGCTTCAAAAACATTTTGGGTTTCAAAAGCCCTCAGCAGAACTGTACAGTTTCAACAGCTAGACTGCACAGTACTTCAGAAAAAAAAAAAAAAAAACCTGCTTTTTCTTTTATGGGAACTGAAAATTTCCCTTTTCACGCTACATTTTCAAAATTAAAAACACAACAATTTTATTCACAGCCAGCATAATGAATTGGCACAGCAAAGGTAAAGGACGCAAGTGAAGATCTTAGCGTCACTGATTCAAACATTAGCAAATGGGTGCAGACAGAGATTCTACAATGCGAACCCTGCGGAATGGGAAGGATAAGAGCCAACGTGGCTTTAGAGCTTCTAACTGAAAGGCCTGCTCTAAAAAACTCGCTGAACTTCACACTCAATGGTCTTGCAAGGTTTCTTACTGTCAGGCCTCAGCTCTAGGCAGCAGAAGCAGCTCCTGTTTCTCTGTAAACTAATAACAGGAAGACGGTTTGTATCCCTCTCCTGTGAGACACAGGAACAATCTCAGATTCAGGTACACGCGGTATAGTATACAGTAATTGCTGTGAGATTTGGTTTCAGCCCAGGATAAAGCACAAAGTACAGAGTCCTATTTTTTTAATCTAAGCTTCATTTCAGCATGAATATACACTGCTGCTTTTTTGGGACCTGCCCTGTTTAAGTGGCTTAGGAAGCACTGGCGTTCAGTGTGGAAATAAGTCTCAGAACTAAACTATGGGAGAAGGGTGACATCTTGGGGAAAAAGTCTACTTCACAGGAGATATTCTTATTTAGGGGGGCTGCTGTGGAGATTGTAGAGCACACCACACATTTGTTAGTGCAAAGATATCAAAATCAGAGCTCTGCTGCATCACACCCGGTCAGTAATCCGGCTGGGCTGAAACAGATTGACATGTGTCACGGAAAATTAGCCAGCAACTATTGCAGGTGTAGAATAATTAATGCCAAAATCCGGCAAACGAGACACAAGGCGGCATATCTGTGCCGATCCGGTCGCCTTTCAAATGACAGAAGAATCAGAGCAAGGACTCAGTCTTCATATTAAGACCGGAGCCTCCCCTGTAATTGTCAGGCCTTGCTCCTAATTTACATGCTATTGCAGTACATTTTAAGGTGGGAAATGTTTCACTTGAAAACAACTATTTTCAGTGGGTTGGGAGTCTTCATGTTTTCACAGTTTTAGTGTTTTTCCTAGTTTCTCCCAGCTCCTTCTCTGTGTGTGTGTGTGTGTGTGTGTGTGTGTGTGTGTGTGTGTGTGCGTGCGCTCTGCAATGGGCTGGCACCCCCTTCCAATTGTCAGTTGTGCATTGAACATTGCGTGGTATCTGTAATTATCCACTTGTGTCTTGACAACAGAACAGAGACAGAGATTAATCAAACTTTTCTCCGTGCCCTTTCCTCTACAGCTGGCAAGCCTCTGAGTGCTTAGTACTCAGTACTCAGTACTCAGAGCCGACCAAGTTAAAGTGGGTATCACTAATGACAGAGTTTAGGGAAATTTGGGTGATTAGTCACCAGGATACAAAACACAGATAAACCATAAACCAAAAACAAAGACCAGGAACTAGCTAACAAATCCAAACCATAGAGTCGAATCAGAGAACTGAAGAATCAGACCATCAAAACGAAGTAGAAACAATCCTCAAACATGAGCAAAGAGACACTAACCAAACAAATCATAATTAAATGTATTGAGTAGAGGTGGGGGAGATTATGTAGCAAAATTAAATCATTGGACGGATGGACGTGGCTATAAGGAACAATCGTGCCTGAGGCAGGTAACTCACCAACTGCATTTTAGGCTGGATGTTACACTTCACAGAAAAAAAAAACTACCAAAAAATGTGGAACCACTCTGGTATATACTGTGTTAGTTAAGAAACCGTATTGCAAGTGCAGCTCCAGGTTCATTTTTTGACAAACAGCTCAGGTCAGTTTAATTTTGTCACCTGCAATTAGAAGCCCTAAGGACGGCCGCCAAGACCAGGGAGGTGACGCCGAGATGTGAGGCTTCCTGTTTTGAATTTAATGACCTGTTTTCCTTACTGTACATTTGCACACCTGCGCGCTTTAAGCATCCTTGATCTGTGTCTGCCGTCAACTCAGCCGTCGCATCTTTCCTTGTGGGAGTGTCACTTCCTGGCGGGGGAGAGCAGAGCTCTGGGGCTGTCTCCCGCTCTCTCTCCCCGTGCCCTTGTCGCACTGACAGGTGCCTTTAATCACCTTGTTGTCAGTGTGCATATCCCTAGGTGGTCCTGACACTCAGCACAGACTTTGTTTTTGTCCCTCTTTAATTGAAGCGATTCCCTTCATTTCCATTTCCCGGCAAACATCCACCGTCCCTGTCCCCTCCACGACAGTCTCATGGGTTTGCGATGTCATGATCCTCGCAAACCAAGTGTACAATATGGTCTCCATTTCATTCACACTTGTCTCGTCTTCTCTCTCTCTCTCTCTCTCTCTCGAGGATGGTCCACCATGTTGGCTTCCTCCGTTCTTGTGGAACTAGGCGTCTTTGCAGCTAGACGACAGTCGGCTGGAAAATCAGCAGGCTGCTGACTTTGTGAGTCTGTGCCTGTGTGTGAAACCCATCAGCCTGGAAATGAGGACTTGATGATCACGCTGTGTATGTTTCCATATCCACTACTCCTTAAAGTATATGTTCACATATATGCTGAAGGTAGTCAGAGGCAGTAAGAACCTTGCATTCCACACTGGGAATCTCCTGCCTTGAGTCCCCTGCTTCCTGGGGTTGACTCCAGAAGAGATAAAGGCTATGGGAGACCAATGGACATTCCCCCATTATTGCTGGATTTAGCACTGACAACAAATGGCAGTCAGAACCCTTCCTCTGATGGCAGAGTGATTCCGATACCATATGCCCGACGTGTCCGCAAACACCCGTCAGCATGCGATGTGTCTTATGCCTACATGCCCTTCGCTGACCCGAGGTCGAGCTTGTGTGCAGACGTTCATTAATGTGTATGTTTCGCTCTGACCTTGTGTGCAGGAATTGGCCTTTTCTGCGGATGAACGTCAAGCTCGATTGCATCATGCTGAGAATACCTTCCCCTTCGACAGTGGACCTTGGAAGAAATCGAGACGGACCAGCCCTCCCCGGACCGACCCTGGTGGGGGGTGGGGGGTGGGTCACTCAGGAAGGAACGGCTCATTTGCATTTCTTCCACAGGAGTGCAATCCCCACATTTTGTACTCCGAAAATGAATTATGCTGCCATAATTAGGTACTAAAAAAAAAAGAACAAAGTAAGAACCAAAGGACGACAGTACGGGGGTGTGTGTGTGGGGGAGTGTTACTCCAACATCTAAATATTTTGAGAATCTAAACATTCACATAACAGCGAGTCATTACTGCGGAGCCCAAACCCTAACAGGAAAAGCTCACCCTGCTCTCCACTCTCCTGTGTCTCTGACGAGTTCCTTCCCTGCCATCTGATTGCCACGGTGCTTTTTTATTGTGGCGCTCGGAAGAGACACATACACAGGAAAACTGCCTGCGCCCTCAGCTTCCAAGAGGAGGCTTGTGAGTTTCCCGCAGGCAGGAAGTGGCCACCCGTAGGCAGGCAGAAGCCTTGCCAGGGCCTCCCAGACACTGCTCAGATTTAAAAAATTTATTCATAATCTTATTTCGCAACCCTCATCACCATCGCCTTTAATCGTCGTAATTATAATGTCGCCATTTCTGTCTGTTAACCAGTCCAGTATAACTTTGATGATGTAGTTTTGTGAAATTACTCTTGCTATTTTAAACTATTTTTTAAGGACTACATACAATAAATCACTGAATTCTATATTATCATAAGCAACCATGCTTTTACTTATGGACTGAAATCATAAATTGTGAAAAGAAACCACTTACCGTTACGTCTTTTGAAAGGATTGCGAGAAATTAAATTGACGCTCAGTCAACAGTTACATAAAACATACTAAGCAAAACTGCAGTTGGTACAAATACAGTGAAGATCAAGGCCACAGATTATAGGACACTTTTTGGTTAGTGCTCACCCTAAGCCCAGAATGCAAGGTGATGCGATCTTTCCCAGCCGTGACCTTCTAAGATGCCAAACAAGTATACCATGTGGCAATGCAGGGTGACAATTTACATCAATGTACAACAATGATTTATAATCTGGTTATTAACTAGGCTGTAACACTTAGTAAATCATTAATAGAATTATAAACAAGTTATTACAGTTGTTTTATTATTAATGAGTTGCTACTATTTGTAAGCGACAAAAGCGAGCCTTTTTGCAAAATGATACAGACTGCGACCCCCGTCCGCTTGACCTAGGCGGCGTCACTTGGGCCTGCAGTGTTTTGTTTTATTACTGCATTTTCATATTTTCCAGTACTGTTACCACTTTACGACCCTGTCATCGTTAAGTCCCGGGTCTTAGTAGAGTGGCAGCTGCTTGTAGAGAGGCGTTTCCACTGCGATGCTCCTTAAGTACAGATTTTGGTGGGATAACAGGTGAGAAACCTACAGGTCTAAGCCTGAAAAGTCAATTCTGCTCCTTATTCTCTGTCCTCCGGGTTCATGTTTCAGAGAAGGATCATATGAACTCATTGGATGCCCTCGAGCGGCCGGGGGTGGCAGGGAGGGGGGACGGGGGTAAGGGGCTGGAAAACTGCATGGTGCCTCTTCTTCCCACTTTGGTGGCCTAAGCCAGGGCGCTGGCAGGCACGCTGGGGACAGTCGCTTTCATCCCGCCAGTGTAAACATGTGGCAACGCTGCCATCACACAGGGCCTTGTAAGGGCCGCTGAGGAGAGCAGACGGTGCAGCTCCCACGGTGCAGCTCTCTGCATGACTTAGACACCCTGGAACCACAGTCTTCCTAAGGCACCCTGCTCACTCTGTCTCCCTCCGTGTTACAGCCTTCATGCTCGCTGTTCTCTTTAAAAATGGCTGAATACATATATCTAATTCTTTGTATATACTCAGAAGATAACAGATACCAAAAGAAATATTAATTTCATCATCAACGACAAAATACAATGTCTACGTTTACCAGATCAGCCAATCCCTGGAGCAACTGAGGGTCAGGGGCCCAATAGTGACATCACACAGCCAGTCGTGGGATTCGAACCAGCGACCTTCCCGAAGCTATTATGCTGCTTGAAGAGTGAGACGTGTCTGTTAAATTGGTCTCACATTGGCATCAGCATGCATGGAAACATGTTACTGGTTTAGAAAAATTGATTGGATTGTGACCTTGATCAGTGGTTCTGGATCTTCACTGCTCCCTATCAAAAGAAGTGCAGAAGAATTGTTCGTGATTGAGAAAAAGTATCAGATCAAATGAAAAATAATGGGGGCGCAGTTATATGTCACGTCCTGCTCCGAACGATCCTCACGTGTGCCACGCCCACCTCGTTACCTCTTGTTTTCCCTGATGACTCTCACCTGTCTTGTATTTCCGCACGCCTGTTTTGTGTATTTAAGTCTGCGACAGAGTAGATTCTGGCAGACTTAGCATTGAAGTTGCCCCAGTGTTGGTTTGTCTCCGAATAAAGTTCCGTTTTCCTGAATTCCCGGCTGAATTCTCCTGCTTTTCACGCTCGTCTACCAACGCAACACAACATTATATACAGTACAAACCACTTATAGTGATCATGATTATAGGGATAACCGCTAATATGGATGAAAAAGCTTGGGACAATTACTCCAGTACAAATACTGTTTAAATAATTTGCTTATAGTAATCAAGTAGTCTGCTTACAGTGTTCATTTTGGATCTTTTTAAACATGACAATATATGGGAAATAATGAAAACTGCAGCAATTCTTTTTTTTCTCTCCATATATTTTTTTTCTACTTTGACTGCCGTAGGACATTGGCCAAAGTGGGATATTAGAGCTTTGCCCTATACTTCATTTTTTTAAAAAAATCAACAAGCAATAAAAACAAACAGGGCTGAAATCATGCTACATTCATTGGTGTGACTTCCCCCCGTCCTCCAAAGGTCAGCAAAACACTCATGAAGTGAAAAAGAAAACAGTTTCTTATTTTAAGTAGTGTATATCATGAACAAAAGGTAACAATTAATTTATTTATGCTTTTTTCTTGGTCAATAAAATATTACTTTGGGCAATAAAACTACAGTATATGTTGCCTCTATACAGAAAAACACTGTCCCATTTTTGCAGAAGAGTGTTACGGTCCGGGAGCGTGCCGGGCGGACAAAGGGAAGTCCAAGCAAATATACAGGACCACAGGGTTTAATAGTACAAGACACGGACATCCGACAACTTCAATGCCGCGTCTGCCGGAACAGACGCTGGCGCAGACTTATATACAGACAAAGACAAATCACAGGACTGGCGTGCGGCTACGCCACACGGGTGAAAACACTCGGGAAGCACAAGAGGTAACGAGGGGGCGTGGCATACGAAGGGCAGAAACAGGACGGACGTCGCCGGACGTAACAAAGAGCTGTTTCACTTTACCTAAACTAACTCATCAAGAAATGAGAGGTGCCTTCTTAGGCCTGTGTTTTATCTCTTGTAACTCTTAAATATTACATAGATTGTTTAAATGTACAGAGAAAACTTTTTAAGGAGGCATTCGGCTAATTGCAATGTAATTGCAGTGCTACCCTAACAAACATCACTTAAGTTTCTAATTTGCATTCAGGTTCCAAGTTCAGTACCTTCGTTTAGATAATTTTGTAATAAAATAACATTTGAGTACTTCTTGAGGAGAACCAAGTTATCCTCTGAAAACCACCCAACCTACATCTCATCTGTATTGTGTCTAACACCTAAGTTTAGCACACAAATCTATGTCTTGCACTGCAGCTGTTATGATGGAATAGAAAATTGATGCTGTATTTCTCCCTCTGGGGAAACTGAGCAGTTTTTCCCTATATCCCACCTGCTTCTACATGAGACAGGCAGACATGTTTACAGTTGAGACCAAATTTTAGGGTTACAGCCAGTGTCCGGGGGCTCTGGAGCAACAGGTTAAGGGTCGTGGTCAGAGACCCAACAGTGGCATCAGTCTTCTGGCCAGGGGATTATTCATTAGAGATCATTATTACAAGGAGACCCCATACTGCAAAAGGTTACCGCTTCACTGTACCTTCTGTGTGTCAATTTTTGGCTCTCTGTGTGTGTATGTGTGTGTGTGTGTGTTTGGACTTGTATGTGTTGTGTTTGCATGCTCAGTTAATGTGGGTTTCCTCTTCCAGTCTCACACTGTGCTGCTGAGGTAGATTAGTGACACCGTGATGGACTGGCATCTCATCCAGACTGTACTCTGCTTCATGCCCTTCATGCCCATATTCCTCAATAGCTTCGGAGTTCAGCATGGCTGTCTGAGACAGACGGATGGAACATGCCAGAATTTTTTTGGCTTACTGACTATAAATCAGGTACTGAAAGAGCCAGAAAATTTACAAGGAGACGTGCCATTATTTTGATTGTTCATTATCATTTCTGCTACAGGGATCTGATCATACAACCCAGACTTATGAGACTAGGGGACTAGACAGAAATAAGTGATGTTATACAACATTAATCGGCAGTGTAAAATCCATAATCCCATCATGTTAAGAGTCGGTCCACTGTCAGTGGCATGAAAGGCTGCAAGAATATAACCCTATTCTAAGTGAATTTATACTCCAATGGATTTGAGCCAAAAGTCTTTTTTTGCAAGGAACATTTCAGGATATTTGGACCTAAGATGTAACAAGATAATGAAGACAGTAAATTGGCGATAGTAATTAAGACTCTACAAATAAACAGAATGCATTTAAAAAGGAGCTTTACTTTTCAAGCTGTCTGAGAAGAAAACTCTGGGTTATAAGCAAGGCAAAGGTCAATTTAATGCCACAGTGAATTTTTTTGCCTAAATGAAGGGAAGCCTTTAGCATCAAGTGCTCCACCTGCCCCACCCTGAAAGTGTTGCACAGAAGGAGTGCATTGTGTGTTTCGGGACTTCAGCTCTGCCTTCCATTGTATTCTTCCAAAGTTGCTCCAGTAAATTAACCCAACTGATTACCAACTTCCTGACAGGAAGGAAGCAGTCTGTGAGCCCGGCCCTCCATCCATCTGACCTCATGTCCATCAGCACAGGTGTACTCCAGGGCTGTGTTCTGTCAGGCTTGCTATTCTATTCTACAAGAAAGAGTCTACATCCACGGACAATGGCTGTACCTCCATAGACAACGACTAAATATCTCCACAGACAACAGGTGTATGTCCATAGACATTGGCTGTACATCCACAGACAACGGCTCTACCTTCATAGTCAATGACTGTACCTTGATAAACAATGACTGTACCTCCACAGACAATGGCTCTGGAGTATACTGTTTAAAAAATTTGCTTATAGTAATCAGTAGTCTGCTTACAGTGTTCATTTTGGATCTTTTTAAACGTGACAACAAATGGAAAAAATTAAAACTGCAGTAATTCTTTTTTTTCTCTATATATATTCTTTTCTACTTTGATTGCCATACTTTGCCTTGCAGTAACACGTATGCTTCTGGCTAGATACCTGAGGCTAATGCTGCATGTGCCGAAAAGTCATTTTCTCTCAATGACAAATATAGACTCATCAATGCTTATGATAAACCACCAAAAACGAGCCATCGAGATGTAGCTGTACGTCCACAGATATCAGCGGTTCCTTCATAGTCAATGGCTGTACCTTGATAGACAATGACTGTACCTCCACAGACAATAGCTGTACTTCCACAGACAATGGCTGTACCTCCACAGACAATGGCTGTACCTCCATAGACAACGACTGTACTTCCACAGACAATGGCTGTACCTCCACAGACAATGGCTGTACCTCCATAGACAACGACTGTACATCCACAGACAATGGCGGTACCTCCATATTCAATGGCTGTACCTCCACAGATGGACGTGATAGTTCAATACATGTCTGGGTCAACAAGGGAGGGGCTTACGTTTCACTTCTTCAACCAATCACAGTCTTCATTGCAAGACATCACCACATTGGTCCAATTTTTTTCTCATTTTTATTGAGGTCCTTAACCCCCAGCTTATTATTATTATTATCACCATGAAATAAAGATGCACCCTTACATTACTCAATATTGCCTTTGTTTTGTATCTGTCTCTTGACAAAAGGCATACACAATAAAGCGGGTACTTGACAATTCTGTGCACCTTGCCACTTAACAGAAAATGTAGTGATGTCATACAATGAAGACTGTGATGGATTTATCTGCGGAGGCATGTCCTGATTTAGACAATGGAGGTGCTCGTGTTTCACTTCTTTAATCACTTCTTTAAACCTTTATCAGGACATGCCTCCACAGATAATTCCATCAAAATCCCTAAGCTTGCAGAGGACTCAGCCGTAGTGGGATTCACTTCCAGCATCAACAAATCTGCTGCTGAATAGAGGGGCTATGTGCTTTTAACATCCTGGATCTCGATGTTATTGACAGTAAATGTTGTAAAAGTGGTTGAGGCCCTTCTTTAGTGGGGGCTTCAGCTGGGTAAGACTGTTAAAGCGCCCTGACCATCAATGAACATCTCATTCACCTCCAGGGCAAAACAAGAGAGCGGGCAAGATCACAGCTAACCTACCCACACCAGCAATCGCTATCTCTGCAGCTTTCTGTAGCCATCTAGCTGCTCAACACATGTACTTAAATGTATCTCCCCCCTCCCCCCCCCCCACCCGCAAACAAAACTGCTGCCATTTGCACTTTTATTTGTCCTGTAAATTGTCATCTCCACATAGTTCTTTGTTTATGTTGATGTTTGTAATCCACTGTTTTCCATTGTGATTGGGTGCCATTGTTGTTGCCCATTAATTGACTGCAATTTATTTTCATTGTTTCATTGTTGTTGCATTATTATTGTATTGCATAGTGCATTTGATGTTTTCGCACTAGCCACAATAAAGTCTTGCGAGATCCGAGTCTGAGTTCTGATTAGCTAATGCTAGCATGTGTGAGGAGCACAGAAATGTTTCTCAGAATTAGTGTTCCGTAGTTTAGTGTTCCAGAAAGTCTGGAACATTTGAGAAGGAATCTCAGATGTGTAGAGATATTAAACACTGCTGTTCATTCCTGAGCCAGGTGGGAGAAACAATCTTTTATCCTAAGATGCTTAAAGCTTAATTAAATTAGCATAGAGCTCTGGACTTTGGCATGTTATCACTTTATGGCCAACATTTACAGGTGCTCTGCTGGTTGTTATAAAATCAGATTTTTATTGTGTAATATGAGGATGGCTGTACATCATTTAAATGTCACAAGAACTTTGTTAATGGGTTTTTCAATCTCGTTTCCTCAATTTTGAGCTTTCCTTGAACGTTCTGCCACTTTGGCAAAACAATGTGCAATTATTTTTTGCCTGCTAAGTAATGACATTTCATTAAGGACACAGCTGAGAGTTGATCGAGTGCATTTTTATGGGATGAACGCTTCTGTTGGCAGTTGTCTGTAAATACTTCAGAAGAAAATGAGGAACTAATACTTAGTTGCATTTGCAGGGCCATAGTGTAATTTAACCTATTAATGTGTATGAAGGCCTATATTATATTTAATGAGACAGCTGTGACACATAGCAGGGAACTGTTTATTAATGTATATATTTATATTTTTGTATATGTAATGAGGAGATTTACTATTAAGGAGAAAATTAATTATACAATTTTCTGTCTAATTAAATGGTTTGATTGAAATGGTTTCCAATACGGTTTCTTGGGTCTTATAGTGTCCATTAGCCATCTGAAAAGGCTGAAAACGTTTAAAATTAGTCAGACTGTCATAATTGTTCGAAATGTTATTTACAATAATCCTATTTTCTTAATCCTGGCTCATTAGAAAGATATGTGTCTCAGAGACCTGTGCCACTTAGGGTGGAGCCTTGATGATGTAAGTGTTTTCAAATGTGTTTGTTTGTCCACCATTCATTGGGCAGATGTAAACACATGACTGTTACACCAGACAGTTACATCACATGATTACATCACATGATTACCTCTCAGGAACAGCACATTTTTAGTTGCATATTTTATATACCTTTCTACAGCGAAGTGTCTTATTTAATTTCTAAATGTACTTGTTTTTAGTTTATGAATATATGTCTTGGCATCCTGTCAGCTTTGTTTCCTACTTTCTGTGCTTCCTGAGACTAGATCGATATCAGTTTCACCCTCATTACAAAGGAGATTTCTGAGACAGAACACAAACAAAAAGTTAAAATTATTGTAGAACAGTTGTGTTGGATTTCAGTTCAAAATTTTGATTTTCCATAATTGAAAATGGTTACGTTTTTCACCCAAATATAAACACAATTATTGGCTTGTACAATATAAAATACTAATAATAGCTAATTCAGCCAAGAGCTAATAGCCTTTTCTTACCTTAACTTTACAAACCTTAGCAGTATGGCTTAAATACACTTAATAAATGAAACATTTTTAGCCACACAAAAATAAATCAGATATCTCTGAAAGTGCAGAAAATAATTCAGTACAAAATGAGATTTCAGATGTAATATCATTTTTAAAATATCCATCCATCCATTATCTCCCGCTTATCCAAGGTCGAGTCGCAGGGGGCAGCAATCTCAGCAGGGAAACCCAGACTTCTCTCTCCCCGGCCACTTCATCCAGCTCCTCTGGGATAGTCCCGAGGCGTTACCAGGCTAGCCGAGAGACATAGTCCCTCCAGCGTGTCCTGGGTCTTCCCTGGGGCCTCCTCCCAGTGGGACATGCCCAGAACACCTCACCAGGAAGGCGTCCAGGAGGCATCCTAATCAGATGACCGAGCCACCTCATCTGGCTCCTCTCAATGCATAGGAGCAGTGGCTCTACTCTGAGTCCCTCCTCAATGACTGAGCTCCCTACCCTATCTCTAAGGGAGAGCCCAGCCACCAAGCGGAGGAAACTCATTTTAGCTGCTTGCACTCGTGATCTCGTTTCGGTCACTACCCACAGCTTGTGACCATAGGTGAGGGTAGGAATGTAGATCGACTGACAAATCAAGAGCTTCGCCTTTTGACTCAGCTCCTTCATTACCATGACAGACCGATGCAGCGCCTGCATCACTGCAGATGCTGCACCGATTCATTCATCGTCCCCTCACTCGTGAACAATACCCTGAGATACCTAAACTCCTCCTTGGGGGAGGACGACCCTACCCCCAACCCGGAGAGAGCATTCTACCCTTTTCTGGCTGAGGACCATAGTCTCGGGTTTGGAGGTGCTGATTCTCACTCCAGCCGCTTCACACTCGGCTGCGAACTGTCCCAGCGAGAGCTGAAGGTCAGTGACTCCTGAAGCCGCATCCTGCTTGGTCTGCCGG
Organism: Cyphomyrus plagiostoma; assembly: GCA_019775915.2. Taxonomy (NCBI): domain Eukaryota; kingdom Metazoa; phylum Chordata; class Actinopteri; order Osteoglossiformes; family Mormyridae; genus Cyphomyrus; species Cyphomyrus plagiostoma. Next base: position 5,544,735 of record JABFEA020000048.1, read on the forward strand.
TACCCGTCAGCTGCCTCTGGAGTCTCACAGGCTAAAAAGGTATGATAGGACTCCTTTTCCAGCTTGACGGCATCCCTCACCACTGGTGTCCACCAACGGGTTTGGAGATTGCCGTCACAACAGGCACCAAACACCTTTGGACCACAACTTCGGTCAGCCACCTCCACAATGGAGGCATGGAACATGGCCAATTCGGACTCAATGTCCCCTGCCTGCCCCGGGACATGGGAGAAGTTCTGCCGGAGGTAGGAGTTGAAACTCCTCCTGACAGGGGATTCCGCCCAAGACATTCCCAGCAGACCATCACTATATGCTTGGGCCTGCCAGACCTGGCCAGCTTCCTCCCCCACCAGCGGAGCCAACCCACCACCAGGTAGTGATCAGTTGACAGTTCCACCCCTCTCTTCACCCGAGTATTCAAGACATGCAGCCGCAAGTCCGATGACACGAATACAAAGTCGATCATTGAACTGCGGCCTAGAGTGTCCTGTTGCCAAGTGCACATATGAACACCCTTATGCCTGAACATGGTGTTCATTATGGACAAACTGTGATGAGCACAGAAGTCCAACAACAAAACACCACTCGGGTTCAGATTGGGGGGGGGGGGGCGTTCCTCCCAATCACAGCACTCCAGGGCTCACTGTCATTGACCATGTGGGCATTGAAGTCCCCCAGCAGAACAAGCGAGTCCCCCGGAGGAGTGCCCTCCAACACCCCTTCCAGGGACTCCAAAAAGAGTGGGTATTCTGAACTGCCATTTGCCGCATAAGTGCAAACAACAGTCAGGACCTGTCCCCCCACCTGAAGGCGAAGGGAAGCTACCCTCTCATCCACTCCGGTAAACCCTAATGTACCACCCCTGCTCAGCGCCTTTCCCCGCAGGCAACTCCAGAGTGGAAGAGGGTCCAACCGCCTTTGAGGAGACTGTTTCCAGAGCCCAAGCCATATGTCGAGGTGAGCCTGACTACATCTAGTCGGAACTTCACAACCTCGCGCTCCATCCCCATCAGACAGGTGACATTTCATGTCCCTAGAGCTAGCTTCTACAGCCGAGGATCGGACTGCCAAGGTCACCGCCTTTAGCCACTGCCCAACTCACATCGCACGCGACCCGTATGGACCCTCCTATAGGTGGTGAACCCATTGGAGGGGGGACCCACATGCCTGGGATGATTTGAACACCTAAACCCCTCTACCATGATAAGGTGTCGGCTCCAGGAGAGGTTTTTAAAATATCCAATCCCTAAATGTTGTCAATGATTTACAATTTGATTACAAGCCGCCCAGCTTGCTACGATTAGTCATACAGTGGGTACTTCTTCTGATACTTTAACGTATAGGAGAGCTGGGCTGCTGTCATCAAGTCTGTATGTAGAATGAAGTTACACACAGCAAACGAAACAAAAGGAATGGTTATAAGGCCATCGAAAGCGTCCGTCACGGTCTCCGTCGTCTGTGGATAAGATCAGCTGCCTGTTCTTGCCGGATGTAATCCTTCTGAAAACGTGAACGTGGCATTTTGTGAACAGGGATGGTCCTCGCCATGCGAACAGTGCCATGTAAAAAGAGGCTCGCAGGACGCTGATGTCCCTCTGTGTGGTGTTATGGTGCTCTCAATGCAGTAATTGTGATGCTGCTTTCAGCTGTATGCTCGCTTCAACAAATCTACATGCATATTCACGCCCACAGTGTGACACCTTGCAAGTCTATTAAATAAATAACCTTGTGAGCGTTGAAGTCTGTACTCCTCCACAAGGCACTTCCGATGTCACTTACGTGAACTAGCCTTAAATTTATTTATACGTCAAAAAATCTTTACTGTCATCTTCCGCTGTATGATCCATGAGTCACACACTGAGATTAAATTATGACCCCATTCTTCATAGTGCAAGAAACAGCAATATATGGAATATAATTATGAACATGAAGGATATGTAAGCACTGACAATCTGACACAACATTCTGAGATGGATGCATAAAAATACAATAAAAAATAGTTAACAAAATATCCAGCTGTGCAAATGGGCAATGAGTTATGTGGACAAGGAAACATATTTATATACAGAAATACATTAAGGTTACATACAAATTCAGCTACACTGTGTATGAAGCTCTGAACTTGATCCCCTGTCTCACATCCTGCTATTGCCTCACTAGTCGTTGAACGATGTATTTAGCTTATTTGAACTGTGTGTTATAATTCCTCAGCGTATAAACAAAGAGTGTGGTGTTTACAGAGTACTCCAAAAGTCTCACTCAGGTCAAGAGGGAGAAGAAAATGCGAGGCTTTTCAGACGAGCACTGTGGCGAAGGCATATTCTATTTCTGAAAGCGTACATGATGTCCAAAGGAGAAGTGGTTGAGCACAAACTTCATTAAAACCCACTGGAGGCACAAAGATGTCATGTTGTTGTTCAAGGTTTTACTTTGTGTAGGTTTATAAATGGCACGGTATTTTTCCAGTGATCAGGCGGCAGCATGCAGTAGGAAAAAAGACATACCTTCAACTTTTTCTGAAAAGGAAGACTATTAGTGATCCATAGCATGAGGCGGAACATTCTGGAATTCTTGCATTTTTTTAAAGCCTATACAATTTTGCCCAGGAGAAGGAAATGATTCCTCTGTTAACTCTCTGTGCCAGGACCTTATAAACGGCATACTCTATAAACTCCTGAATTCCTCTCTACAAATGACTTCCTGAACTTTGAACTTTGTCTTTCCTGTCTCTTTCATTTCTCATATTACAGTATGTTCCACAGACCATATAACAGTTGGGAGTTTATTATCAGTCGGGGAAGCAATAGCAGAAATTGCTGTGGGAAGAAAAGGTATTGCTTTAGTAAAAAAGGCAGTTTTGGAAAGATGTACTGAGTGCAAAAGAACCACATGTTGAAAATATTTTGCAGTCTCAAACTGTTTTCCATGATTTCAGTATTCCTTGATATCAATATCATCAGAACACATCAGTTAATACTGTTACATTTTAAGAGTCTGTTTAAATAAATTTTACAATATGTCATAAAATTGAATTAAATTCAATGTCATTAAGCATACAGGCAACATTTAATATGACATAAATGATCTACTATTTGGTGATAAATTATATTGAATTCATACTAAAAGTAGGATCCATCTTAGGTATAGAAAAACCCGCGTTGTTGTTTTTGGCAGACTAAAATCTTCCCACTTCTTCAGCTGCTGTCTGCCATCTTGACAGCAAATTCTCGTAAGCACAGATGCTGAGGTGTTCATCTTTGCATACAAGGCAATGAAGCCGAAATACCTCTGCTTTGTTGTAAGCCACGTGCGCCAAGTTTGGACTCTTCCGTGCCAATCCTCAGCCTCCACTGCCAGCATCAAACCCCCAAACTTTTGCCTTACGGATCTAAGAGACCTGAAGCCCAACAATGAACAAAAGACATCTCTAACTTTCTATGGCGGGTAAGTACAGATCCGTGCACCATTTCCCTGGGATTCTGAAAACCTTTTTTCAACCCATGAGGTCATCTTCAAAACTGGTATAAAATACCTGGATGATCCTGGCAGGAAAAGAAGAAAAAAAGAAAGCACTGTATGAAGCATCAAGAGACAGCATGGGTCAGGGTGGAGAAGTGAGAGCCTGGGGAATGAAGAATAAAAAAAAGTTCGTACTGCAAGTCAGTAATTTGTCAGTTTTGAATTAGAAATCGAGGGACTGTAAAGCTGGTTGTAAATTATTCCCGGGTAATTACAGATCATGGCCACGAAACAAGTGCTCATTTTCTGCTGTGGCTAGTGCTCCTGGTGGCAGTGAACTGGAAAGGATGGCTCCTGTTCCCCAGCCCCGGGGTGGCCCTCCTCTGCTGCGGACAACCGTTAACCGGCCGTTTGGAGATTCAAAGGCTTCCCTGGGGTGGCCACACCAAGATTGGCCCCTTGGGCTGGAGCTGCCTGGAGCTGTAAAGCGAGATGAGCACATACCCCAGGCTGGAGCCTGCAGAGGCTTTGGCTCTTAGACACTGCAGATGGTGATGGCTGACAGGTCGTGTCGATGTACATTTCCCAAAAAGACTGACAGGGTTATAGAGTTTTTCAGTTGTAAAAGTTGGTCCAAGAAGACTGCTACAGTGCTAAATCTGCTTTTGTAGGTGAACTCCAAGTGAATGCATGGAGCAAAATAGGGCTAATTAGGGAATGGTACTGCATATGAAGTCGTTATAAGGAGCAGTTTGGTTAATTAGCTCTTATTTATCTCCAGAATGCAATGCTCCTGGCGTAAATCCTCTGACACGTGCAGATATGTGGTTGACAACAATGTCAAAGGAGGTCCAGTGTGTAGACGCTCCTTAAAGGGGTCACATTAAGTCAAGTCAAGTGGGTTTCCATGTACAGGTATACAGGGCAGTAATGTTCAGTAATGCAGTAATGCTCCCCCAGGACCATGGAAGTGACAAGGGGAGGGTCTTGCAATACTTCAAGTGCAAAACACAGAACACTGCGAAATAGGGGGGTACACACAAGTTCATCAGTCTATGTGAAATGAGAGGGTGTACAAATTAGACATGAATTGCCATCAGGATTTCAGTCCACTTAATAGAAAGAAGCGTTTCCAACAGTAGAAAATAAAGCAGGTAACCATCTGAAGATCTATTTTCTGCCACCATTTTCACATTGATTCAAAGTTACATAGAACCTACACTTGAGTGAAAGGGACTGAATATTTTTAAATTTATCTTTGCAACTGTATATTTTACTGGAGCAGTTCATTTTAAGCCTTCCTCAAAAGTACTACAGCAGAGCTTTCTGGTGAGAAGTTTATCAACTCAACAGTTTTCATCTCTTGATGGGAAGTAATTGTTAATTTAATTTGAACTTATTGATGTTTCTGTGATCCATTGCATTAGGACCCTAAAATTCATTAACTGTTGCAGCAGCAGTAGAGTAGTTAATTACATTAATCTGAGATTCTAATTGCTTAATTGCAGTTATTGACCATGTGATCCTCCTGTGGAAACATTTGCTTGTAACTGCTACTGTGGTATTTTCAATGCATAATTAATTTAAGGTTTAAATCAAAGTTCTCCTGTTATTTTAAAATCCTTTACAGCATGTCTAACTTAGGTCCCTGACATAATATATATTAATAATACATTTTTTTTATCTCAATGTACAGCCTAATATCTGTATGTATGAAAGCATGTGTGAAGTTTTCCCTGAGGCAATCCGAAGACATGAAGTTAGGCTAATTGGAACTGCTTACTGAATATGGACACCATTTGATGGACTGGCATCTCATCCTGGGATCCCATCCTGCTCCCAGCCTAGATAGACTTCAGGGGACCTGACCAGGCTGAGAAGTTACAACATGGACGGATAATGTATTATCTGGGACTGTGAATTGATTAGTTGATAGTCAGGATGCTCTGAGGTAATACTCACTGGAAGAAGAAGAAGAATAAGGAGATACAGAAGATAAACACTGTTTACGTAGCACCAGCAGAGCCAGAATTCAAAGGGGGTGCATTTCCCGACAGGTACCCTGCTGTAAAATGCACCCTTTTCTTTCAGGTTATTGTAACATGATTTTTTTTGATAATATACACAATGGACCTAAAGTTATCTGAGCAAGTTTCATTGATTCAATTTCAGTGTAGGCAGATTTGAAAGGGGTACATACCCTTATGCATAAGGATGCGCCCCCCTCCCCCCGACCCCTTGAATCTTCCTGTCAGCTGATCTTGTCATAAATTTTTTTTCATAAATCCACATATTGGACCAACATCCATCAACAGAGCGAATTCCGGAAGGTATTACTAACAGTTACTGAGCAAGTTTCTTATATGTGATACAAGTAAGAGAGGTAAGGATTGTGCACTGATTACAGCATGTTGCTGCACCCACCACACAATGAACAACCTCAGAGATGAGAACCCAAGTGCAGCCATGCAGTGAGTGATACCTCGGCACCACACTAGTACTATGGAACGGTGGGAGTGTTTTTCTGGGGACTGGAGTCACAATCCTGCCACCAACCCCCACCCAACTGTTGGAGGACCTCCTTACTGGGCTGGATGCAGATTAACATCATACCCAGGACAAAGCAATTACAGGTTAAGGGCCTTGCTCAAGGGCCCAGCGGAATAGGATCACTACTGACATTCACAGGGTTCAAACCAGCGACCTTCCGATTGCCTGCACAGATTCCTAGCATCAGAGCCACCAACCCCCAGTGTTCTGTATTGATATTGCATTTATGAAATTCAGTAGTTAGTTAAAAGTGTTGGTTTGCAAACAGCATTTCATGATAAAATCAATTGAGAGAAGGGAAATACATTCGAGGCAGGTAGGCCGTTACAAAGACAAACAATGTATTGCTCACACAAGCAATCTTACAGTAAATATACATTATTCCATTATAAACCTAAAATTTACTCCATCAAAAGTGCTGTGGTAGTTTGCAAACCCTGCGGACTATTTTCAAGGTAAAAAAATGTACATACATGTAAATCCGTGTGCAGAATTGTCTCGAATTGAAAGACTCACTCCAGCAAATTGACTGACCAATGTTGATAACCCTGGAAATAGAGAATGTCAGCTACGTGACGTCACTGTGTCTAATTGTGGTTTTAAAATGTCGAACATCTAAATGTGATCAGCATGCAAAATCCTGGTTTATTTCTTTGAGATACAGTATACTGGGATTTCACATGTTGGGCTAGTTTCAGCTCCCGTTGGGCGCATTTTAAGGAGACCTTGGGCTGGTGATTTTTGCTGGACCTGACAACACTGCTGCCCTGAGTCCTTGTGTTTACTTTGTTGTTTCTCCAGCATTGTGTGCACGTCCACTCATGCCCCTCATCATATCAACCAAGTCAGCAATTAGCAGTTGTCCAGCTTGCCTACATAAACCGTAAGGAGTTTCAATGTAAGACATCAGGTAAAACAAAAACACAGTAAGGTGGCTGGCACAACTTTTCAACTGACATTTTTAAAGGAAACATGAAGACAAGTATGTACAGTAGGCTAATGCTAGCCATCTCAGTTTGTCGATACTGGTTAAGAGTACAGCAAAAATAATTAGCAATAACTATCCAGCTAGCTAGCCAACGTATGATAATAATATTTACTGTTATCTGGCCTCTTTCTCTTGTCGGATGTCTTACAGGACTGTCTAAATTGGCCTTAGCCCATTTTTCAAAGGCCCATTTTTTGTTTTAATCCATAATTGTTAATGGGAATTAGAATTAGAAAATCCTCCATTTAGTGTTGCTTCCTTTTTTTTAGCAATTTCTTTGTTTTGATACTTTCGTTTAATTTAAAACCATGTTCTACATGTGGAATTTTAAGTACCTTTACATAGAATTAAAAATTATAATAGCACATGTTCTATTGTAATTAGCTAGGCAGTCACAGAAAATTAATCAACCTTTCTGACCAATCAGATTCAAGAATTTTTCAGCACCATGGTATGAACATGTATTAAGCATATGAACTTACCTGTAAGAGTTGTAATAATATATTATTGGAGAAAAATAAATTAAAATTGTATAACATCAATATAACAACAGTCAAGAATACTAAAACAGTCTTAAATAAATGAGCATAAACAAGATATTTGGTAACGCTTTATTGAGGGGGCACAATGTATTAGTATACTCTTACTTAATGTATTAATTATGCATAAACTAAGTCTTAGTTATGCACTGATCCCTTGTTCGTTCATTGTTAACTACAACAGTTCAGTATTTCATGCAGTTACTATATTTATTAATGATTTGCACATGAGTAGTAACTGAGTTACTAAGTTACCCGTTGCCCCCTCAATGAGAGTGAATCTGAAGGCACTCTATAGTTTTCCAATCTTGTCCACTTTTGAATTTATGGATATTATATATTCATATAATACACAATTGCCTCACGCCCTTAGAGACCAGGTTTCAAGCCTTTGCGCAGGCCCTATGTGTGTGGTGGTTGCATGTTCTCCACGTGTCATCATAGGTTCATGAGTTTGAAGGTGAACTGGAGTTGCCAGATTGCCCATAGGTGTGAATGGTGTTTGTGCCCTGTGATGGATTGGACTCCATCCTGGGTTATCTACTGATTTGCACCCATAGTTTCTGAAATATGCTCCAGGCCCTTGCATGTAAGATGGAAGGACTTTTAAATTAATTCATTAATTTTTTTTACCAAAATAATAAACATATCGATCCAGCTTATAACCCATATCAAAACTAATGTCTAGTGTTTTTCCAGCACATGTCATAGCAGTGCAGAACCAAAACATCATAATTTGCCAATATGAATAACAGTGAAATAGAGGAAGCATAACAATTACTGAAAATTAAATTATGTAGCAGTTTTATTAATATCATGACAAAAATAATTAGAAAAAAACTGCTGTAGCATCTATTTCATTGTACAACATTATTTGAAATCTGCAATATTAGTATGTATTTTCAGAACACTGACATTCAAGCATTCATACCTATAGCCTTTAGATTATGTAACTACATAAAATTAATTATTTTTGTCCATAACAATGTTTCATTCAGCAGAAAATGTAGAGTTTAGAGTTTAACTGCATTTATAATGTCGTTTTTGTAGTTTGGGGAAGACCAGCAATACTTGTACCTTTTACTGACCTTGGCTGAAAATCAAATTTCAGTGTGGATGTTAGACACTAAGGTGTTGACTTTCTGCGGGACACCCATAAAATAAATATAATTCGGTGTAAAATGGTAATAAAAACCTATAGGACATAAAACGCAACAGAAATCAGGAATTATCGTTTTAGTATTTAGCTACTTGGGACAATTAGCTAGTGCTGTTTAGCATCATAGCATTAACACTGATGTAAGATTCACTGCAAATCTGTGAGTAAGATTGTCTTGGGGTAATGCTATGATTTTATCTTTGAATCTTGGTAATGTGCCATGGAGAGTTAGGATTTATTATTGTAGACAATTCACAGAAATTAGTACATTGAGTAATGGTCATCCACGACGTTGTACTTTCGCCAAAGCTAGCCAGATATGTTGTTTATTTGTATTAGTGACGTGATTGCACCGAAAGGCAAAGCTTCATTCAAGTGGATGTCTATTCCCTCTTCTGGTCTACACACAAAGACCAAGCCTGATGTCCTTTTTCTGTGTTCAATGTTTCATTACATTTTTATAGTTACACATATATTTGGTGGACTGATTGTTCGATAAACTCAATGTTCTTAATGCTGTGAACATAACTTTACAACACATGGCTTTTTGGAACGGAGGGTGACAGTTGCAGGTCCCAACATACCAGAATAACATAAAGCTAGCTGTGAGTGGTGTTAACATGTCTGCCGTGGAAATTAGAGAAAATGGGCAAGAAGGCAAACAATATTTCCTTTAGCTTTACTGCCGATGAGGATATAAAATTTCGAAATTGAACGTGAAAAGAAAATGCGCCTGACTGGTCTTTGAAGCTAACTCGCTTATCGGCCCTTTCAGGGATCTAGAATTCCTGATTAGGATGAATTGGGAATGAAGGACCATCTGGTGTTACTTCTGAGCCGGTGGTGTCACGTCTTTTCAGTGCGCACGTCCTCCTGTCCCTGAGCGTGCCAGGCACGGCGGAAAACGCACCGGCGGCCAGTCCCGCGTGCTGCCGCCGCTGAGTGCGTTTCCACGAGAGGACCAGAGCTAAGAAACTGAAAACGGG
>JABFEA020000048.1:5563925-5587565 GCA_019775915.2 Cyphomyrus plagiostoma
ACACACATGAGACCAGAACCCGGGTCCCAGAGGTGTGAGGCAACAGTGCTAACCACTGCACCACCATGCCGCCCCTCCGGGGCAACATAACTCCATTAATTCAGTTAAAGTATAGATGCTTCTGCTCAAATATTACTCTAATACAAATGAAAGTTGTTCAGTCAAAGTTTTACTTGAGTTAAAATCCTAGAGTACTTGACTTAAAAAATTCTTAAGCATTCCAAAGTAAATTTTCTTTTTAATGCCAGCGTAATTTTTTTTAATGCAAGTGTATTTTTGCTGCAATGCATTTGCAGACCCAAATGACTCTGAAACAACCTACTGAACGCACTTGTTTGTAGAACCTGTAGAATAAAAAGCTTGCGAGAAATGCCTATAAAAGCAGAAATGAATCGACAGAAAAATAGCCATTGTCATTTTCATTTTCTTTTATTTAACAACAACCCCCACCGCCCCTCCTCCACAAAACAGCATGGTAGTGCTCTGACACAGCTCTGGCAGTGTGTGTGTGTATGTGTGTGTGTGTGTTTGTGCATGCATCAGACAGACAGTGGAATTGCTGTAGATGCAGCTTCTTCAGAAAATAAAAAATAAATAAAACAACGAGGCCAGTTACACACCTCAGGCTTTATAACTGCCCAATAGCAGCTTGAGCGACAGCGCAGGAGTCATTTACTGTGATTGGTTTTTCTCATGTGATGAACACAATATGTCCTATTGATTTTTAGAGTATTTTTGTTGTTCAGATGTAGTGAAGGAAAAGTTCCAAATGATACTGAAGTACTCAAAAATGTACTTCAGTAATAATAATAATAATAATAATAATAATAATAATAATAATAATAATAATAATAATAATCAATACTTTATTGATCGCTGTGGCGAAATTATGTTTACGCCTCCCTCAACTAGTAAGTTGTCCGCATTTATAGTTTGGAGAGTAACTAAAGCTACACGAAATACACAAGATAATCACAGTTCAAAAAATGTTTAAATTAGCACCAACCTTAAAAATATCTGTATTTGAAATTTTAATTTATTCTCAGGAAAGGGTCCCTTTAATGATGATGACTTTGACTTCCATTTGTCTTCTGAGGTGCAGCGAACTTGCAGTTGTTTATCATAAAACATCTGTGGTGAAAAAACAGGTGGCAGACAAGATAAGAGAAATGAAGAAGTTATTGAATCAATCACAAACATAGCTACAGAGGTGCCATGTTAGACTGAATCCCAATTAAGCAGTGGTAGAATCGGATTGGCCGCCCCCTTTGTACTTGGCACCCTCCATTGTACTGAGTGATGTCAGTCACAAAACGTAGAACACAGTTTTACCATATGCATTTATCTGACCCTCCTGTAATTTAAGTAGTTCTGAGAATGAACGAATATACAAAAATTACAGCCATAATTATTGTGTAATTTAAGAAAATGTGGTGCTTTTTTTGTTTTGTGCCCTTAGTTGAAAGGAGCCAGAGACTGCCAACTATGTGTCAGCTATATAAGAGGTCTGATGATCAGGAATTTGATATGTGAGTTTTCAGAGCCACATGAAGAAATCAACACTTACCGAGATGCCTAAGTCACGGCACCAGATTCATTAGTCAGAAGTGCATGATTATTTAATGTGTCAGGAGAAATCAGTGTGCATTGACAGGAAGGAAGTTTGGTCGCAAGTCGAAGCTCACTGACAGCAATAGATGGACCCTAACCGCCGCTAAACCGCACAAAAGTACAGATCTAAAATTACCACAGAACCGAATCAGCACCTCTGTGACCCAGTCTCAGCAAAAAATTACGCATTGTGAGCTTCACAAAACTACGAGCTTGAGAACCTGCTTCTGTCCAAGGCTGCTACACACAGATGAATAAGCCGATGTAAGCTGCACAGAACCTGAGCCTCTGAGCAATGGAAAAAACAGGTATGGTCTGATGAGTCACCCTTCTTCCTGCATCCAGACAAGATTATATTTGGAGAAATCTAAAATACATCATCAACTGACATTGATGGGTGCTGCCTGCAAAATGCAGGGAGGGGGTATCTGTAATGGCATGAGAAAGCAGTAATTAGGTCTATGGCGTGAAATCTAATCAATTGCATAGAATCCAAATGATTTCTCTGGATGGTTGCATGATGGCAGAGGAACAAGAAGCTCTATTAGAGGACAGGCTGCACCCTGTAATGTAAACACTGGTCCCTCACAATCTTCCCATATTTCAAGGTGATAACTCCCCAATCAACACTGACAAAGAAATTAAATTCAAGAGCGGCTTCATGAACACCGAGATGAGATGCAAAACAGTCCACGGCCTCACTGATCACTGATCATTTATGGAGAGTTCTGGAGCACAGAGTGTGCAGTGGATTTCCATTTTCATTCATCCCTCAAAGACATGCAAGCTTTTCTTTGTAAAAGGACGGTCTGGTATCCCAGTAGACACACTTCAGGACAGTGCTCTAAGAAGGACTGAAGCTCTTCTGAAGGGAAACAGAGACCCTACTGCTAATTAATCTATAATCAGGTCTGTTGCTTTGTCCACTCCCAATGTCAACTGGTTTAATATGTGTTCATTCTGTTCTTGCCTCTGCACCAATGAAATAAACTCTAAAAATAATCGACATAATGGAGATTTGGCTTATCTGTGATTTTTAACATTAAGTATCTCCTGATCACCCGAAAAAAAAGCTTGCTTTTCTTTGCATCGTTCAGGTTATGCTCATAGTCGACAATAACATATGATAGCATTTTTTTAAATAACGAATGTGGAGGACCCTTATCAAATGTATTGCTATTTGAGTAAACAAATTTATTGGGCAGCTGAAAATATGACACAGTACATTTTTTTTAATTCAGTTCTATTGCTCAAATGATAAACAGCATGGTGTACATACCGCCAACGAGTTTGAAACAATATGAATTCGCTTCACAAAACATGCCAAACTGTGATAGGAAAATCAGCATATGCCTATATTAAGAAGTATGCTATCATAAGTCACCGGCTTACTCTGTCCATTTGCTCACAAATACAGTTCAAAGACATTTGACGGAGATTCTGCCTTTTCCAGAGGAAAAATCTTTCTGGAAATCTTATTGTTAAAAGTAGCAGTGAGTCAACAGAGATCACAGATACATGTCTGGTAAAGGGATTAGTTATGTGGACGGAGGGGGACAAAATGGCCATTTTGAATATTGAATATATATCCACCCATCTTCTAACCACTTATTTTGGTTAGGGTTATGAAGGGGCTTGGAGCTGATCCAAGCATGAGAATAAGACTAGTGTTCACCTTGGCTGGGGTGCAGGTCGCTACACATAATCACACATCAGGGGCGATTGGGAGATGCCAATTAGCCTAACATGTCTTTGGACTGCTGCGTCTGGAGCATTTCCACATGACTCAGAACACACAAAAATCCAAACACGCAAATGCGAGGTAGAGGTGAAAACCCGCAACTCTGGAGATGTGAGGCAGCAGTGCATCACTGAGCCCTGTGCCACCCACACATGTAGCGTAAAGAGGAGTATAGACCTCTGTCATTGTCGATTTTCTCTCTCCCATGTCATAGTGTTTTACCTTTTTGCACGACACGTTTGGATCTCGTCAAGATGTAGGACTGTCTGGTGTAGCGCTGCTGATATTTTGGAGCTTACATGTAAAGCAGTGCTTACGTTGAGGTGTTTGGCAGCTACGCGCTAGCTGACCCGGAGTGGGTGGGCGTGTTGAACCTGCAGGGGGTGTATTGATGTGTTTGTACAGATCCTGGCGCACACACATACACGCACACACACACACACACACACACACACACACACACACGCGCTCTTCACTGTCTGCTCCCAGGCTTTGCGTCGTGTTGGGTCTGACTGGCTTGAACACGCTGCTAACCCTCTCATTGATCAGTACTGACAAAGACGGCCCGGATTTCGGTCTTCTGGCCCGCTTGACCTTGTCTTCTCAAATACCATGATGGTGGCCCAGGGATTTTAGGGAAACATGTCTGGAAAGTGCCTTTGGAGGTGCGTTGTACATGAAAGCATTTCCGGCAGATCAACCCAGCGCTGAGACTCTCACTTTAACAGACATCCATCTGTCTTAGCTTCCACTCTGCTGTTGGTTTCTTCAGGTCAGACTCAACACCCCCCCCCCCCCCAAGCAGGTGTCTACAGACAGCACCACCTTCCTTCTTCTTCGACACAGACCTCTGGATTATATTTCACTTGACCTCTCTGTCTCTCAGTGCCAGTTGACTCTCGCAGTTCTGGCTGCATCGTGCTCCTGTTAAATCAATCCCTTCCTTACTAACTGCTCACAGGCCTTTTCAATTATTAACCTGTTTTCTGGGTGTTTTTTTTCAGCTTGCGAAACCCAATAAATAGTTTATCTCCTCCTTTGGAAAAAAATATATATTTGGTCGGTTTGTACTAGGAACACTTGTAACAGAGGATTCTTATGATCAAAGCGGGACTTTTGTCATTCACAGATGGAGATTTGGGGGCGTTTTCTGAGACTCCCCTATGTAGGTGTCGTGGGTGGTTTACTTCCTGCTGCTACTCTTCCTCCTACCCGACACCTTCAGACTCCATCACGAAGGAGTCACATGCTGTTTGAATTTCTCCAGAAAAATCAGACTCTTTGAAAGACTGATACTGCTGCACGTAACCAACATACCTATGTGGGATTTTAACAGCTCCTAGTTCAAATGGTCTCATTAAAACAACGTGTAATTCCTGGAAGCGAGTTATCTGAATTCCATGCTCAAATTTCTGGGATTAATTTCAGGATTCGGGTCTGCTGGATACCAATGCTCAGTATTCCATTGTTTTCTGGTAGCAATAGACATTTTTAATGAAAACATTTTCCACACAGTCTTAAGTCTTACTCACAAATGGAAAGGTATCTCTTTCATGCATTTAATCCTTCTAGAGAATTTTACTGCCTATATTGAGAGTCCACCAGATAAAATAAATAAGAGCTATTAAGTGGTTAGCAGCAACTATTTAACATTTCGTTACTGCGTTTTATTGCTATCTGAGCCTGTGACTCCTGCCACGGACTCATCGCTCTGGTGAGTGTATGTTTTTTTATCTGTAATGAGTACAGATGGGAGTAACACATCAACAACATGAACCCGTCCACGGGCAAAATGTAATATGTGAATTTTAGCAACAGGGCCCCAAGCCTGGCTTCTGTAATAGGGACAGCGCCAATGAAGGAAGAATCATCGTAGACAGGGCAACATGTCTGTCTCACTCTGGGACTGAGTGTCTGAAAGTTTTCTCTTAGAGAAAGTGGGTCTTTCTATGAGAAAGTCTCAAAGGTTTATCATTTTAATAGTAAGAAAATAGTTGGAGGAAATTAAAGCAAATGGGTATATCAATTTGTCCTATGCAGGGTCGCAGAGTGAATGTGAAATAAGGATGGCACACATCAGTTACACCTACAGAGAGTCTGGCAACTCCAGTTCACCTGACTGTAGAGAACCTGGAGAAAACCTCAGAATGATACAGGGAGAACACACTCTAACCCTAACCCTAACACTAACACTCTAACACTAACACTCTAATGCTAACACTAACTCCACACATGAACAACCCAGGCCCTGGAGATGTGAGGCAGCAGTGTTAACCACTGAACCACAGCATGTTTTAAAAAGTTCACATAGTTTATATATTACTTGTTGGAAATGAGAAAAATGAATGGGAACTAAAGCATTTGCAGACCATGTACTCATTTTCACAATTGATTATGAGATTAGATTATTGAGATACTTCATGTTGACTTAAGCATAGTATATAGATAACAGAAAACACTTCAAGTCTTTGTTGTAAACTTTATTTAGGAAATGCATAAATCTTTTATTTTAATAGCAAAGCTAATTTAAATACTAACTCTTAAATTTAGGAATGGGGCACAAATACATAGTAAAAATGCAAAAGGGCAATTTTGTTTTTTTTCATGAGGATATCGTTAATCATGAGAATATCAGCAATGATGAGAATATCATTAATCATGAGCATTTTGTTAATTATGATATCATTAATCATGAGGATATCATTAATTATAAGGATATCAGTGCAGATTAGTAATGACATTTCTGTTTTATGCTATTGTTAATATGCGCCAGTATTCTTGAATTTAATTTCTCAGGAAATTCTGGTGCCCCAAGAAATATTTATCTGCGAGGATGCATGCCACAAAAAGCCATATTTGTCTTGCATTCATGTGTACCAGCCATAAAACAGTGATATATATATCAGTCCCTGAAAGTCTTTATTGCTTATTGCTTCTTTAGGCAGTAACAATATTCATGCCCCTCCTAGCTTTGGCCATAGGCAGGTCCTGTTGTAAGATTTGCCTTCTAGGCTTCCATTTATGACTTCAGAGAGCTTTCAATGTCCAAATCCTTGTAACCTATCTTTAGTAGAATGACATTTACAGGCTACTTCATTCCAAATGTGTACAGATGTTAGTGGAAAGTGGGGATTTCAGGACCCTGTTGAGGAAAAAGGCTTTTCCTGTATACTATCATTCATTCATTCATCCATTCATTTATGTAGTCAGTGACTAAGAATTAGGTAGCTGAACATAATTACTTCCACAACATGGAGAACTTGCTGGTCTGAATAATGATGTCATATGTTGTAGAGGATAAACAAAGCCCTTCTGACTTATTGACACCAGTGGGGATCCTACAGTGCATGGTGCTAAGGCCCCCCCACTCCGGTGGGCTAATGGGGCACACGCACGCAGGGCCATATTCAAACCTGTGACCCTGGAGGTGAGCAGCCACCTGGAGCAGGCACATGTGCATTTTTATAAGCATGCCTGACTTAACAATCTCTTTGAATGTATAAATTATTCAGATTGAGTGCAGATCAACAAGCAGAGACAAAAGGGAGCGAAACGAATGGGCAGTGTAATAGCATTCAAATGCTATTATAATGATATTCCCGCATTTGCAGTGGGAGCGGGTAGATCTCTTGATGCCCGGTATGAAGCTGCCCCTCATTACACAGCGAGCTGCCCCTCATTACGCATAAATTTCAATCGGCTGTTTTCCAGTATGTTGTTGGAAGAGACACATATGTGGTTCAGCGAGCTGCTCTTTTGGTGTTGCATGAATGATGTGTAGCACTGCGGAGAAATCAGGGGTCTTCAGCAGGGAAAAGGCAGAGCACAGTGGTCTTTACTCCAGTCTACTTAAGTAATTCATCATCCAACACATATCATAAACAATCTTTGACATTCAAATATGTTGACATATTGAATCATGTTCATTATTTGATCATAATCAATCCTTAAATTACTTGTAATTGTGCAAGGGCTAAAAATTACAAATAAATCGAGAGAAAAGCAAAAATATTGTCCTCCAAATCCAGCCACAAATAGGAAATAAATCTGTAATTACAGCGTTCAGGTTACCTTTATTTCAGCACCTCTGTCCAGGCTGATTAATTGCCAGTGAAAGCCAGCATACCTCGTGACTCTCCAGAGCCAGGGCCGCTGACTGGCTTTAGGTAATAACTCACTGAAAGTTCACCAGAGAGTGCAGGCTTACTTTATGACTGCAAGGTGTTGAGTGTGCAAAACAAGCGGTGACATCATCGGACGCCCCATGTTACAGCGCCCCCGTGTGGCGCTTCACAGGCACCACGCCCACACTAGGCCGTCCTTTTATTGTGCTGCACGTCTTTGAATCCTTCAGAGGTAGTGGTGCCCTGCTGCATGAGCTGCTCTAAGCGGGATCCTCGTGGTAGCCTTTGAGTGTCAGGAGACGCCAGCCAGTCCCTGTAGATGCTGTCGTGGGCACACTTTGTATGAACTCTGCCTTTATTGCCCCACCTGATAGCCAAGTAGGATGTGTGCGTTTCCAAGAGCACGTAGGCCGGCACTCGATCAGAGTCACAGCTCTTGTGCGAACATAACGTTATGGCGATAGTCAACCGTTAAATACATGTTTATTTTTTAGCTTGTTGATAAAACAACATATATAAATATAATACTGTCTAAGTATAATTTTTAGCAATTGAATTACATTATATACAGTGTGTGGCTCAGTGGGTCAGGATACTGAATCTACAGTGAGAAGGCTACTGGTTCAAATCCTGTGCATAGTAGGGTGATGTCACCACTAGGCTGTTGAGCAAGGTCCTTAATGCCCATCTACTTTGCAGACTAATTGACCTTTCTTTCTCAAAAAATGGACGTGGCTTTAGACAGAAGTGCAGTTCAGTACATTGATGTTTTCTTCACTATCGTTACCTTTCTCAATATAAGAATTGTTGAAGAATTGATGTTTTCTTCACTATCGTTACCTTTCTCAATATAAGAATTTGAATGAATATGTGAAACCTTATAAATTCAGCATTTATTTTTTCTTTCACAACTTTAATTGTTTGAACATTTTGAACAAAAAAAGCACTTGAAATCTTCACAAATCTCAACTCTACAGCTGAATTATTCTAATAATAGCTATAAGTTCTGAAAACATAACAAATAAATTATGTATAAATAACCATGAAAATATGTTGACCAAAACTAAAATAAGCCTCGTAACTGCTAAATAACTCACATGAGAAAGGACTTCGTTTATAAAGTCGAATGATTTTATTGACGTTAACCTGCTGTCATTTATTTACAAGCTACAGACTGCTTTCGAAGTTATTTTTTCAAAGATATAGCACGTAAATCTCTGTCGGGTCACATGAATTTAATTAGAATGAATTGGGAATGTGCTGCTGGTCTTAATGTGGACAATGTGGTTGTTTGTTATAATGTAATAGCCTTCATGCCACCTTGTACAATATGAATGCATTTCAATATGTCAATGACTGATTAGTGCTTTGGCATTATTTGGACTCCCGCTGCTGATCGCACTATGAAAAGCAGCAAAGCAAACATTCAATCCCCCGTGACTGTCATCTCTGCATCGCTTATCAAGCCCTAGATCTCTGGTTTGCTGCCAACATTGCCAATCAGTCACGGGCCCCCCCCACCTTGTCACAGAATAACTGCTGCTATATTGTCAACTGTAATTGTCATGCAGTTTCAAGCTGCTTTGCATAGTGGAGTGCAGTCCTCTCCTTTGGTCCTCTGCTTAATATGTAATATTTTAATCATCCAACCACAAAATGCTCCCTTGGTCTAAATTGATATAAAATACTGGCAATTGTATAATTATTAGCAATAAATATTGGTGAAAAACTATTCTATTATATAATCAGAGAAAATATGCATTCAGTATAACTTGACTGCTTGTACATTTTCTTAATGGTGACTCAGCAGATCACTGCCTTATACCTTCAGGTTTTGTGGGCTCACATGCTATTTCTTATGTGTTGGAAGTTTCCAAATTCTCCCTGTGCTGCGTGGGTTTCCTTAAGATGCTCTGGTTTCCTCCTAAAATTAAAGCACATGTTTTATTTGTTTGTTTCTTTGTATGTTTGTCTATTTGTTTGTCCATTTGTTTGTTTGTTCTGGTTCTTTTTATAATAACATCAAAATCGTAATAACGGATTCCACGCACAGTATTACAAGACCATATTCATGCAAATAAAATCCAGTGCTGTCTGAAAACTGGAAAGATGTAGGCTGAAGCCTAAGTTATCAACTTCCTTTGAGCTCAAAAATAAAAAGTGAAAATACAAATTCAACAACAAATATAAATACAAAACACAAAACAAAACTCAAAATACAAAATAGAAAAAACAGTCAGGCAAATTTCCCATCGAATGTATGTGTCTCCAAAGCCACCCTGTGCAGACCGGGGCCCTCCCTACCTCCCTGTGCAGGCTGGGGCCCTCCCTAACTCCCTGTGCAGGCTGGGGCCCTCCCTAACTCCCTGTGCAGGCTGGGGCCCTCCCTAATTCCCTGCGCAGACCGGGGCCCTCCCTAACTCCCTGTGCAGGCCGTGGCCCTCCCTAACTTCCTGTGCATACTGGGGCCCTTCCTACCTCCCTGTGCAGGCCGGGGCCCTCCCTAACTCCCTGTGCATACTGGGGCCCTTCCTACCTCCCTGTGCAGGCCGGGGCCCTCCCTAACTCCCTGCGCAGACCGGGGCCCTCCCTACCTCCCTGTGCAGGCCGGGGCCCTCCCTACCTCCCTGTGTAGGCCGGGGCCCTCCCTAACTCCCTGCGCAGCCTGGGGCCCTCCCTACCTCCCTGTGCAGGCCGGGGCCCTCCCTAACTCCCTGTGCAGGCCGGGGCCCTCCCTAACTCCCTGTGCAGGCCGGGGCCCTCCCTACCTCCCTGTGCAGGCCAGGGCCCTCCCTAACTCCCTGTGCAGGCCGGGGCCCTCCCTAACTCCCTGTGCAGGCTGCCCCCTACTTTGTGCCTGGTACTTCCTAGATTAGTCTCCATGCTCACTGTCACCCTGTTTGGGATATTCTATTATATAATTGTATCAAAATATTCAGATAATAACCCAAATATTGCCCTGTGATGGGTTGGTGACCCATCCTAGGTTATTTTCTGCCTTCTGCCATGTGCCCATAGCGACCCTGCACTGGGCAAGTGGGTATAGAAAATGGTTGGGTACACAGATAACCGTAATACTGAATATGCTTGAGATTTAACATGACTATATTTCCATCAACTTAAGCAGCTTAACACTCAGAAATGGAAGCGATAAACAAACCTATGGATTTTTCTGTTTTCTTCTGTATGGGTAACGGGACAGTCGCTGGATCCATCTAAGCCAGTGTTTCCCAAGCCGGTCCATGGGGACCAGACAGACCACCTTTATGTTCCCATCCAGCTCCCTGCCAGTTACATTTTTGCTCCCTCCCAACTCCTGGTAGAGGGTGCAAAAATATAAACTGTCTGTGGGGCCCGAGGATCGGGTTGAGAAATACTGTTCTAAGGAGTCGGCACAACCCGGAAGCTCAGGTCGTTCCCCATGACTTGCCTGATCTCGTATTAAGATAAGTGGGGGAGAGGGCATCCCTTGTGGTTTGCTTACCAGTTGGGTTTATTTGCCCCCCCCCAGATTTACAGGCTGGCTGCTGCCCATCCTGAGGCCTTGTGTTTGTACCCAGTGGGGGGCCCAGTCTTCAAAGCCGGGCCTGAGGAAGGGTGAGGAGAGGACGCCTGATCTGCCGATGGCATCAGATGGGAATGCTGGCAGGTTTCTCGGCAACATGGCAGCGCACTGCCGTCGATCTCACCGCGTCTGCCGACTCTCGGCTTTTGCCAGGATCCTCTCCTCCGGTGCTTGGCTCCAGTCCCGCCAGAACACCGGCTTTTCTGAGCTAGCAGCTAGCATCCGTTAGATACGATCTGTTCTCATTAGGGCTTTGATTTTATTTTTCCGCCAGTGCCTTTTTTTGCAGAATAATCATAAAAGGAAATAAAGTCTAACCCAATATTTTACTGGAGAAATTCAGGCTTGCTGTTTGAAAGTATAACAGCAGAGTCCCGGTGTTCAGGTCCATGTCCATAACCCCCGCATTCCCTGCTATTCCGTGAAGTCACATGATTCATCATGAGTGGATGCCCAAAACCTCATCATGGCATCGTTTATTCCCTGGATAATCATTATCTTGGGAAACATATGGAGGGCCAACGTTTTATAGGGCGCACATATAAGACAGGAAATGACGATCTGTATGGACTTTCGAAATAAAATAAAAAAGATATATATATATATATATATAACTTTTTTAACTTTATAAGTGCACCACGTTTTTGTAGGTGCTTGCAGCTAGCAAGACTGTACATTTTTGAGTGCCTGTGTGCTTTCAGATTATTCTGGCACTGAGACATTAGATACAGAGATATGAATGCTCTTTCCCCCCTGTACTTCTCTGCTTTCTCTCCATTTTTCCTGCCAGTTCCTTCCTTCTCTTTATTCTCAATCAGATGTGATTGCGAGGCGTTTGCTCGGAACGCGCCCTGTTTGCTTTGGCACCCTCCGAATGAACAAATTAATGAATTTATTTCTCGGCGCGCAACGTAGCATCTGGGCTATCTGCAGAAGTGCTTGGTGTCTTCCCACATTTGTGCTCGGCGGTTTACGAATAGAGCACGCGTCTGGGTACAGCACTCATGAAGCCAGCCTTAACAAACTATGCGGAAGCGAACCGAGATTTAAAACGGGGGTTTCAAATGACACAATCTGTAACTCAAGATGAAAAAATCCTATTGAATTATGTTGAACAGGTCTGGCTATGAAGGGAAGTTATTTAATGGTGCTACTGAATGCGTAATTTGAGAATAAGACTTTAGAAAAATATCTGAAGAAAAAAAGGTGAAACAATATAGGGGTGAGATTACACTCGCCAAACAAACGCTGGATTCGTGTAAGTCCCATAACTGTTATCAAAGCTGGAAAAATGCAGCTAATTGCTCAAAAATCACGCTAACACATGAAGGAACAGGTGTGTTTTGAAGACTGCAGACCATGAATGCACCATGAATAGCATGTGTTCTGCGAAGAGAACCAGCTTTTCAAGCAATTCTTTTCACAACAGGGCAAAATGATGTTTGAACAGCTAATAATGTAGAGCCTTGCAAATGATTTGTGTCAATAGAGAGCAGCTGATATGTGAAGTGGAAAATTAAAGCTAGCAGTCTAAAACAGATTGTATCGCATATCCAGCGGCCACACGCCGCTCACTTCCGCATAATGCCTCATGCAGAAGCAGATTAATTCACATTGTGCATAACACTCAACTGTATTCAGTAATACAAAATAATACATCTAATGTTTGTCTTAAAATTCAGCTGCGATGATACCTGCGATCATTCTCTTTATGAGCATTAATATTTTGAGCTGGTCACGTTGCAAATTTTTGAGATGTTAAATCTCATTTAAAATGTCATTTAAAAAGCTGATTAAAAGCAGCCAACACGTTTATAATAAGAAATCACCTTACGCCACATGCAATATCAATATGCATTCTTGCGTTGTAAGGTCATCTTTGCTGGGGTCCAGTCTGTCCAACTGCCATTTTTCAAGGAAACTTCACGTAAAGGTCTTTGCGCGCATCACCTGCAGCACCACTTGGTGAGGGTCTAAACGGTTGTTGCTGGTGTTGCTTTTCAGAAACGGATGGATGAGGGACTCATCCCGGGATGGCCAGGCCTGCCAGGGACACGGCTGACGAGAACCATGCCACCCCCAGTGGGAAGCTGCACCTGCGGTGACCTAGCGATGGACACCCCCGTAAGGCCACGATCCATGCAGAAAAGAAGCTGCTACTCTCTGAAGGTAAAGCACAGGCTCCACATGTTACTGCTTCATGGACCGACACACAAACAAAGCTGCTTTCTTTCAGTTTTCTTAAACCAAGGCCCCTTCAAATGGAATCTGCAGACAAACCGTTAAAGGACTGCGACCCCATTCCGGAATGCAAGCCAGCTAATTTCAATTTATCCTTGACCCCACTGGGGAGCCATTCTAAAAAAATAAAAGAGTGGGTTTATTTGCTGTATGCCTATGACTGCCACACATTTTGGCAGCCCATCAATTGAGTCATCATAGACTGTAGGGCTGGTTCCCAGGGTTATGGTGTGAACAGAAAGGCAGAGGAAGTGGTACCTGGATGGACCATGGAAATTGAATCTAATTGGATAATCCTGGAGACAAGGCCAGACGGAGACTCAAATCACACAGGGATGACTGATATTCAGTTGGGGCACTGAGTATAATTAGTATTGTGAATATAGTGCTATTGTTATGCATTTACTCTGCAGAAAACGTGAGTTTTGTTTGCATGTCCTTTGTCTGTTAAATAAACACATTAAAAGAATGTCATCGAAGATCTGCAAGCCGAGTCTCAGTATGAATGTTCCTCTTAATGAGACTCCGTGGTCTCTGGGACGTGTTACAGGCCAGTCTGCATGTCTCCGTGACCCGCCGCGGTCTCTGGGACGTGTCACAGGCCAGTCTGCGTGTCTCCGTGACCCGCCACGGTCTCTGAGACGTGTCACAGGCCAGTATGCGCGTCTCCGTGACCCGCTGCGGTCTCTGGGACGTGTAACAGGCCAGTCTGCATGTCTCCGTGACCCGCCGCGGTCTCTGGGACGTGTCACAGGCTAGCCTGCCCGTCGCCGCCACCCGCCGAGGTCTCTGGGACGTGTCACAGGCCAGTCTGCATGTCTCCGTGACCCGCCCGCAGTCTCTGGGATGTGTCACAGGCCAGTCTGCGCATCTCCGAGACCCGCCGCGGTCTCTGGGACGTGTCAGGCCAGTCTGCCCGTCTCCACGACCCATCGTGGTTGTCGTGTGTTTCAGCTTCTCGAAAGGCACTAGCTGTTTCTTTCTCTCTTACGCAATGAAAAATGAAAAGGGAGCTCGACGCATTCCCAGAACAGGCCTGCCAGTAATGATGCGAGTTGCTGAGGAGAACTAAACAGAGAGCAAGGCTGGTCCATTATCCAATTTACAGGCTGCTGGTCGCTTGTTCAGAAACCTGCTGGTATAAATTTTAAATTCTCACATCGCTTGCATATTTTATAAGCTAAACCTATGGAGGACACTGACTTTGTCAATCACATTTTTAAATATGTGATAAATATGCAATAAATGCACAATGAAAGTGTCTAGTTTCATCTTCAGCATGCAAATCTTTGCAAATTTTTATTATTTTACAAATATGACTAAGACAAAGAATCCAAATGTCTTTGGGCTTGGACCCAAGATGAAGATCAAAATCATTCTTTTGTTGTTCCAAATCGTGTAGGGCAGAATTTTGTGCTTATTCACCCAAGACAAACAAACGCTGCCCCCAGTACCCAGACTGGCTCCCCGGTGCCGCCCGATCAGCTACCCACCAACTTTTTGTTTTCATGTGTGTGTTTCCCCCCATTCTGACCCCAAAATATCTGCCTTTTGTGTTTCTTCCTCCCCGCTGCTACTGTTAAACCCACCTCTGCCCCCGTCCCCAAATAAAGCTCCCGTTCCTTCCTCTGCTCCCCACGTCATGCGGCTGTTTGCCGTCCTGCATGGAGTGACTCCCGCAATGAGCCACAAAAACAAGGGAAACAAAAGACAATGTATCTGGTTCTGTCATATCTCAGCGTCATTAATAAAAATTCACCGACCCATGTAAAGTGATTTAAACAATTACATTGTTGCATGCACATTTACTTTTACTGGAAAACCCATACAAGAACATTGAGTTACCTACTAATCAATAGCTATTAAGCACATTATTTCATATCAAAAAATAGGAAATACTGATTCAGTGCATCACTCCAATAGAAACCCAGTTGTGACTAAATGTGATTATTTTTGAGAGAAGCATTTACTCTCTTTAGATTAATGCAAATCCAAGGCCAAAACTCTGCAATGCATTTTATCCATTATTTATTTTTTTGTATTTAGCTAACCTAATACAAAAAAACAAAACAAAAAAACAAGCGTAGACAGTTCTACGACTTCATTACGTAAAGAATCTTAATGATTTTATGTATGTCTGGTGGCATATGGCTCATCCTACACTAAGCAGGCCTCCCTGTCAGCACTAGGAGTAAATATGACTGCAAACACATCACATCCAAATTAACTGTGATCCCCACGGTTACCATTATGAATAAAATAGGAAAATATTACAGTCTCATAATAAGGTCCACAGCCCGCAATAGATTCTGTTGTGAAAGCTTATTTCTTTAATGGGCTCTATACACTTTTTTTATTTAAATATTTCCTTTAGATAAAATACTAGACAAGACCTTTGTGTATTAGGTTGCATCCGTCCTTGAGGCTGGGACCTACCGCAGAAAGCAGAGGCTTTGAAGCGGGGAACACCCTGGGCAGGATGTCAGTGTCGTATGTTTCTAAATGCAGTTAGACACCTTTGACATGTTTGAAATGTCACCGAGGGCTCAGAGACGTACTGGCAGATTTGATGTGCAGTGTTACTCCAAGGCATCTTTTATCTGTTGGGCACTCATTCGCAAGCTACATACCGCTCACTCCTTCGTTCCGCTAATTACTTTTATTTTAGTTTTGCACAATGCAATTACTCATTTGTAGAAGAAGGGTTAGGGCTGCCAGGTATGGAAATGCCGCTGCTTTAAACACACATGGAGAATAGGATTTTGGTTACCCCTGAAAGCAACATAACACTTGAAGGGATCTACTGAACCCCGAGCGCAGCGCGGTGTTCAGCAGTGAGACGCGAACTGAGACGCATACAGCTGGCAGATAAACTGTAGATATGCCCGCACTCTGGGAAACGGTGACTATTCACAGGTATGCGGGCACACATTTGAAATGCGCTGGAAATACACACGGCTTCCTCTACAGGCGGCGGGAGAAGCAGGAGACAAAGGAGCCAGAAACTTTTTGTTGGGATACGAATTATTGCCAGGGAGGTATAATATGTTGGAATGCTTTTACAGTAGCTTTTATTCACATGGGATAATCTGTAAAAAGAATAACCGAATTCTGGTGAAATGTCACAGAATGTCTCCGGCATAACGGTCAGAGTCCGGGCTGTAAAAAGAGGCCGGGAATCAACCAGTAAGCCGGAGCAGATTTGCAGTAGCAGCTTCAAAGATCGTCTCAGAGATGCCAAGGTCCACCTACACAATCTCAGGCCCTTGTGCTTCTCGATCTTAAGAGGGGGGTCTAGCTTTACTGAGTCCGTGATGCGTATCTTCTATGAAGCCGAGAGAGGAACCTTGGCGGAGGCGAGGTGCTGTGGTACGTCCGGGAGGGCCCAGCCCTTACGGGCAGCACCGGCAGCGGGCCGATTGGACCGGGAGATATGATGTAAGCGCATTCCGTCGCCACGGTGATGCGCGTGCGTTTGATGATAGTGCATCTTTCTGCCTCGCCCGGCGCTTCTCTGGGGCTGATAAAGCTGGCAACCTGAACCCGAGGCAGGAGCGCGCAGGAAAGCTTTCAGGTTTTTTTTCATCCAGCCGCCTGTTTTGTTTCTTGAGCGCCTTTAATCAAAGCAAACTGGCGAAGCAGCAGGTACAAAGGAGGCTTTGAGAAGCGGCCCAAGGCAGAACCACCACGCCAGGATTGCGATCTCCTTTGCGCTCAGCCAACTTATCTTGTCTCCTTTTTAATATACAGAAAGTCAAGAATTTTTCGTCTTTCATTCCTGTAGGCAATGAATACACTTTAAAATTACTTAATAGAGTGCTTTAAAGTGCTTTGCAGTATGAAATTAAAGAGGTAGTTACTGGAAATGCATGCCAGTATAAATAAATGCACAAGCAGGACTTTTCAAAAGGGGACGGAGGTCAGGGTTGAGGTTAAGGTTCAAGGAAATTAGAGGATGAGTAATGATGACGAGAAAATCTCTAGCATTATGCAAATGAGGCTGTTGTTCATTTTCCCTCTAAACAACCATTTTAAGACACTCAGAAGTAGAAATATTGCACATTTTTTTAAATGAAGAAAAACACAAATGGCAAAATCGTTGCTTAAACGGGTGAAAACATCAGTCGAAGTACTTTTTAAAATTTAATTCTAATGAAACAAGCTGAACTGCTTCTTGCGAAGCCCAGCTAAGGAACAATATTAGTCATCCTCTCCTGCTGCAATACTCATCGTTAGCCAGTCATCTTCTGCTTAAGTCAATTCCCCGCTACTGGCCTTTGCAGAGATCTGTGATCTCGTCTTATACTGCCCTTTCAGCTTTGCCAGCACCTGGAAAAATGTTCTCTTTTTCTGAAGACTGCTCATTGCTCCTGGGCACACGGCTCTTGTCATGGTGCATTTTTCTGATTTAACATTTGCATGTCGTCAGGGTCATCACAGGTGATGGGTGAGAAGGCAGGGCGTTAATTCTCGGTACAAGTTACCCGTAGCAGAATTGTAATGTTTTTTTAAAACTTGGTAATACGTGGGCGAGGAAAACTCAGCACAGCTCCATGAAGCTAAAATTCAGCAATCCTTAGATTACAAATTCCTTCCCCAGAAGTCAAAGCCGGCCTTTATCTTATGCTCTTTTTGAAAGACGGGGTCTACACACAACGTGCTTCGGTTTTATTAACGTTATCTGTCACTTATGAAGAGATTCACAAAGCCTCTGTTGTTCTCGCGCCCCTTACGGATGTAGGCAGTACGGTAACAGAAATGTGCAGAATTGGACAGAAGTCTTCAGACCACATTAAACGAATGTGATCATCTGCACTCCTCAATAAAGTTAAATATTAAACAGACCCTTGTTGAACTGATCTTAATGCACAGAGAACTCTCTCACAATCGACTGCATAGTGAAAAATTCTGAACGGGTATACTGCGCACGCTACGCTTCTGGAAGTTTCTAATGTATTATTCTTGGTTTCCAGGAGGATGTCAAAATGATTTCATCTTAAGGTGTGCCTGTCCATCATGGGATGATCGATTTTCGTGGCCTGGCTCAAAAATGATTTCTCTGTGCCCAAGATGTTGGCAAAGCTTGGAGAGTCCTGTGTGTCCGAGATGCTCCAAAGCAGGACCAGGAAGCCATGTTGCAAATTCATTTGTGGTCTTCATGGCCTGTCATCTTATGACTGCCACCATAAAGATGAGGCTTCATGATAGAGACATTTTAAGAATCATTATAGGGAGAAATATCTATGGCAAACTCTCAGTTAGAGGAAATGGAATCCACAGCAATGCAATATCACGACATGTGGGTGATAGCCGCAGTGAATCACGCCGGCTCTCACGTCAAACTGAAATGGTGCACTTGTGCTGTAAAACTTTCTAGCAAGTTGCCTAGAGTAGACTCTTCCGGGTCTGAGAGACTTGATGTCTCAGGAAAAAAAATGCTTATCTGCTCTGCCTGCACATCTTTTTCTGTCTGTGAGGATCTGAGGGTACATTCGAGTTCTCGCTATGTTGCACCATTATGCCGAGTGAAACAGGGACTTCCTCCCTTACTTCTGGCACCAAATGCAATGGCAGTCAAGGACTAAGTGGCTGCCCTATAGCTCTCAGTTAATGAATAATTCTGGCGTTTCACTGCGCTCAAAGACAATCAAAGCTGTGAGCGCTCACGTCAAGCTGTAATATCACGCCGTCTATTTCGGCACATTCTTTACAAGCCATTTTTCTTCATTCCTACCTTATAAATCATCCAGCTGCTCCTGATGGTGTCTGCACAAAGCTAGGCTACATTAGTTTACAATATTAAAATAGGAAAACGTTTGCTTAGTGTGCACAGTACTGTCTAGAAAACAAAAAATTATGCAAAGGACCTGCAGTGTCTGAAAGCTGCAGTTTGTGTCAGATTTTTTTTAAGTTATAGGCATAAAGTAGAACGCCATGATAAATATTAATAGTGCTGATTCTGCTTTAAGCAAGTAGCACACAGAATGTTTGGTGATAAGTCAGAGAGTTTACCCCGAGCCCCCTTTTAGTACAAAGTTCTGACCTTATGGGTACTCTGTGGTATCTGTTTTTCCAGCACCGGAATAGATTCGCATTTGAAATGCATAAACCCATGACATAATCTGGACTTGTGTTGTTTTATATAATGGCAAACCAAATTTGATAAGACCTACTCTGGGCACAGGGTATGGGGTATTTTAATTGCAGAGTTATATAATTTAAATTGGGAAAGCTATATGATAATATAAATGTATTAATACTAAAACGATTTAAAATTGTGTGTAATATATATATATTATATATATATATATATAATCTATATATATTACACACACGTTATACATTTAAGTGTGACAAACTAAGATATGAAATTCTTGCAATTGTTTAACTTTTCGTAAAAAAATACATACACTTACAATAGTTGTTTTTTTCCTCCTAGATGCAAGAAAAATCCAAACATTTCTCCACTGATTAAATAGGGGCGGGTATAAATTCTTTGTTATCTTCACACTCAGGAAGACTTTCAAAGGCAGATACGTGTGTCTCCACAGGGCGCTCACACACAATGTGGCTGCTCAGTTACACTGTTTTCTACAAGACCGCCTTTAAGTTTCTTTTTTGCCGAGGTTGCTTTTGGCTAAAGGGGTAATGGGGTTTAGCCACAGGTCGTTTTGGCGTCTTTGTCTGCGCCGTTTTATGAACAGCGGAGGCATTTCTCCACACGCATACTCCGCTGGAAAAACGTGGACCGCTGCCTAGTATTGAGCCAAACGTGTGATGCAATTATTTCCCAAAGAAAAAAAAGAAAGAAAGAAAAAACAATCACAGCCGTTGTTACAGAATGCCTCGGGAATTTGACCATCCGGAATCGCTGCATTTGCTGCTTATTTAGGAGGCGAAAGTGCAGCTCTTTATTCTTATGTAGAAACGGATCAATGCGGTCTTGTTGCAAAATACAAGCATAATAGAAACAATATGCACAGCTGAATTGATTAGGTTTGGGCCCGCCACCAGAAACTGAACGGAAAGACGGATGCAAAATGTTACGAGGCTGCAAAGATTAAACTTAAGTAACATTGTTCTCTTTCTTGGTAAATGCAAAACGTGCATGTGCCCGTCATTTAAATAAATAGATAATTAAGCAAACAATTTAAAACACCATTAGAAGAAGTATTTAAATAAAAAAACATCACCAATGATGTTCTATTACCGTCTCAGTTTTAATTCGGAATTACCCACCTCAGTCCAAACTCTGATCATATTTAACCGCAATGTCAAATATACTATCATATAGCATATGTGTGCGCCAATGTACGGGATTAACGACAGATTACAGCATTTCATCCACCGCTTCTAACTAAACAGAAACATCACTCCGTCCCTCCCTGCTTTTCGGAAATACGAGGCTTGCTGTGTTACAATGTGACATTTTTCCCTACAAAGCGCCTCCGTCTCTCCTCTACGTTGCACACCATTTAGAATTCCTGGCGTTTCTGTCTTTTTCTGCTCTCTCTCTCACTCTCTCTCTCTCCCTCCCCCTTTCCGGGCGGCAGTGTGTTTTCTCGGACGAGCGTGGCGCTGTACAGCATCTCCTGTTCGGCACACAGATACATACACACTCTCTCATACGGAGTCGGAATAAGAGAGTGAGAGACAGCCATGGGGAGGTGGAGAAGAACGGCTTGTTTTCTTTGTTATTTTTAAAACTGTTGCAACTCGCCCCTATGACACGATTCGCGGCGAGCTGCATACACCGATATTCCCGATGCACTCGAAAACGGGGAGCAGGCTTTCACAGGTAAAGTACGAAACTTTTTTACACCCCTCCTCTCCTTTCTTCCAGCTCGGGTATAGGATTGCTGTGGCCCGGGGATTAAACGTGCCTTTGCTTTGCGTCGCGTTTGAATCAATCGTAGGATCGAGCCGGATCGCCCGATCGTGCGA
Source organism: Cyphomyrus plagiostoma (assembly GCA_019775915.2). NCBI lineage: Eukaryota > Metazoa > Chordata > Actinopteri > Osteoglossiformes > Mormyridae > Cyphomyrus > Cyphomyrus plagiostoma. The sequence goes on from JABFEA020000048.1 coordinate 5,585,152, forward strand.
TATTATACTTAGAGGGAGGCTCGTTGTGTGGCGATCGAGGCTACCAGCAGCCGTCCTCCATAACGCGCCTCTCCGCGATCGCCAATGTTTTAAAGTTGTAGGGTACTAGTCGGCTGAGGAAGGGCCTGGCCGGCTGTATTGCATGTATGTATATAAGCATGTATGTGTGTATATGCATGTGTGTGTGTGCGGAGTTTGTTATGGCTTCCCCTCCCCCCCATCCGCTTCTGATGAGACTCCGAGAGGCCAAGACATGAATGCAATGAATGTGGGGCTCACTTCAAAGCAACCGGCGAGGGCAGGGAAGGGGTGGTGGTGGTGGAGGGGGTGTCATAATACTACAGTCAGCCAGCAAACTCAATCGCCCCATGCTAAAACGCATCGGCCTGCATGCAGATCGTTTATTTACAAGGGATCTGAAGGTTAGATCGCTCGCCTAGTATGTATGTAATACATGTACAGGCGATTGGTTAATAGAGGAGTAAGTTAGCTACGTGTTTACAGTCTGATAGCCGTAAGTGAGCCGGTCGTCGGGCTTAAATTAAAGCAATACCAGGAAACCTCGTTTTGCCAGCCCCTCTTTCCCCCCACCCGAAGCAGTTACCTAGCAAGCTAGCTAATGCAAACTTGGATCTGACGCGATCGTGTTGTAGCGGAGCGAAAGGGCGAGCTAGCATTTGCCCGGGCTGGATTTTTAAAAACATTTTGAGACCTTTTTTGCATTTTAAGGTGGCGTTTAGTAAGATGGATCGACAACGTAAAAGTCTCTAATAAAAGTGTCCGGCTAGTGGAGGGATATTTGTCGGTGTGATGAAGACACAACGTGTTTCCAGCAAACAATCTCTCAAGCCGACTTAATATTTATTGTTTTAACTTAAGGAGATCTCCTTCCGTTTGGCGCCGTGCTTCTTATTTTACTTGGTAATGTTTTTGTAAATAACCATCTTTTCACAATGGCTCAGTTCCTGTAGTCTCTATAAATATTTATGCAAGTATTTCTGCATTACTTCGCCGTTCACAACAGCGTTTGCATGTTTATTTAAAGTCGCGATATTCCCAAAAGATTTTTTTTTTTAAATAAAAGGCATCTGTCTCCAGCCAGTTATGAAATTTTAAACTTATTAACTGTACAATATGCAACTACTTGGAGGAATATTTCGGAAGTGTATGTACCATCAGATTTGGTCTATCTTTGTTAAAAAGGATTTTTTTTTTTGGATTTGTAACTTATTGCTGTAAAGATGATGTGAAATATTGTATAGTGTATGCCTCTGGTGCATGCAATATTTATTGTACGTATTCACCTTCAACATTCACCTTAACAACACCCGTGAGAAACACTCAAGGCATTTGAGAGACATCACAGCTTGCTTTGAAAACACTGTTGTAGGATACATGCTTGTTTTTTGCAGTTATTTAAAAATACAATTATTGAATGGATAAGCCGTATGAGGTTTATTATTCACAACTGAATAAATGATCTTTGAATGAGGCATTCTGGTCTTCAGCGTCCCTGTGTTGTGACGTGTTTGTGAGGTTGAATGGTCACAGACCTATTGGCTTGAAAACTTCCTCCCCTTCACCAGCTGTTTAGCCGACAAGGGTCTAGCACAGATGAGATCTTTCATGGTAGATGAAGCCTCTTTGGTCTCTCGAAAGTCCACTTGTTGATAGTTGCAAGAAGAGCAGAGCTGGTTGGGGGATTTGGACCTGATGAGCTTCAACTGACAAAGTGTTTGAAGGGAGGTGGATAGTATATTGCCTTATTCAAATTCTCGGTCTGAGCACTGCTGGTTTTTCCCCCTTCCTTTACCTTTCAGTCAGGTGAGAAGCCTCTGACCAATCAGAATCTGTGATTATTAAAATAACTACTGAAAACAAGGCCTGGATTTGGAATCAAGGTCCAGATTTGAAGAGCCCTGGTATTTTGTCTTGTGGTTGGTTCCAGAAGAACAGGGCCAAAAGTCGTGCCGTTTGGGATTTTAGACCTGGCTGTAATTATTGCCCTGATTCTTTTGTTATCATCTGCAGCCGCATGATGCGCAGTCTCTTCTTATTGACTCCATCGCTCTGCTCTATCTGCATGGGGCTGCAGACGTCATACAGTCCTACATATCTCTCCTGTTTTCTATCAGCTATGGTCCTCTGGAGCAACTGGCCATCCCAACGTATGGCGGCTCAGCTGCTGAGGGTGCAGGTTTAACAGTTGAAGATGAAGCGTAAAATCTGCTTCCTCCCTCCTCCCTCCTTCCTACCATCCCCCCCCCGGGGTTTCTCCACCTGTGGGGTGGCACACAATCAAGTCCCTGTCCGGCGGGGGGGGGGGGGGGGGCGGGCCCGCCCGGCCGCCGCGCCCGCGCGGGGCGCCGGGGGGGGCAGGGGCGGGGGGTGGGGGGGGGGGGGGGGGGGGACAG
>JABFEA020000048.1:5587665-5601102 GCA_019775915.2 Cyphomyrus plagiostoma
CCCTGTCCACCATCCCCCCCCCCCCCCCAACACGCACAGCAGGAGCTGAAATATTTCAACCAAGGTCATCTGCTGATGTTATCAGTTGGTGTGCCTGCACACACTCCCTTCCTCACAGTCATGGCTGCTCCTCAGTCTTTCTCCTGCCTTTTTTTAACCTTGAAAATGTCCAGCTCTTGCTACGCGTCTCTCCTCGAGGGCCTCTCTTCGGCTCGGGTCCCGGGTTTTCTACGCCGAGAGCGGCAGGGTGCTCGCGTGCTGTTGAGTGTGGGATGTCTGTCTCGCCCTGTGGTCCGACACCGACTTTGGGAACACGCAGACGTTGGAAATCCAGGTGCCTATGACTCCAAATCTGGATTCCATCTTTGCGCTTTGTTAGCTGGTGGACTACATAAAAATAGCTTGCGTACCCCACATAAAATTTATCCACCCAGGATGGATTTTAAAAAAGAGCGAGGGTGTTTTATGATGTAAATAATTGGTCCCTGAATCTGATATACAGTATGTGCCTGTCCAAAATTATATAATTATTGTTGTTAAGTAATTATTTTCATTATGACCCTAAGATATATCAGAATGACAGACATTTGGGTTTCTGGATTATGACAGCATTATCTTTGCTTTCTTTTTCTTCTCTGAAGTTTTATCAAGACCTCATGCCTCTGGGAACCTGGTCTCTTATTACTGTGATGTTTGGACTTTGCTTGCCAGTTGTCGTCAAGAGATGCTCACTGTTACTTATTTTTGGACGCTGTGAATAGATGAATTGCAATCTTTCATGGGTTTTTGTGTTATTACTTAAGGAAGATTTGAGACCCAGATGTGTGCAATACCCACACAACTGTCATTCTGTTAATTTTTTAAAAGTAACTTCTTATTCTATGGTAGCTGCATGTGCAATCTTAAAATCAGTGGATGAATATAGTTGTTGTGGAAACAATTGCAGCAGTGATGTTTCTTGCTCTGTGTCGAGTATTGTTGTCTGTATGTTCGCTTTGTTTTTCTGCACATGCTCAGTGCTGAAGATCTGTGATGTGGAATGACATCGCTACCATGCTGCATTTTATTCAATTAACCAATTAATTAATTGATTTGCACACGCCTCCCTGAATTGCACAGAAGCACTCCCAGCGGCGATTCCATATCTTCAAAGAATGAAGCTGGACGTATCTCCAGTCTTTGTGCCTGGTATTAATGAGGATCGTGTTCTGGGATACGTTCAATATTTCATTTTTGCGCCCTCTCTCATGAATTGGCAATCGCAGTAATGATAATGAAGTGAAATTTTTGATTTGATCTGAGGCCCTTCCCTGGCTCTCAGCCCATTTTCGGTTCCTCGGGCTGTAAGTATGACCGTGGGTGAGAGTAGAGTCAACCCCAATGGAAGGGCTTTACCTGATGTTGTCTAGTTTCCCCAGAGCCGCTCAAAGTTTTGGTGAAAAGCAACGCCGTGTGTCCTGAACCCTCTTGTCTGTCTGTCTTTGTTTCAGGAGGAATACTTCGGCAGCAGCGTTAGCGGGAATCTGGATTCGATCGTTTTGAAGTTCTGGCCGAACAGGAACTGGGCACGCAGACGTCACGAGCATGAGCGTGAGAGAGAAGGGGTTGCTGGTGGACCTGGGGGGCAGCTTCACTGAAGATGCCCCAAGGCCGCCTGTCCCGGGGGAGGAGGGCAAATTGGTGTCCAGCGACGTGCGACTGTACAACCATGGCTTCTACTCGGCCTCCAGAGAAGGCCTCAAGAACGAGGCATCGACGGCCACCCCCCGGCGGCCTGACCTGGACCTGGGCTACGAACCTGAGGGCAGTGCCTCTCCGACGCCACCCTACCTAAAATGGGCCGAATCCCTTCACTCGCTCCTAGACGACCAGGATGGGATCCACCTCTTCATGACGTTCCTCAAGCAAGAGGAGTGTGCCGACCTCCTGGACTTCTGGTTCGCCTGCAGCGGCTTCCGCAAGCTGGAGGCCAGTGAGGGCAACGAGGAGAAGAAGCTGAAGCTGGCGAAGGCCATCTACAAGAAGTACATCCTAGACAACAATGGCATCGTATCACGGCAGATTAAGCCGGCCACCAAGAGCTTCATCAAGGACTGCGTGGCGAAGATGCACATCGACTCCGCCATGTTCGACCAGGCCCAGACCGAAATCCAGACCATGATGGAGGAGAACACGTACCCTCTATTCCTCAAGTCGGACATCTATTTGGAATATACTAGGACAGGTGGTGAGAGCCCCAAGTTATTTAGCGACCAGAGTTCCGTGTCGGGGAATGGGAAGGTTTTGCCGGGATACTTGCCAACACTGAACGAGGATGAGGAGTGGCATTGTGAGCAAGATCCGGAGGTGAAGCCCCCCTGCGACCAGACCCCTAGTAACCGGCTAACACAGCAGCTTCTGATGGAGACTGCCTCGCAACGGGTGGTTCCCAGCAAGCGGTACCAAGAGAGCCAGGAGTACAGGTAAACCCTTATAGCGGTCTTGGCTTTCACCAAAATCCTCCTCCCTTTTTTGCAGGGCTGATCTCTCGTACACGAGGTGAATCAGAACCCGGCTTGTTATTTTATTTTATTTTTTCGGCTGCCTCCCAAATGATTTGAGTGCCGAGTGAAGATTTATACTGCAGCAGGATCAAAAGAATTTCTGAGCCGGAGTACAGCCGGCTGCAAGGGATGAGAAGCGTGTGCCGTGTAGGCCGGCGCCTTTCAAGTGGCTGCGGCTCTGCCAGTGCGGCTGTGCCGGGGTTGCTGGAGTCTCATTGCCAGTCTCTGCCAGGTGGGGGCGATGGCTGTTTGTGCCCCCACCCCCCCACACAAGCACACGTTTTGGAGGTACTTTCACGTAAAGCTGGCTTTAAAGATAGAGGAAAAATTTCCTTAGGATGAGCTTAGCACCACTGTTTTAATGAGCTGAAAGTGAGGTATCTGGGTTTCACTTTGACTCTAAATGACAGTGAGCTGTTCGTCAGCAAAGGGATGGTTTTAATTTTTTTATTCCTTTTTTTGTGCAGTGACCGTTCCCGGAATGTTCTCAGAATCTGCTTCTCCTCTGCCGACTGATATGACATTATGTGCATTTATTAGATAGTGTTAAATAGTGCCATTGGGTGATGTTCTGGATGTAGCTTTCATCCCAGTCGATAGGCTGCTAGTCCCATCCTTTCACGGTAAGCCTGGAACACAATCCTGGAAGGACAGGTCAAACAAACTACCTGGACAGGATGCCAGTCTGTCTCTGGGCACAAGGCAGGGGACACCCTGGCCAGGATGCCAATCTATCGTAGGTCACAAGGCAGGGAATGCCCTTGACAGGATGCCGCTTTAGGGTGCAGACACACTAAAGGCAATTTAGAGACGGTGTGTATGCTTTTGGATTGCAGGAGAACACTGGAATACCTCCAGGATTCAAACCCCTAGGCTTTGTGTGGTATGTGGCCAAAGTTCTGTCATGGCTAGTCGGGTTAAATCAATTCCCCTCCCCGGTTATGTTGTGTTTTGACACTGTGAGCCTGATGACTGGCCTGCATCGATCTGCCCCGACTAGGTGAAGACGATGTGTGATGCCGTTCTCTACTGTTCAGTCCAGGTGTTTGTGATGGTCCACAGTGCGACGCGTTAATGTTTCAGCAAGGCCGGCTGCCTTGGTTTTGACATCGAGCCTCTTGCTGACAAATCGATCTGTCTGTAGCACGTTGGGATTATCAGAGTTCATTTGCACCTTTCTGACTGAAACTTGGTTGCTTTCTAGGCGCTTAAGTGTTTGAAACACCTCAGAGCTTCTAGCAGTATGAGAGCGTAATTAACCGCCGGCCTGCTACAGTGCATCTTATGAAATTCTCTCCCTTGCTTTGGCACTTTCATAACAAGGGAAACAAACGGTATAGGAAGCGGCTGTAGCATTAGGCGCCTCCACATTCCTCTGGCTCTGTGTTTCATGGTAAACTCTTCTGCTCCGTTGACAGGCTTCAGGAAGTGTTCCTGGATCCATGCTGTTTTTTTTTTCCTCAGGAGCTCAAAAGGGGCATAGTGGGCTTTAAATGGGAGGCTCGTGCTGACAGGCGCAACTGCAGTTACATCACTTTTTGCCTTCAGAATGCTTTCTCTTTCTCCTCCTCCTCCTCATTTAATAGGTATGAGGGGACATCATTGTTAGTCTCAAGAAGCTCTTTCTCAAAGTGCTCTAGCCGCTGTTTTATTTCGTTTGCGATGGGCGATGAGATGGCTGATCCATCACTGACTCATCCTTTATAATTCCCTTCATGATGTCATCGAGCAGAAAAATCCCCAATGTCATTTTTGATATGTTACAATTTTATACACTACAAATGTACCGCTTTATGATATATTTCTTTCGGATACTTAATCAAGTCTTCTGGTTAGCTAGCTGGCCACCGGTCTTCTTTGGACTTAAGGCCCAGGGAAATCCACGGAGTAATTCTTTTCCTCTCCCAGGTGTTGTATAGCTTGACAGAGTTTCCAGATTGAAACAGAAGTAGGCTGCTGGCAAAGGCACCTAAGGCCAGTAAATAACATAATGGTTAAGGACATAGACTAATAATCCTTTCTCTAGGTGGCCGGTGTCAAACCTGCACTAATAATATTTCTACAGCTCTTCCTTAATAGCACGATTGCTAACTTGCTGGGTGTGGATTTGTAATCTGAAGGTTGCTGGTTAAAGTCCCTGGTTCGTCTTGCTGTTCTACTCTTTGAGCGAGGTACTTAACCTGAGCTACTCTGGTAAATGATTAATCTGAACGAACGGGTACTTTTTGAATAGCTTTGGATAGAAATGTCAGTTAATCACCTAATCATATACTATCATAGGAAGTGGCAGTAAGTGTAGTATTCCGGTGGGGTGTGTGCAAGGCTTGGCAGTTGGCAAATTTGGGATAAGCAGAAATGGTAAAAGAAGCGGCTATTCTGTGTCCCATGACACACTGAACTTCTTTGTGACAACATAAGACAGAAATACCAATGAAACTGGGATAGGCCCGGACTCCTTCAGCTCACCTGCCTTTGGTTGTCCTCGCAGACGATTACAAAGCCTTGTTACCACATTGCGGAAGCTCCTGCTCACGTTTTCTTCTTTATCCTCCCTTTTCTTTTGATACATCATCTCCAGTTTCTATATTTATCCCGTGTTTTTTTTGTCTTTGCTGCTACTGGGGAGGAGTGTGCATTTCAGCAGCTGGATTAATCGACAGGAAGCTGAAACGCTGCATGTTCGCAATGGGCTCTTCGAGCGCCTGGCGCCGGCGGCCGCCGTGGGCCTCTGTCCCTGAACGTGACCCAGTTATCGGTATGGCTGTTTCAGAATCTTGACGTTTGTTGAAGACTCAAACCTCACCCCCAAACATGGAAGAGGATTAAAACGTGGCATTTGGAAATGCGTGCTTTGCCTCTGCTTGAGTCCATGCTTTGTGCCACAATTGGATCGTCCACAGGTTCTTGGTCATTCTACATACCAAATCAGGGTGTGAAACGGTAACAATTATTTTTGAATAACTTCATTGTATCCATCAAGCTAATGGAAATAAGTTTATGGGGGATAAAACCAAAAGACTGAATTTCGCTGCGTGCCACAAAGTGTGGAAATGTCCATCTCGTTTCATTGCCTCCGGATGAAATCGTGCTGTAATTAGTACAAGCTCTGCGTTATCAGGGTTGTTTTCTGATTATTATTTTATTAGGTGAATTAGTTGGCAGGAATAACAAAAAAGATCTTCATTTTTAAACATGTCTTTAGGTTTGGCCTTTGAGGTTTTTGTGTGGCTAAATTTTACATTAGTCATATGTCAACTTTCCCAACCAAAAATTTCTGGAAGCCAGGAAGTTTCAAATCTGATTGTTCGGATGTTTTGATTGGAGTACATTTGAATACATGCCTCAGTCTCAAACTAAAACTAAATGAATTCTGTGGTGTAACTGGACATTGGACACTCTGTACAAGAAAAAACAGCCTTGCTTCCAGCCCCTATTTAGTTTATTACTGTCATAAATGTAGTTTCATTGCAAGTGGTTGCTTCGATCCCTCTGAAGAGAGAGACTAGCAATTTTTTTTGCTGGTTTAACTAGACATGTCAGACTTTTTTTTTTGCTTCTTAAGCAGAATTTTCTTAGTCTAAGAAATGAGTCGCATTGATGTGCATAAAATAAACGTATTTCCCTAGTTTTTCAGTGCCAACATCCCATTTCACTTTTCTTTAGCCTTTTAACGCTCGTCATTGCGAGTGGCAAGGCTCTGACATGTTGTCGAAACCCTTAATAGTTTCATTGAGATGTTTTAATGCTTTCACGTTCTGTCATTGCCTTAAAAACTTGCGTCTTGCTAATGGATTTGGTGTTGGGCTTGCTTAGTGCTTGATGCTAGGCACCAGGCTAAGCTTCCCAGTGCATTTTTCCTCTCAGGACACTTATTGTAATTCTGTGGAGAAAAGTGCCAGCTGAACAGCTATAAGTAAATATTATTGTGTAAAAGGATTGGGCGATACGTTACACATGAGGTCAAACTCAAGGGTATATCTTAATATAAGATATCATAAGACATTTAAGCCTGTATTTCCTTTGGTGTTTTGACAGGGAGATTTCTTCCCCCAGTTAAATTGCAGCACCGAAACGAAATGACCTTTTACAATGATGACTGAAAAGCAAGATGAGCTTTCTGAGGACGAGGTCTGCGTGTCTGTTTTCGAGCCGGATCATGGTTTGCGCGTGGACTGCGCATTTGCACTGAATGTCGATACTTCTGTACGTCCGGTCTGCACAAAAATGGAGACACGCACAGAATGCTGGGAAGGACAGTGGTTCAAATGGCGAATAAGGGATTTAATAAAAAAAAAAGTGCAGAAATTTCCTCAGACCGTTACAGCCAGCATTAGTGTTATCACCTCTCTCGAGAGGGCATATATCCCCTCCTGCTCCACTCTGAAGCCTCGTGAATTTTCCTTACGTTGTGGTGGTAATCTGTAATAATTGCCATTGTAGTTCTTTTTGAATCCAACTGCAGGAATTCTGGGAAGTCGTCCTTAAGAGAACCTGCTCTTATGAGTGTGGTCAAGCTAATTCGGTGTTTAGCAGCTTGTATGCTAAATGAAAAATGGAAATCCGTTCCTGCGTTTTAGAGGTTACTGGATTTATATGGTGTTGAATTTATGGGCATCAGTGTTGAGGTTGTACCAGGTAAGCCAAGGAAACATTTTTTGTTCCATGCAAATTAATCTTCATCAATGTATGTCATTTTGCCCTCGTGCCGGAGTGCTGCAGGATTTTCCAGGATGCGCTTTAACTTGCACCTTAAACAACACCTTAAACTCCAGGTAAGGTGATGCTTGATCTCGGTGAATATTTTGATCTGGCAGTCAAGAGCTGAGGTTGAGTCCAAAAACCAGCAGGAGAGTGGGCAAACGGCTCTGTTGCAGCCCTTTCAAAACCACCTTCGTTGGTGCCTTTGGGCCTCGTGTGAATGCCTGATGGAGTTGTGATATTTTCAGTGGCTGCCTCATATATGGGAGATCTGAAAATCCTAAATTGAACCTGTGCCCATAACACGTGGTTGCAGGAGAAAAAAACAGAACTGAAATGGACGGTATGCTGTGGGTGTTTTGTCTCATGAAATTGTAAAAGTATTTGTCTCACTGGCTGCCTTATTTCTTAATGCTTGGACATAACTTTGCAATCCAGAATTATATTAATTGGGAGGGGGGTTAAGTTAATTTTGGATTATAGTGATGTAGTGGGGTAACGTCTAAATGACAGCCAGCTCCTTTGGTATCTGTTTGCAGATTGCAGCGCTGAATAGAGCAACCTTGGGCTGAGGGACAAGCTTGCTGTGTTGTTTCTCTGGCGCTCCTGAGGTCTTTGACTGGGCTTTTGCATTTCACAGGCCTCCCAGGCAGTGATTTCAAGAGGAGGTGGATTACAGATTGACCAAGGAATGTGTGCTTAGGAACCACTTTGCTGCGACAGCTTGGCCAACTCTAGGGCAGCTGGGTTATTCTGCTAGATAAACAAAGATGATGTTTTGATGCTGCTGTTGGAAATTGTTTTTTTTTTTTTTTTTTTTCCCCGCAGTGGTCATTGTAGTTAACATTTCTGTCTCTGCAGCCTTGCCAGTGAGAATCTGCTTTGTTTTACAGGATCATAGGCATTAGAGAGCAAATAAATAATGAATAAAGTCTCCATGACATCAGCTATGACGACGACGTTCGGGGAGGGACCGTCCTGGTGGTGTTGGCGTTCCTGATGCCAAGCACTTGCCCTGTTTCACTCACTTTCGTTTGTACCTGTTTTTCATTGCAGCTTTGCAGTAACTGTAACTGCAGTAATCTTTCCTTTACTCTAATATCTGCAGCTGGGGCTTGTAGTGCCTCGGGATGAAACAAAGATGATGTGGATTTACACTGTGTGTAAAGTGGTGGAAAACTGAGTACTTTAGAAGTTTGTGTGATGAGAGAACTTCCATAGACCTCTGCAATTTTCTTCTCACTGTTTTGTCTTGATATCAAAGTTGATCTTAGCTTACCAGCTGCTGGGGTTCAACAGCAAGGGGGAATGATGGTTCCTGACAGGTTTTCATGGTATTTGGATCTGTAGGGGTATTTGTGTGAAAACATGGCAGAAGGCATGTTTGTGTCCTTTCCGGATCAATATTATAGCCCCTGCAACATACCCTGACTGAATGTAGCTGCTATTTTGAAATATTGGCACACATCGGAAAGTACTCGTAGCAGTGTGTGAGTCTGACTGATTTGGGGGTTATTTGATGGTTGGAATTAGTCAGGGACTCTGGAAGAGTCACTCAAGTCCTGTCTGCATTCAAATCATCAGGGGTTGTTTGGATCCTCTAATACTGGGACCTCTGAGTTCCCTGATCAGGTTCCTGTGATAGAATATTCCCCCTCAATATCTATAATTTTTTTTAGGGACTTGTCTAGCTTTAATTCTCGTTCTGCCTTTGTTCTCACATCGTTCGTCTCGACGTAAACTACTTCAATTTTGCAAGGATGGCAGCATTTATTTAGCATAGCCGTTATTTTCATAATATTGTGCGACGTTTCTGTTTCGTTCCATTATGGACCATCATCAGACTCAGCTATTACCATGTCTTTCTTCTTTAAAGGTCGTGCACTTTCAGAGCTGGTTTTACATGCACAGGGAAACCTTTTTTATTTATAGATTTTCTTATAAAAGAAAGGAGGGAAAACTCCAATCTCACGGTGCCAGCCTGCCCTCATTTCATGTTTTTCGATGCTGTGGTCTTGCCACATCATTCATAAACTTAGCAACATTGCTGTAGGACTTTTTGGACAGAAGAGGCACAGGGGAAAACTAACATGTATGTGATTGACAGCACTGGTCTTTGCCAGCATTCGCATCTCGCTGAATAGCATACAATGAACCGTTACTCTCGAAGTATGACACATGGCTTTATTTTAAATGTATCTCTTCTTTCTGGGTTGATATTAAAAGCAGTCATTGTAAAGGAGGATGTGGAATAATCAGATGAGTTGTGGTGGAGATGGGTAATCGAGGTAGCGGGTTGACTGGTCGGTGTGCGGGGACCTAACCTGCAAATGTTTCTCTTCATTGCTTTTCCTAATGATGCTGGTCTGCCTTGTTTCCACTAATGGTGGAAAGAAATTATACTCTAGAAGTGGGGGTCACCTCTCCACGTATAAAAATAATAATATAAAAAAAAAAAAACCAGCGCTACGACCCCTTGGGTTTCAGTCAGCGGCAGAGAAGCTAGCTATGATTTAGCCTGTTTCTGCAAGCAAAGCAGTGCTTTTGTTTTGAGCGTAATGAAGGCTGTGACACATGGGTATGGTGCCTTTGGAAGGCCAGGTGGCTTTGTGACTTACCAGAGAAGACCCAGCTTGGGTTTATTGAGGGGGGAATAAGTTCCGTATCTGTGGTTGTTTTATATTCTATAACTTCAGTATTTTACAGCCACGCGTGTTGGTTTTAAAGACTCTTATAGAGTGATATAATTAGTGTAGGTTACAAAAGAAAAATTGGTGGATTCTGGATTTTTGTCGTCATTTGCTTGCTGTAGGTATTCAAGATTGGGAAATGCTTTGCCTGGCTCAACATTCTGTGGGGTGGGGTGGGGGGGCGTAGTTTGATGCTGAAACATGTTTGGTTTTATTCCGCTCTTGTAAAAACTGCCTGGGAAAATAATTTATCCCCCGTCTCTTCCATTTGTAAAGGAAACAAGCCCCCTTTTTTTTGGTTATAATGGCTTAGCCATCTCTCCAAAGTGAGGTTTATCATGCACGAGTTATCCCCGAGGTGGATCGAGTTACTCAATTGAAAGTAAACTCGAAGAGCATCACGGGCGAGCCAGATAGACCGTGGGCCTCTTCAGAAGAAAGAGTCAGTGCCTTAAGAATGGTACCTCATGGTTCAGTGTGTCCTCCGGGTAGTGGCTGGATTTGTTTATGTTTGAACAAATAGGAAATAAATGTCTTATAAGAGAGCCTAGTGTTGGGTAATGACCACACATGTGATTTATTGTGGGTTGTTATTTTCACTGATGTAATGTCTCCATTGCCCTGAAAAACACGTAGGCTTCTCAGATTTTGCCCCCCGTATATGCTAACCCCAGGCTCCTTCACACGCTCGAGCTGAGGCGGGGAGGACTTGCTGAAAGCGTCCCGTGCCGGAAGTAGGTTCTGGGTTATTGCTGCCAGGCGGCTGAGTTAAAAGCACCAGGCCACTACTTGTCTGTTTGAACAGAGGCTGCGGCGCTGGCGGCGAATACTGACAAGCTACCGGATCCGTGTGGGCACCTCGCTGATTGGCCTCGACGTGCTACAGGCCGCATCTCGGCCTGTTTGGAGTGACGATGCTGCAACCTGAAAGAATTTAAAATCAGATGGACAGTGGGCAGACGATGTCACAAGCCCGTGTGTGTCATTTGTGGCTGTCAGAGAAAAAAGCCACCTCCCTTTTTTTTTTTTTTTTAAAGCTCCTAGCTTTGTCATGTCGTGCTGGCTCGTGGACTGTGGCTGCGTTTTTATACTGATTGGCTGTGGTGTGTGATGGGCGCATTAAAAGGTCAGGCGTGGAGCGTTTGGTCCGATGCGCTGTGATGTCCTGGCCAGCGGAGAGCGGGCCGGCTCCATCATTCCCTCTGGGAAGCTTCTCCTGGAGATGAAGGAGAAGAATTCTGTCAAGATCTATTATTCATGCAAATGGGGCAGTTTTAGCAATATGCAGGGGGATTTCGAGTCAGTGATGGAAACCTCTTGGATGCTGCCAAGAGGAATTAATTTAGAAGACCCCCCCCTCCACACACACACACACACACACACACACACACACACACACACACACACACACACACCAACCTTTGGCAGAAGTTTACTTCTAAGGGAAACTGTGATTTTTGGCGTCAGAAGATGAGACGGATGCACCTAACCCTTCATTGTTTTGTTGACCAGGCGTCCCTGTGGAGTCCACCGCGCCCTTGCCGTGTTTTTGTGGTGACTGTCTTCTCTTGCGGTTCTGTCCTCAGACACGCGCCATGGAGGGAGCCCGTCAACCCGTACTATGTGAACACGGGCTACGCCCTGGCCCCCGCCACCAGCGCCAATGACAGCGAGCAGCAAAGCATGTCCAGCGACGCCGACACCCTCTCGCTGACCGACAGCAGTGTGTGAGTGGAAATCGGATCGACGTCACTCTGTCACCTATTTCCCCTAGAGAGTGGTTCCCAATCACACTCCGTTTCCTTCAGATCGACAAATTTCTCTTTTGCGGTTTCTGTTATTCACGAATTACAATAAAACAATTTTAAGGGAATATTTTTGGGGCTTGTCAAATGATTGAAGAAACCCGCAGACGAAACATGCGGCGAAATATATCAACAATACCGAAAATGATTTGGAAAACGAAATAGAATCATGTAATATTAAATAAGCTTTATTTATATATTTGTCTGTGTAAGTGCGTACTGTATCGTAGCTTGGGCACGCCTCACCTCTGCTCTGCGTCCGGCCTCGCTCACGTGTCAGCTGTCTCTCTGGCTGCAGTGTCTCACATTTCTCGCGCTTTTCAATATTTCAGTGCCATTAATTTGAAATTGTTAACGATGTGCCGAAGTATCATTCGTGAATTTTCACGTTTGCTGGGACCTAACGCCCCTTTGCCCTGGTGAATGTGAACGGGGTGACCGCAATCGGGACGGAGTCGCTCAGGGGTGGAATCGAACCCTCGACCTTTTCACCACAATTTCTGCTTCAAAGTACCGTTTCAGGGTCAGACCAGCTGGAAAGGCTGCTTTTCTGTTGGATACTAACCATGTTGCCCTTTAAGCACATTGGGGCTGAGATCTAGTCCAGCTTTACGTTTATGTGCACAGATGTGGTTAAACACAGCATCATCTCCGTTCCGTGAGAGTGTAACATCGGCTGTTTCCTGTCACCATCCGGGCTGGCCTACGTCTTCACTTATGCTAATTATATAGGTTTATACTGGGTTCTGTGAGGGATCGTCGCATATAATTTGGAAGCATGGAGATGTATAATTTTTTTGTTTCTCTCTTTTAAATGAACTGCTGAAGAGGAACAGGCATGCATTGTGGATGAAAGCGGGCCATATTAAATATGGAGGACATACTCACAATAGGCAACAGATATATAAATGTTGGAACTGCTGTTTAAGCTACCAATTATCTGTCCTTATTCATTATATGCGAGGGAAATATTAGTGTCAGACATCTTGGTCTAAAGAATTATTCTGTTTGCTTGTTTCTAATTAATGTTGGGCTGCAGCCACTGTTGGAGTCTTGTAATTGTACCCGAGTGGTAAATTACAATCCCCTGAAATGTCTGGCTAAAGTCTCCGGATGTATATTTCCGAGGCTGTGCCTCAGTACAGTTTGATTGCCTAAGATCAGCACTTTTTTTGTCGTGTTATGCTTAATGATATTCAGTTTTCTCTAAACTGTGTAAGAAAAAAATAAAATAAAAATAATCATGATTCTGTTAATTAGTGCTTTTGTCTATCACCCTATTTCCATTATTTCAAAAGAGATGTATAGAGTTGACATTCATATATATGTGTTAAATATAAAATATTCACACCAAGTTTGTCAAATAATTATCGGTGAAAAAGAAGTAAATGTAAAAATTAAAATGTGTGTTATGTACTGATGGACAGCTGGCTTTTTCAAGGCTCCCTGGCTCTCTGTTGGATTCTGGCTGTAATAGGAAGATGACCCCCCCCGTTTAGCGGGAATGGTGTCTCCTTCGAGTGCCAGTGGACGATTTGGCACCCAGGACTGTGTGTGTGTGTGTGTGTGTGTGTTTGTAGTTTTTTTTTTTTTTTCTTCTTTTCAGACATTTAGATTCGGGGGGGGGGGGGGGTCAACAAATCCAAAAAATGATTCCCACCAGAGAAAAGACGGGTGGATTTAGGGAACCCGCGGCGTGGT
>JABFEA020000048.1:5607871-5619149 GCA_019775915.2 Cyphomyrus plagiostoma
GGCACCCTCATTTAGTGACCTCCATCTACAAACAGTCCTGTATAACAGTGTCTCCCAACCGGGTCGTTGGAAGGTTCTGGACAGTCTACATTTTTGCTCCATGTCAGTCTGCATTACCAGGAGCTGAGTGGGAGCAAAAATGTTGACCGTCTGGGGGGTCGCCATGGATCCGGCTGGGAAACACTGCAGCATAAAAACCTAACAGCCCTGCTCTGGCATGTCGACACGTGTAGCATACTAACAAATCCGTGTTTGTATGTTTCACCTCCTAAGAATGTCATTACGGTTTTCAAAACATTAAGGAATAGTGGTAGCACTGTGAAGTTTGCACCTTCGAAACAAATGATGCATAAAAATCAGTGAGATCCTAAAGCGAAAATGTTGGTGTTTTCGCTCCAGCTGGTACACCCGTATTCAGCATCCTGTCTGTGAATGCTTCAGTTGAGCCACATTTTTGTGTGGATGGGCTTTTGGCTCGCTCAGTAAGGGGGATGCCGTCCTCTGATTGGCCGCTAATAGCCCCTGATGGCCCTGCCCCCATTCCTCCCTTCGCTGGGTGTCTAGGGCCTCTGATTGGTTGCATGCTGACTTTGGGTGGGCATGTCCAGGGCCCAAAAGACGACATTGAGTTACTCCTGTATCACCTTTCCATCATCCAGATGTCGAAATGCTACCTGCGAGTGTTATGTGAGGGGATGTGCATGGAGATTTCAGATTTTTTTCTGAAGGGTTTGTCCTTATGCTGACAATGCTGGACAGAACAAGGTCACGGTTCTGCCTTTACGCTGTACTCTTGCAGGCAGCCTCAGAGTCGCTGTCCCATAACTCCGCAGCCAAATCACACGCTAATAAGTCGGCATCTCGCCCACTGTGGGCTGTCAGTTGTGTGAAGAGCCCAGTGTATGGGGGGCACTCAGATCTACAGGAAATGGTTCAAAAAGAAAACAACAGGGTTTGCGTTTCTCAGACTTGCATCATGAGAAGCTGGCTGAAGCTTCTCATCTGCAGAAACCTGAGGAGCAGTTTCCTTCTTGTTCCCGGTTGCGGTTGTGCGATATTGCAGCCCTGGTTTCACAGAGGAACAGTGGCGTGACTCTGTGGAAACCTGGAAACTTCCTTGCGGCATTTTGAGCCCACGGTCTCTTGCAGGCACAAGGCGACGAAGAGGACGCCCTGTGAAAACATCACTGTGGCCTACTACTTCTGCGGAGAACCCATCCCCTACCGGACATCTGTCAAAGGGAGGATAGTCACACTCGGACAGTTCAAAGAGCTGCTCACAAAGAAAGGCAGCTACAGGTACCATGTTTGATGATCTTTTTTTGTGGTTGAAATAGTTTGCATTTGTCGTGACGCCACTTGTGGTGCGAGTCGGCTGCCTGCCTTCATCCTGCCCACTGGGCCAGTCTCCAGGAACTAATTTCATACTTCTCTCCAGGTATTACTTTAAGAAGGTTAGCCACGAGTTTGACTGTGGCGTGGTGTTTGAAGAGGTGCGCGAGGACGACGCCATACTGCCCATCTACGAGGAGAAGATCGTCGGAAAGGTGGAGAAGATTGACTGAATTGGGGGGACGGGGCCAGAGCAGAGGCGGTAAAAGCAAAGCCCCTCCCACAGGAGGCCACCTCAAGATGGTGGATGAGAACGTGATCTAGACCAGGGCTTGAGGAGCGACCGGTTGAAGGTGCAGCAGATGTCTACCTTCTGGTGGGAGTTTTGGAGGAGCAAACAGAGGGAGCAGGTGGTGTGTGGGATACCACGTGGACTTAAATACTCCTGTTTCTGCCCTGTCGATTCACCGTTCCTCCTCCACCGCTCGGCACCAGCAGAAACTGCTATACACAGGAAAAAATAAAGAACAAACGAAGGAAGGAGGCAGCCTGATATTTACCTTGGTACATTTCTATCTCAGTCATGTAGCATTTAAAGAAATTGTATGATGAAAATGTTTACTAAGCTGCATATTTTTGATATGATATTAATAGAAGGAAGGTATCCTTTCTACTGCAACAACACTTTCTTGTAATTTTGATATGTACAGGTACTCTTAAGTATGCCAGATATGTGCGGGCCATCTAATGCCTGTGACCTTTTAAAAGCAAGAAGAGAAGTTTTTATATAATATATTTAATTATTGAAAAAAAGGCAAGCGGTTGGTTTTATCCTGTTAATTGTGCGCATGGGCGCCAGCCATCCTCCTCGTACATTTTTAATTTGCTTCCTTCCCCGTCAAGAAGTGTTTAAGAGCTCATCGCAGCGCCGGATTTTTGCTCAACGCGAATACCGTTTAATAGACAACAGTACTGCTTCCTGTTTGCCCCGTGTGTCTATCCTCGATCCCGCGGGGGTGGGCAGGGGGCTCGGCACCCGAAAGGTGCCCTGTCCACGGTACCCTTCAGCGTAGCCCCTGCCCCCTTAGCAGCGGCGCAGCAAAAGCGGAGGCAGCACATATCTGTTTCACCAGCTCAGCGCTGTCCTGTCATTTGCATTGGCACTGTAAGCCCCGAGCAAAGTGTACGTCTACGCCTTAATGTAAAAAAAAATTAACTAAACCGCTAAATCCATAGCCTTCTAGCGTATTTTGGCTGAATTTCAGGTGCCTGGTAGTAATTTTATTATTATTATTATTATTATTATTATTATTATTTTATAATTACTGTTTTATAATTATTTTACTATTATTATTATTTCGTGCAAAGTGATCTACCTTTTGCTAGATCAATAGACACCAAAGAGCACCGTACGTATTACATTTCAATTTCTTTGTTTTCCATTTAAATGATTCGAAGTTCCTCCCCCAGATTTGTATTTTTTTAATTTAATTAATTTATTTTTTTGCGAATGGGAGGTCATTTTCAGCATTTAAATATATTTAGGAAGGAAATTATCAGTAGGAATTATTTTTAAGTGGTAAATTGCGGGGCACGGCACTGCGTGTGGCTGCACCCATAAAGAAACTTTCCAAAATTCTCTCCAAATGCGATTTTCTCTTTATTTATATGACATTCTGCTGCATTTCTGTGCAAAATTAAAGCATCGTGGTGAGAGAGTCATTAGGGCACGTAATGGATCTCGACCCCCTAACCCAACGCGTTGAAAGCACACTTGAATTGTATTGGTACTTAAATGTCAGATTCGGCGCTGCTGCAAATGGCAGAAAATAAAGCTCATCCGTTTAGTTATTAATATGTACTTTTCCATGTGCGATTAAAATACGAACTGACGGTGATTACTGTGAACGCCCCCAAAAGCGATCTATCCTAATTTAACCTAGGTTTTATGTAAATATGTCACAGAGTGCCTTGTTGTTGCCGTCTGCTCTGAAGGTCAGCCGTATTATTTCCCGAATGTCAGAAGGATGTCTGTCCATCCAGGGACGAGTGTTATTTTATTTTTTTTATTGTTTTTTTTGCCTTTTATTTAGGACGGTTCGTTAGACATTTTTTCCTTCTTAATTGTCACTGCATTAATCTGGATATGCCATGTTTCTATGTAAATATGTACATTTTCATACGAGTGTCTTTAGCCGGCAGCAGATTTGGACGTTTAGGATCCAGGTCATACTTAAGCCTGCTGACTTGTACAGTTATCTTTAAAAGGTACTTGGACAATAAAGAAATGTAATAAAAATGCCGCGAATCTTTTTTTTTTCACCTTTCAGAGAAATGTTAGAAAAATTAACGTAACCCTAATAACCTGCCAGGCACATTTGAATTATGGTATCTATCCCCTTTGCGAAAAGACCACCAAACCAGTTTTATTATTTTTTATTATTATTAATGTTTTCCTAGCTTCACTGCAGTGCATTAAATCCTGTTGTCTGGATTCTTCTGTTAGCCGGCCCGATGCTGGTTTGTCCCCGGATCATTATTGCACTTTATTCTAATGTACGTTTTCATTAGATCCATTTTTTAATACTTCATATAAAAATACGGACTAAATATCTATTTTATTAAGCAGAGTGTCTTTTTAACGTCGATCACACGTTCATAAGTGGTGTCTTTTCGTACTAAGTGAAGTGTGCATGTGCGGTCCCCTTACACACATAATGTGAATTTAGAAGAAGTAATGTTTGTATTGTACGTCCCCAGAGTATACGCATTACACGGATTCAAAATATGTCCTCCCCTTTATAATATTTACATTTTTAAAATCCAGGAAAAATTCATTTAAAAATTAAATACGGTATCCCTTAGAAATAGTTTTTAGATTCCTTGTGAAATGCATGTACTTCTTGCCATGCGAAGTGCAGCAGCGGCGCCCACTGGTAAGTTGTATTTATTACAGTAATTATTCACTTTAACGCGCATGGATCTTCTTGCGACCCTGATAAATTTGCGATTGGTGCAGGGATAAATGCTTGGATTGATCAATTGATCTATCTGGTCCTGCCACCACACTTTCGCTATTCACCAGACATACAGTGCTGACCATCACAATGCAGCCAATGATGAAAAGCCCGATTTCAGGGAGGTTTAATTTTCACGATGATATACCTTTGAAATAAGACACATACAGTATATGCATTTGAAACTTTTGTTGTGTACGTTCTAAGTTCAGTATGCTCTTGTATTAAACTAATCCTGCTGTGTGTTATTTTAACATGTAAAGGAATATGAAATACTGTTAACGGGGAAAAAAACATGTTAATGAGGGCCAGAGTATTTCTTCTGAGTGTGAATATCAAGTGTGTGTGTCTGCAGTCCAGATGGTGAACAAGGGCTGTTTAAGATAAAATAGAGAAAACCATTCATAAAATGTATCCAGCAAATGATTCAGAAGTGTATGAAATGGGCTTCAGCCCTTGTGTAATTCCAAAGCTTGCTGGTTTAAAGCTTCTTTTGGGCTTCAGATTCCACACATTATGATCAGCTAACAGGTACGGACACACAGGTTTTCAGCTGGGCACATGCACACTTCCTGCCGTTTTTCTACCTTGCTGGATACACCTGCTCTCTACATGCAGGACGTGCAACTGCAGCACAGGCATGAGAATCCGCCTCCTTTTCATGAGCTGATGACGAGCAGCTGCTCGTTGTTAGGGTTTGGGTATCGCAGCCCAAGTACAGGGATGGTCTCGGGCAGATTCCACTCCCCTGTCCCGAGAAGAGCAAGGAACGACAAGGGGCAGACACCAGGCCAGCATTATATAGGAGCCCCAAATTATACTGTCCCCCCCCTTGAGGGGGACCTAAGGTGACATTTTGTCAGAAGCTCCTGGGTACAGCACAAGGGACACATACAAGATCTGCCAAACTCTCTCTTCTTGTTTTTCTGGTCTGAGAGTGAAAAGCTGCACAAACATAAGAAGAAATTCAGTACCCCCCCACAAACATAAGGAGAATTCTAGTGCCCCCCCCCCCCACAGACATAAGTAGAATTCCAGTGCCCCCCCTGCAGATGTAAGGAGAATTCCAGTGAAATAACCTGTTAAATTTCCATGACAGTACAGAGATACTACACTTTTATTATTTTTTAAAGTAATATAATCCTTAATCTTTAGAAATTTCAAGCATTGGAAATCTAGATTTTATGTAAATACTGCAATTAAACTATGAATTTTCCTACATAACCGGGACTGAGCTCAGTTCCTTTCAGTAACTTCAGTCCCATCTATTTCTATGGCTCGTTACGGCTCTGTACTGCAGTGCACATGCACCTGCCTGCCCTCTGCGCAGTGCAGCTCTCGCCAGTGCTGCTCCTCAGTCCGTGAGGCTCTCGCGGGAGTGGGGGGAGCTGCCCTATGATTGGTTGGAGGCCGAGGTGCTGATGGGACACCAGGCTGGTCACGGAGCCCCTGTGGAACACACATGCAATCCCATCAGCAGACTGCGGTAAGCCTGACTCATTTTCAGGGGAAGAGGTTGTGGGATTTTGGGATCCAGCGATTTCCTACAGCCATGACTCACATGGCCAACTGCTCCTTAACCAGATATTATGTGTTCGCATTGTTCATGTCATGACATTAATGATAACCTGGAGGGTGAATTGCATGAACTTGCACACCTACCAATGCCATTCATAGCTTAATTGGTTCAGCTGAAACTGTGATTAACCAACAGACTTTTGCAAAAACACATACTGTACATCAGTTGCTTTAGATCCTGAGGTTAGACAGTTTGCAAGCCATACACCAACACAGTACAGTACACCGTAGCGGGGAATTCCCAGCTCAACATGCTCGCAGATGACAGCCAGGCATTGTTGTCATTGATACCTTGTTTTGTTACCTACTAACTCATGGGGAGATTCTTTGAAGACCTGAGCTGGACTGGGAGGTGGTGTCTGTTCACAGTTTGAGGTGGTCTGTGTTTTCCTGAGCCTGGTAGAGAGATCGAGGGACTTGACCGCTTCTCCCTCCCAGACACTGTGCACTGAAGACCATAGGCCGCAGCTAGGTAGACAGTTCAAAGCCATGTATGGTTGGCTTCTTGGAGAGATGCACTCTTGTTGGTTTTAAAAGAAATCTCTGCTGAGGGGGCAGTGCATGACTGCTGGAGCATGTGATTGGAAGGTCGCCGGTTCAAGTCCTGTTCTTGAAGGAGCAGCTTCACTGTTGGGTCCTTGAGCAAGACCCACAACCCTGACTGCTTCTGGGACTGACTGGTTCTGCTGTGTTAACTGTACATCACTTTGGATAAATGTGTCTGCTACGTAAATAAATGTAAATGATCTGTTTCTAAAAAGGGGGGGGGGCACGTATATCTTTATCAGCAGAACAATAGGTGAGAACAAAGGATGGGCTCTAAGTAGAAAGGTTTATGATACCCAACTTGTAATGCAATGCAGTCACATCTGTTATAGCATCTGAAAGCTCAAGCATGGATGACCCATAAATGCATCATTAAGTATCTGGCTTAATTGCACATGCAAATTTATAGTGGCAGCCTTAAACCGCTGGATAAGGAAACTTCAAGAGCAGCGTAAGGAGACCAGGGCTTTGCTATCAAATGCCCCAGTTGCAGGGGGTGTGAGACAGAATAAGCAGAGTAAAACACCTGAACAAATGTGAAGCATCCTGGTAAAAAATAAAAGACTGAAACAGCAGCTTAGCCTGCAATCTCCCACCATGGAATTCTGTGATAATCTTTTTAGTGATGCAATCAACCAGTCCTTTCACTCCTTGGTATCTCTTCCCGCTTTCTTTTATAAATGCACTGATGTAGATGGGTCCAGACAGAGACACGGATAGATGGAAACATATCTTTACTTTGTTTATATTGCTTACACGTCAGTTGTCATGGCATTTCACGGTGTTACTGAATATGGTACCTTATCTTATAAAAAACTGGTATTACACATTGATGTTAGTCATGCTGACTGTGAGGGACAGACAGACAGACAGACTGAAAGACAGAGAGAGAGACAGAACATTTGTTTCTTGTGTAAAAGGCAGCACTTTTTAGTTGCAGTGAGCATCTAACACCTTTCTTTCTTTCAACTTACTGCATCGAATCACGTATTTATATATAATACGTGAGAATAAAAGAAACTAAACATAATATGCAGCTGGGAAAGACAATTGTTGGTGCCTCGATGGTGTGGAACAGACGTGTGCGGAAACTGCAGCAATTCCCACAAGAGCAGAGAGACAAGGCCTCTGGTGGCTGGCTGGCCAAGGAAACATCGCCGCTACTGGGCAAACTGGCCAAAGCCTGAAAGCTCCTTTTAATGTTGAGTCAGTCCATAGTGGGCACCAAAATAAATCTGTAATGGACATACTTCGGATTTTTTGACCACCAAATTATCCATTACTGGTTTGACGTTGGTGGTGAACTGCTCTGTGGTGATGGTCCTTTCAAAGATGAAGACGATTTGATGTTCAGAGAAGCCGATTGCTCCAAGATAACCCAGTCCCCGCACTGAGGATGAACCTGGTAAGATAGCAGCTAACATAACACAGTAACAACTCACAAATACTCGATAACAAGCAGATTGAAAGGAGAGTTAATGGGTATTGGATCTTGCGGAGAATATCGTTCTGATACCGTTATCCATAGTCTCTACAGCGACGACATACCCCCAGATAGTCACCTTAACTCAGAGACATAAACACACTTCAAAGCTTCGAAATATAGTTTTCCTACATATATCTACTGGATCATTTCTTTTTTATCAGTTGCATAAAACAACAGCTGTAATTCCTCTTTGTGCTGTTCAGTAAAGATCAAATGGCGGTAATTGGGTGTGATTATAGCATTAACCTGATTGCTAAATAAGGCCATAGGATGATGTGGACATCCTGAGGTGGGGGCGAGTGTGAAGTGTGGTAATAGTCAGCTGTGTGGGGGGGCTGTAGCCAACACCAGGCAGCACAGAGTGCAGCGTCCACACACACACACACACGCAGTGGGAAGGTACCCAGAGGACACCCACATGAGAGGGAGCCCATGCAGACTCCGCCCACACAGAGCGGAGGCGGGATATGAGCCACAAACCCAGAGGTGTGAGGCATCAGCAACTGCCGCCCCTCCCCCCCCACCTGAGGTCACACTGTAATATGGGTATCTGGGATGACTATGTGGCACATAGACATTCCTGCCTGCTTCCCACCACAGGTACTGCATAAATTCGCAGAAGACACTTCTTGTTATTTAGGTAGATGGTGTCAGATAGGGACAGGGATGGTTAATGGAAGGCAGAGGTGGATGGATGGATGGATGGATGAGAGAGAGCCGTGCTGTGAATGCAGGTCTCTGCAAGCATCACCTTGCTAGGGGGGAAGGTCCCATGATGCTCCCCTGTCCTTCAGGTTCATGGTGTTCTTCTGGATGAAGCTGACATGCTGAGCACCAGCGCTCTGCGGGGGCACAGGCTTCGCCATCTTAGAGAAGCCCGATATGTGACCAAGCATGTGTCCGTGGGGAGACTCTGTGGGCTCCTTCGCGTTGGAGTGATCAACTTGAAACCAGAGGAAGATGAAGAAGACGATGGTGCTACCTAACCGGGAACAAATACATCCCAGCTCAATTTCAATATTTAGTAGGTGGACAAATTGCCATTTATTGTTAATCAAACCATTCATTTACTCATCCAGCGTCTTCTAGCAGCTTCTGCAGGTCAGGGTAATGGGGCCGAATGTTAATTTCAAGAACAAAAATGAAAGATGAAGATATGTTTTCTAACAGTAAGATACATTTTTTTGTTTCTCAGAGGGACTTCAGCTATGACCCCCCCCGCCCCCCCCCCCCCCCCCCGGCAAATGAAACCGAAGCAGCACTGAGAGGAGGAGTGCAGAGAGAAGCCGAGAGCCGGGAGTGTGGGGGCTTCTGCTACAGTTAGGCGGCTGTGATCTGAATGTTTAAAAGCATACTTTAAATTCTCACGAGCTGTAGACCTTCAAAAGGCTGCACAGATACCAGCTTGTCTTAATCTCCTGGGTTTGCAGATTATTCTGGATAATAAACTTTAGTCCTTGGATATGCCATTTATTACCAATGCTGGGCTGCCCCAATTCTGCACCCATCTCATCTAAATTAGTACAGGGCTTCGCAATACTGCATTGCATTGGAATTATGCTAAGTAATGATAGTGAGTAATGACAGCACTCGTGAAGTAATGACTGTCGTCATGGTGAGAAGTTTTGTCACGTTGTTGCAGACGCTTTCTTAAGTCTGCCCCTTGTCTACTGATATGACTTTAAGGAGGTCTTAAATGGTCTTAACCCACTTCTTTGCAGACCAAAAACACACGCTCTTTTAAACTTAGTGTGAGTTTTATTTCGCCGCCAAGCAATTCAAATATCAGTGCCTCTTTAAAATATCGGCTGGGCTAACTCTGGATATTCAGCGCAGCCATTCTTACGAAGCATCCCAGAATTCTTTGTGTGACGTGTACTCTTGTGTGGTCACTGAAGGTGATTGGTCAGGTATCCCGTGATGTCATTGTGTTGGTTCCTCACCGTGTGCTGCATGTCCATCCTCATCAGCGCCTTTCATTGGTCACTGAAGGGACGCATGCTGTGGCAGGTCTAAAAAAAAAAATTTAAAAATTTGATATTCAGCACCGGACTGAATATCTGTAGCATAAGTACAGCACTTACTAATTAAATGCACACATTGCCTACTTGCACGCATATATTTAGAGTGGCGTCCCACAGCATGTTTCCCCTCGACGCAGCATGTTGCTGCATCCTGCGGGTCTGCCGCGTGCCTCTCTCACTGACGGGGGCTGGTCTGGGATCAGGTCGGGACAGGCGCTGACACTCTGGTTGTGTCTTCTCTCCTCTCTCTCCTGGCGTCGGCACTCTGACTACAATCAGGTTTTCTTCTTGATCCTTCAGTGAGCCAGGGAGCGGCCTACAGTCCCGAGGGCCAGCCCATGGGCAGCTTCGTGCTGGACGGCCAACAGCACATGGGGATCCGGCCAGCTGGTAGGTGACCCCCCCCAATCCCCCAGCCTGTCAGACTGCCCCCCACCACTGCCCTTCTCCTGCAGTCCGGCTTGTCCTCTTTTCACCCATACAGTACAAAAAAAAGTGTTACATGTAGAAAAGGAGAGATTTATAGAACAGATGGTGTCTGCTTCAATGGCACTAATCCACAAACCCTTAAGAAGTGGCGATACTTTATTATTCAGATCCTGAATGGCCAATTTCGCTCCTGTGATACGCAATCGCCGGGCACAGAGTGTACATCCTCTGCTTCCTGCCCTGTAAACCCACAAGGGCTCCAGAATCAGTACTAACTCCATTCACTGTGTTGGGCCATTTAAAACCTGAAGCTTATTTAAAGCAAAGCTACCTCAAGCTTGCCTCAATTTATACATTGTATGCAAATGTAAAGTTATTGTTCATTCTAATGCACAAAGTGAATTGCTGGTCATTTTGTACAGAAATGCTGTATGACAAATGTGCCTGAATGTTAGAGGAGAAATGCTATGGACATGGGACCTTTGCTCAGTGGGTGGTTTTGCTACTCTGATTGGTGCACTGGGTGGTTCTGCCACTCTGTGATTGGTTAATGCTCCTTTGATGTCTGAATGTCTGATATTCTCTCCATCTGCAGGGCCTATGGGAGGAATGGGCATGAATATGGGCATGGATGGGCAATGGCATTACATGTAGGGTGCATCCTGCAAAGCCAACACAAACACAGCAGGAAGTAAGTTCCGCGTTTTGTGGCGGCCCCCCCGCCCCCCCCCCACCCACCCCCCCACCCCCACAGACCCCCCCCCCCCCCCCCCCCTCCCCACCTCCCCACCCCCCCCCCCCCCCCCCAACCCCCCCACCACCCCCCCCCCCAATACCCCCCCCCCCCCCCCCACCCCCACAACCCC
>JABFEA020000048.1:5622962-5639497 GCA_019775915.2 Cyphomyrus plagiostoma
GAAAAGTAGGCTGGTCAAGGATTCTGAAGGTGTTTTTTTGTGTCATGACAAAAATCCATGGTTTTTTAGACAGTTTGCTGAGATTTCTGTTTTATCTTGCGGACAGTATCACAGACTTCAGAGGATTCATTTACATTAAAAACAAAATAGTGTGTTATGCTTTCCAGATTATTTAAGTGTTAATGTGGACAGCAGTAATTTTTAAA
Organism: Cyphomyrus plagiostoma; assembly: GCA_019775915.2. Classification (NCBI taxonomy): domain Eukaryota; kingdom Metazoa; phylum Chordata; class Actinopteri; order Osteoglossiformes; family Mormyridae; genus Cyphomyrus; species Cyphomyrus plagiostoma. The sequence goes on from JABFEA020000048.1 coordinate 5,623,169, forward strand.
AAATGGATTTTCCCTTCATGGGGACTGAAAAAAATGGTCCCCAAAATGTCAAATTAACAGGTTTTTATTCTATTGTATACAAACAGGTTTGTAATTATATCTTTGTAGGGACTCTAAATTCATTTCTATGAGGAGAACTCTAATCTCAACAAAATGACCTTAACCCCTACCCAGCCCTAACCTTAACCATAAGTAACAAAACAAAATGCGAGACTTTTTGGCATTTTTACTTTGTTGATTGCATTCACAGATTCTTTGTGGGGACCTGAAAACAGGTCTTTATTACATTGTAGGGGACATTTGGTCTCCACAATGTAATATAAGACTAATCCACAGACAAGAGAGAGAGAGAGAGAGAGAGAGAGAGAATCATACAGCAGAGACAAAGTAATAGTTCTTATTCCTAAAAATAAAACAAAAAACTGATGCCAAACATACTGTAGCATCTAGTTATAGTACAGTTATCTTATACAGCATGATCAGTAATAAAACAAACCGTTAACGTATTAGCAATAATTGCTAAACATTTTTAATACATTTTTAAATACCTTTTTAAATTGATATACATTTTCTTCTGTGTACACTGAATTAATTATTAATTAATTACAGGGAATTGCGTGCAGAGTCCTAGATCCAATGGTGTAACAGATTTTCCCATTTGGATTACGAAGAGCTGCTGGATCCCAGATCCATTCCCCGTGCTGTCTTATCAGATCGGCCACCCCTGGTCTGGTCGGGATGTACTGGAGATCACTCGCTGTAGCTTCAGTTTAATTTTGAAAATAATAAAGTTTCACATAATAAAATCTGTATGGCGTATTTCTGACATAAGTTGGTTATAGCAGGAAACTCTGTTGGACCACAGGGACAAGCTCTATTACAGGATTTGGCCAGAAATGACTTACATTATATAAACACCTGTTTAACACTGGTGTTGCTAAGGTCTGCTGTAGCGATGAAAGTAGCACAGGTATGAATTCAGCAAATGTTTTAAACAAATAAATGCAGCATAAATAAACCCCCAATGCACTAAAATCACAACCCAGGCTCACTGATCCAGGAATAGAGAAACATAAACAAGAACAGAATGAACCACCCGAATGTTTTTCCCATGTTCTGGAACATTCCATTAAACATTCTGATTTCCATACACAGTGCAAAGTGACACATTTATCTCAATACCATTTCCTGTTGTTGTTTTTCTCATGTACATAACATAAAAACACATATTTAAAGTAGCTGTCATATATACAGATGTATTTAGAAAAGATAGTTGAAGGTCTGAAGACAACAGAACAGCAGACAACAACGCATAACACTCACTAATGTTTCAGTACCATGAATATATGAAATGCACATCTGCCAGCTTCATTTTTCCCTTATATGCTTGGCTGGTTCACATGGATCCATGTGTAATATGTTCAGGCTGTAGCTAACAGTTACTCTTTGGCAAGAGGTCCAGGGAACTGGAGACGGTGAATCAGAATGGCTGAAGGGGAAGAAGCAATGGTTTCGAAATTTCACACCCTCTGTTACCAGTGCCGGACTGTTATTCACAGTGCAAATTTACAGCACACTACAACAGCCAACATTACCACGTGCGAGCACTGAAGCCTCAGCTGAAGTTGTGAGTCATTTAATGGGAGGCATCTCACCTGGACAGAGCGCGAGCAAACGGGCCCAACCTCAGGGCTCAGAGGTGCTGGACTGAAAGGGAAAAAGGTTAAAACAAAAGCAGGATATATTAATCGACAGCAGTGATGTTAACTCGTGTTGTTAGGAGATGAATACTGGCCAAACCCGAGCTTAGCCAGAGGTCCTCTGTCGCTTCCCAGTGACTGGAGTGAGTGATGATAAAACATGTATCTGCAATGACTGGACTTTCTGAAATAGTCACTCACTCTGTGGGGTCTGCCGACGTCTCCTGACGCCTGCCCTTGTCCACATCAGATGCTAGTGCTGGAAACACCAAAAATATAATCATCATGGATCATTAGTAAAATAATTAACATCCAGAGATCCAGCAATTCATTTTTGTCCTATGTTAAAGACATTATGTCTTTGGTCATATCTGTAATACAATACATGCCACTATATTAAGAGTGTGGTTACGTAGAAAGGACTATTAGGGCTTTATGATGATGTGTCTGGAAGTGATCTCACTACTTCTGCTTACTGTCAAAAATCAAAATTTTTTATCAATATTTAAAACCTTTTTCCCCTTCATCTCGGGAGGTAATAATAATAATAATAATAATAATAATAATAATAATAATAATAATAATAAGAAGAAGAAGATACGAGTACTGGGTGTATGTAGGGCGGTGGGGGATTTGGGGCTGATTATCTCACTATCGATGCTGAAACCAAACCTGCACCCTCAGTTTTATTTGCTCCACACCATGTCAGACAGTAATTCACTCACATTGGTATGTACAGTATTTTATTCAAATTAACCTATTTGCTTTTGAGTTCTTGATTAAACACAATGTACAATGCAAATTCAATTTAGCTGAATGTGTGCTTTAGTATGTTGAAATCTTTACACTTAAATTCAGCTTCTTTTTAAATTATCTGTATTTTCTTCAAAGTCAACAGCCATAAACATAAAACTTTAGTTTGCTCTTGCATTGTTGTTTGTTATTTGTGATTAATCAATGATTGCCCGTTTTTAGGATGATAGTGAACTGAGTGAGATGTGGCTTGAATAATTGATTAAGGTTATGTTCAACAGTCATGTGACCATGAGGAGGGAAAGTGAAAGGAAGATGGATTAATGGATGAATGCATTCTGTTTTACATGATTCAGGTGAATGACATAATTAAATCTAATTTGTAATTTAATTCCCCATAATCAGAAGTTAGAAGATGAATATTCCATGGATGAAGTGATGCATGGATGGAAGAATGGATGAATAAACAGATGAGTGAACAGATGGATTGATGGTTGTTTGGATAGAAGTAATTAACTGGCATGCTCTGGCACCCACCGTCCTCGATGTTAAGCACACGCACCCCGTCTACCAGTTCCTTGGCCTCAGCGACCAGCTGACCAGCAGGGTCCCGGATGACAAAGGGGGTATCAGGATTTTCCATGGATGGAGCCACTTGGAAGCTTCTAGAAGATAAACTCACCGCAATGAAAAAAACCGCAGCTTCAAAAAGCTTATGCAATACCTTTGGCTGTAGCGTTTTGACAGAGCAGTGAAGCATCACTTTAAATGAAGGCTCAATAATTATATTAAGTTTAATGATAATGGGAAATGTATGGAAGAGTGTTAGGGCCTCCTAAAATGAAAAACCAAATTGAGATTAAAGTTAAAATTAACGTTTGAGATTAAGGTCAAAATAAATGATTAAAAAGAAAAAGTTGAAAGTTAAATGTTAGGAACCAGTCAATGACTGAGCTGTCTAAAGGAGGAGAATCATCTTATGTGATGACATCACACAGATGCCTCACATTCAGCTGCTTTCTGGGTTCATTCCACATGAAATGAAGACTCAGAACTGCCAGGACATGTCTTCCCAGACTTTAAGCCCATTACTCCAAAATAACAGGGACAGAAATTCGCAATCACCACTACCTTCATATTAGTCATCTCTAATTAGTGAGATCAACTGAGTCTGACTAGCGGGGCGTCCTCTGTAGATTTATTGTGATGAACCCGGTTGCAGTAATGGTTAAAATGGGATATATTTCACGTTATATTTATAGACATTGTGCAAATCATCTTGCAACCCACAACTTTGGTAACCACTGGGCTAGGAGAAGCTATCTGTAGAATTCAACTTTTACCTCAAAACTTTGAGCAGGCTTTAATTTCCAAAGTTTGTTTAGACTTTAATCTTGAAACTTTCGAGTTTAAGCTTGAAAATTAATTTAAACTTTTTCATCTTGAAAGTTTATTCAGACTTTAATCTCAAAACTTTTTACTTTAAATCTCAAAATGATTTACATTTTTCTCCATTTTAGGTGGCACTAATACTCTTCTGAAAGAAATTACTCAAAAACCCAAAAAACTCACCCAAAATCTGACCCAAATAAACTGGTGGAGGTCAGCACTTTGTGAACATTCTGCAAAAAAAAAGAAAATACAGACATAAATGCAGTCTTACGTGAGTGATGCCTAATCAAGTCATATACGTTTGCATTTACATCTGGGGTCCGTAGTAAAAAATAAACACTACCGGAGAGACACCTGAAAATGGACGTAGCAGGACAGCAGGGGAGCATTGCTTAGTGTAACAGATGCAGGAGAATGGGCAGCACTGCCAGCTGTATGACCCACTGTCCATGTCTAACTTGTAATACAACATGCTTATAGTAACATACATGTATGTGATGGACAGCTACAATATTGAGATACGTCAAGCTGACTTGCGACCAGTGGTCCAAACTAACTTGCGTTGTGACCCCTGTCCCAAATGGAAACGCAGGTTGACGCAAGGTTGAGTTTTGATGCATCTGATCACCATCTATGACATCGTTTCTAGAGTTTTCCTAAATACTCTAAAAAACACTTTAAATAACAATAACAGAAACAAATCACTTCTTGTCAATGACATGCTGCTTGAGACTGGTGCAGACCGGTGTTTTTTAGCTGAGCCCTGACCCACAGACACTATACCTCTTGTTGAATCCTCACCTGATGGGTTTAGTTTCATGCAGAAACCATGTGACTCTGGGCATGGGGACGGCCTGACAGCTATTTTTTAACTTACTGTTAAAAACTGAACCCAAAATTATGGAAGATTTTACAATGTTTGAAGCAATACCAATTCAAATGTAATCTGACAATCCTGTATATATTCTTATAGTATACAGACTACCTGGACCATGCACTTTGTTTCTGACTGAATTTGGGGAACTTCTTACTGACTTAGTCATTAACTTAGAAAATATTATATTTGAGATTTCAATATACATGTGGCCTTCAGCAAAAGTTTCCCGTCCCTCCTGGATTCTGTTGGTTGCTACCAGCACATAACAGGACCATCATGTGCATAACCACACACTACAATCAATACTATCACTCACAGAGTTTAGGTTCATCAAGTGAATAAGTCCAAATCCGACCATTTTCTAATCCCCTTCAGCTGCCATGTTTGACTATAGTGCAGAAGATTATTATGACACATCGCCTAAATGGTAGAAATTTTCTACTATTTATCGTTGCAGTAAGTAATGTGAACTTCGTGTCTCATACAGATATTAACATACGTGACTTTAATACAGTGGTGAGTCAGGTTTTGGATGAAATGGCACCTTTGAAAAATAAATTAACCAAAACCACCAGACATTTCTCATGATTTAATGATCAGACACGCTCTTACAAACACGGAGGGCTGCAGGTTACAACACAAATGGAAATCTACAAGGTTAGAGGTGTTCCAGTTACCATGGTCTAACAGCCTGTAACAATCCAAGCAAGCCCTATATAGGGCGTGTTCAGCCTATTGCTCTAACCTCATTGTTTGCAATAGAAATAGCCATCGCTACCTGTTTAAGACAATAGCTCATCTAACAAATAAGGCTGAACTACTGCTACAGATTAATATTGATAGTGAATGTATTATGGACTTCATAATGATAAAATTACAACCATTAGACTGGAAATGTTCCGATGGTTCACAAATAACTCTGATGGAAAAACAATGTGCAAAAAACCTAAACATTTTTTAAATAATCCATGAACTGGAGTTAAAAACAATAATAACTAAAACCAAACCAACCATTTGTCCCCTGGACCGAATCCCCACTCAACATCTTACACAATCCCTGGGAGTTCTGGCAGGTCCTTTAACTCCCATAATGAATGTATCCCTGTTCTCAGGTGATGCTCCTGACCAATTTAAAGTAGCAGTAATCAGGCCACTACTGAAGAGACCAAGTTTGGAGCTTAGCAGTTACAGACCTGTCTATAATCTAATCTATCATTCCTGTCCAAAGTTCTGGAGCAGATAGTTGCTGCTCAACTTAAGTGATACTTGGAGACACACAGCATACTGGACAGATTCCAGCCTGGGACGCAGTACTGAAACTGCCTTAACTAAAGTTGACGGTTGACTATTTTTCTCGATTACAGGAGTAGCAAACCTATTCCATGGAGGGCCGGTGTGGGTTTTATGGATGACCTCTCAATCAGCCAATAATATAGCAGTAGTTCTCAACTCCAGTCCACGGGACCCAATGTTATTGGCTGATTGAGAGGTCATCCCAAAAATGTGTACCCACAGTGACTCTCCATGGAATAGGTTTACTACTCCTCCTCTGTTACGAAGACTTAAATTTCATGTTGGGTTGTGTGGAATCGTGCTGAAGTGATTTACATCCCATTTGACTAAATCGATATCAATATGTTCTAGTGCCTAATAACTGTACTCTGTCGTCTATGTAACCAGTAAAATATGGAATACCACAGGGATCAGTTCTCAGTCCTTCATTGTTTTTACGTCCTGGTTGACTCAAAACTTTTTATCACTACATGCTCAGAAAACTGAGGTTCTGTTGTTTGCAGGCAAGTTACTTCAAAGTTCTCCTACTTACATACAAAGCACTTAAAGGTCTAGCGCCTGCCTGTCTAACAGAATTACTTCAAGTTTACAAGCCTCATCATCCACTCAGATCACAGAACACAGGTTTCCTTGTCATTCCACATAAGAAGTGCCAGTTGGCAGTAAAGCATTCAGCTTCAAGGCCTCTTCATTGTGGAATGGTCTGCCAGCCTGTGTTTATGATGCGAAATCAGTCTCAGTCTCTCTTTCGATTGGAAGACCTAATACTTCCTTTTAGCTTCCCTACAAATTAACACATAACACGCCGTAACTATGGCTGCTGGTGCTGCTGTACATGCCAGCTTTATCTACTATGCTTGTCCATTAATGCATGTTCTGACCACCCATGCTCTCTGCCTTCCTTCCCACATGTCCGGGTGGAGCCCTGGGTTGGCACCATCTGAGCTGGAGTTCTGGTTCGGTCCCATGGAGGGGTGACACTGTGGATGTTACTTACGAACTGTAACATTGCGGGTGCAGCCTTCAATCTGCCACCCTACACAGGGCGGTGTGGAGATCTGACTCACTGATGGACTTTACCCTTGATCATAGACTACACCTTGCTTTCAGCAAGTAAGCCCACTCCCTATTATGACCAGGGGTTTTGGGAAGCCAGCTGACCTTCGACCCCAGAGGTTTTTTGTCCCTACTTGAGAGCTTTTGGTTCCTCTCCTCCATTGCCATCTGGCTTTTTCTTTCTTTCTTTCTTTCTTTCTTTCTTTCTTTCTTTCTTTCTTTCTCCCTGTTTTTTATTATTGTTTTAATAATGTTGTAATGCATCACAACACACTCATGTGAAGCAACTTGGGGAGACTGAAAATTGACTGCTGGAGGCAACTGGAGAATCGAAAGAAAGCCCACAGTCATGTGAGGAGAGCAATCACAGGCACAGAGCCGAGGGTCAAATCCATAACCTTGAAGGCATGAGGCTGTAGTTAGAGCTTGCCTGCCATCTGGTTTATTGTTCATGTTGCAACTTTTTTCAAAATTCCTATTGCCAACCACAAGATGGCAGTGTGGATACAGACAAAATAAGCATACTGTCCCTTGCATTTAGTAACCACAAGTATTATGCTAGCATATGAAATACACTAGTTTGGATAAGTTATGGATCTGTGATCATATAAAACATGTGGCCAATCCAGCAAGTGTGTCATAGCAAAACAAATTACCTGCACAAATCCCAGCAGCTTCTTGTTGGAAATTTCCAGTTGTTTTCTACTGAGTTCTGACTTCCTCAGCTGACAGCTGATAGCTGACAGCCTGTGGTTCAGCTCCATGATGTCCTCCTGTCAGAACACAGGTGGCAGGATGCCATCAGAGCAACTACCAGCAGCAAAGACAGTGCGTGATGTGAGTCGCAGGAAACTGGGAGAAGTAGAGGGAGAGAGATGTGAGACGGGAGGGGAGGAGAGCCGAACCCCTGGCAGGTCGGCTCCACAATCCCCACCGCACCTTCCGACACAGCAGCAATGGAGGCATTCGGTTATCAGTTTGTACGTGTTGACATTCGCCATAAGCGCCAGTCACACTAGAGCAACACATATCCGGTGTCTTCACAGCATCAAGCAAAAAAGGGGCACAACAGCATGATACAGGATACTGTGGCAGTTTGAATGCACTGTAATTATTTTTCTTCAGTGAATTTTATCATGGCAGACCCCCCCTTCCCTGAAACAAACTGGAATAACATTGCTTTTGAAAATATTGTATGGCGAGATACGTAAGAAGCAGGTTGGCTAGCAATGTGTTATAGACAGGGACTGACATAACTGCTACGCAAGTACTTCTCTCACAGTTTTTTGTTGTTAAAATTTTTTTTATTAAATAAGTATGCCTTTGCGCTGTCATGACAAGAAATTACTAGTGCATTTAACCCTTTATACCGTTAATGCGTACTAGAGTGTCATTTCCTGGTAATAAAATGCATTGGAATTGTGTGTTTAATTGTACCTTCAAGCCCCTTCTGAATGCTTAATGCCAGCAAGGCAGGATATTTCTGTGATATTTTATATGCAGCCAGTTGTAATGAAAAAGCGCAGGGTACCCAGATCCAGCCAAACTAATGAGGGAACTGCGGGGTCAACTCTGCCCCTGCCACATCAGATAGGGTTAGCTATGCAAATTCATGGGTCAAAGTGCGTTTAAATGAGCTTCCATTAAATGAATTCGTAGAAGCAAATTTTCTGCTTGTCGCGTCAAGCAGCTGAGACTGCAAGAGGTGAACATTTTTTCACGCTAGCGTGACCACACTTTTAGTTCTGACAAGTGATGTCAGCTGGCTGGCTGAAGCACATTGGTAGCCAAAGCTTTGCCAGTGAAGGCAGACACTAGTAACACGCTGAAGCACATTGGTAGCCAAAGCTTCGTCAGTGTGAGGGTAGACACTAGTAACACACTGAGACACATTGGTAGCCAAAGTTTTGTCACTGTGAAGGCAGACACTAGTAACACACTGAAACACATTGGTAGCCAAAGTTTTGTCACTGTGAAAGCAGACACTAGTAACACGCTGAAGCACATTGCTAACCAAAGCTTTGTCAGGGTGAAGGAAGACACTAGTAACACGCTGAAGCACATTGGTAGCCAAAGCTTCGTCAGTGTGAGGGTAGACACTAGTAACACACTGAGACACATTGGTAGCCAAAGTTTTGTCACTGTGAAGGCAGACACTAGTAACACGCTGAAGCACATTGCTAGCCAAAGCTTTGTCAGTGTGAAGGCAGACACTAGTATCACGCTGAAGCACATTGCTAGCCAAAGCTTTGTCAGGGTGAAGGAAGACACTAGTAACACGCTGAAGCACATTGCTAGCCAAAGGTTTGTCAGTGTGAAGGCAGACACTAGTAACACGCTGAAGCACATTGGTAGCCAAAGCTTTGTCAGTGTGAAGGCAGACACTAGTATCACGCTGAAGCACATTGCTCCGGCCTGGACAGAGCTGACAGACACACACCGGACGCAGAGGGAAACGGAGCAAGGGCTCCAGCCTACTTTGGTGGGCTCCATGCTCTTCTTCCTGTACGCCGCCAGCTGGTTCTTCAGATCTCTGATCTCTGCCTCCAGCAGACAGATGACCTCCTCGTAGTCCTGCTCTGCCCCACAGGTCCGCCGCTGTGCCGCCTCCTCCTCCTGCAGCCTGCTCCTCAGCTCCTGGTTCTCTGCCAGTGTGGCCTCGGCCCTCTGGGACATCAAGTTGGCCTGTGTCAAACCTGGCCTGCACTTCTGCTCAGGCCAGCCTGCGTGGGCTGTAGCTATAGACCTTCTCTCCATACAAAGGTGGGCTCATGTTAAGGGCCCTACACCACAATCCCTTCCTCATGGACACCATCCTGTCAGCAAGTCCATCAGTGCCAAAAATCTCATTTAAACACAAGCTGTTATTAGGACTTTCAACTGATTCGCCTCTCTGTATAGCCTCGAGTATTTAAGCATGTGAGTGTGTGCACTTGCACTGTTGGATCCCTGCCTGAGATGGTCTCCAGGCTCTCACAGCCCTGACCAGGATCAGAAGCAAGGTGGATCGACAGATGTTATCAGTACTACCAGTACTGTACCATTACTATAGCTTACGAGGTCAGAGTGATATGCAGAAAGTCGTACTCGAGCTTAAATTCCCACCTATTTATAGAGCTGGGGTGATTTTGCTTTTGATTGAGGTTAAGTGCCTGGATGAATGGTACTGAGCTCCTGGGAGCTCAGCCAATGACCTACAGAGGACCGGTCAGTGTCTCTAACCACTACACCAGCTGTTACATGAGTTGACCTAGGCGATCACCGCATGAGTAGAAGAAGAATGATAGAAATTTGGCAGACGGTGGTTGGGAAGTGGCATCTGAACTTGACCACTGCCAAAGCTTATAACTTGTTGGGTTTGCGGCTCGATTAGGAAAAAGGTTAAAAGCGCAATGCTAAAGCCCAGTAAATGGCAGCGTGTGGCTGCTGTCTGGAAATGACAGGTCACTCGTCAGCTAGTGAAGAAAGCTGTAGGTCTGCGTGTCCGCAATCCATCACTTCCAGCAACAGGACAGACTCACTGTAATGTGCGGAGGCCTTGGGAACACTAAAGGCAGGGATAATGATGGGAGAGCCCGGCCAGTTAGTGCACAGATACCAACAGAACGCTGACTGGGCGCCCGCTACCTCTGCACTCCTCTGCAACTCTTCCTCGAGGGTCCTCTTGCTGTTCTCCATGTCTTTCAGCAGCGTCTGGAGAAATGAGACAATCAGCTTGTCACGCTTGTGCATGAAACGAAGACCCTTGAGCAGGTTGGTGCGTGCCACTTTGGACTGTAATGAAGGTGTAACAGCAAGAGTAAAGACACCGATTGGTCAATTCAAAACCTGTCTTACTGTGACAACTAGACTTTATTAGATTTGGTTCCTCTGCTCAAGGAGGCTTGGAGGAGCAATGACGTTCTGACGGTTGCAACAGGCAGCTGGCTTTCTCCCCCTCCGACCCTCATCCACCTCAGAGCACACAGCCCCCTGTGCTGAGGTCACCGGCACGGTGCAGGACAAGCATGGTGCAAAAAACGTGAACGGCTGGTGCCACACGAGTCAGCTAGTCCTCACCCCTCCCGAGTGAGAGTAGATGTGTTCATGGGGTAGCCCTGCCTGCGCCAGTGGACCATTCCTGTACTGGATGTATCCATACAGACATATTTACAGACGGAATCAAAATATGCTCGAAACTTGTGTAATAGGGCAAAAAGCATGCAAAACGACCTTTAACTGCCTCGTCTTCTCCTGCATGTGGGAAAAGTCCGTCTCAAATGGCTCAATCCCCTCATTCCTGTAGCTGTGTCCCAGCTCATAACTCTGTATGACCAAGGCATGGAAATTAATATTAATGTCTTACATCCTCGCTTAAAAGGGAGTGGTATAAAATTGCCTGTGTATATGAGATTACTAGCTTTTGTGCATTGCTCTGAAAGGATAAGTTGGAACACAATGTGTGCACAAGAAGCTGAAAATCAAAGCACTTAGAAGCACAACTTTGATCATTTCCTTGAACGCTTTTTTTTGCATTTAAAACCTCTTTGCCTTAAGGAAACATCACAAAAAATGAAAAATCTGGTGTTTGCAGACTTGAAAAAGTCATAATTGTTGCATAAATATACAGTTCAAACACAAAATCTTCAGCTGAATTTATTTTGTCAAGAACCTTCTGGGGGAATCTTACCGGAGAGTGGAAGGCGGAGGTGTCCACCAAACTGGCTGCTTCGTGGTAGGAGAACATAAAGGGTCCTTGGGCCAGGCCTGCTCCCTCTAGCTTGTTCTGAAAGACGTCTCGCACTGCTTCTACAAAATCTGTCCCACAGACATTAAGACACCTCAGAAAGCTCACCTCAGGCTAGTTCACTAGGACTACAAAAGGATGGACAGATACAGTTCGAGAAGAACTACTGGACAAGCCAACAAAAAGCTCCTCAGAAATTTGATTGGAGAACCAGGATGGCCAAGACCTTACGGCATTGAACCATCCAGAAAAAAAGTGAAGTTCTGGGCACAGATTTTGTGTGACAAACCATGACGATTGTTAAAAAATAATTTTGCTCTCCATTCTGTCTTGTCATTCAGTCAGCAAAAGCCCTGGAAGAATGTTTCACACTGAGATATTTTAAGCTCTCTCCCAGGAGGAAAAAGTTTTTATTTATATTTTAAACAAGCTTTAAACAATGGAGGCTTAAGTACACCAGACATGGGAAAAAGTCCAAACACACATTGTCCTATGGATGAATGCCAGCATCTGACTGAACTTGTACTTGCAATCGAAAAATGTACAAACGCAGCATGGTTTGACCTCATTCGGTCAAGTTCCTTCTCAACAAAGTTATGAAAAATGAAATACTGCATAATTCTGGAATCTTCTTCACATAGTACTCAATTCTGTATGACCCCTGCTGCCTTATATACCTGAACATTCAAGCACAAAAGCAGGTTGGCTTGTTTATCTTAGTAGATATGATTTGATCTAGTTGATTGAGCAACACCTTCAAGCGGAGTTACAGATTAGTGAGATAATGTGTAATTGGAGAACACAGCTTTGAAAAAAGCTTGTCAGTTGTTTTCTCAGTTGCGACCCATGCCACCCCCAGGCCCCGCTGACGTACTCGCACTTGGGTGATGTGACTGTGCTGATCTCACCTCCATAGGCCACATTGCCTTGAGAATCAGTGGTCAAAATGTTCATCAACTTCCTCTTATCCTCTTCTGTAACCTCCAATCCCAAGTATGTAAGAGCCTGAGAGAATGAACATGGAGCAACAGAAAAGTCAACTGAACATCTCTCTAATCTCTCTGGAAAACTCCATTAACTCCTTTCCATATACTGTACAGCTCTAGAAAAAAATGAAGAGACCACTCTATATTTTTTAAAAATCTGCAATTTTAAATCCCGGTTTAATCCTGGTTCTGCTGGCAGAAGGCTACACTGAGCAGCAGGTTGCTTCCAGGTTCAAAGTTTCTAAGACAGCAGTACAGAAGAAGAGGGTTAAGCAGGAGACACTGGGAAACCCAGCCAGGTAGAGGGCAGAAGAAACTTTCTAATGCCAGAGAGGACTGTCAACTTATTTTCCAGTGACTCATACATCAGAGTATAACCTCTAGTGACCTTCAAGAAGAATGGGAAACATTAAATGGTGTAAAGTGCACTGCTAGTACAAGTCATAACAGGTTTTTAGAAGCAGGACTGAAGACTCATAGAGCAAGGAATAAGCCGTTCATTAATGAGAAGTAGGGAAGAGCCAGCCTGGAGTTTGCAAAAAAATATACTTTACACAGGCACATACCCATAAATTGAGAAATAAGTGAAACTGAAAATTTTACAGTGGTCTCTTAATTTGTTTAAATAAAAGCACGCAAGTCAGTCTCTTAAGCAACAGCAAGCTGTTGAACATTACACCAACGGTGTCATCTGGCATTAAGCGATATCAAGTAACAAAATAATCCCTGACATTCAAAACTGCTTATTGAAATAACGGTGGACAGTGGTGGGAGGGTCTTTTATCTTTTGCATGAATTATAATGCTTGCCAACAGAATAAAAGGCCGCTGACTCACCAGGTCCACTTTCTGTGACCTTAGGCGGATGTTCGGGTCCAGGGCGATCTTCGGTTTGGCAGTCGTGGCTGTTCTCAGTGAGCTGGTGGGAGGAGCTGGACAAAGGGAGCCGGGACAGACACGACACTCGTCTCTCCAAGGATCAGCTGCCTTTGTGCCGAACTGCCACCAATCAAAACTCAACACATTCAAGGCAAAACAAGAAAAGTGAATAACGGTTTAATGTACCAAAATAAACTGCCAAAATTTCTAGCCTTTCCAGATTCTTGGCTTCCGGTAAAACCTGAATATTTTGGTAAAGCTATAATCCTTGTCAGCAATATGAAACTGTTTTTAAAGACCTGGGGATCTGCTTAAGTTTGCTAAAGCTTGCAGAGGCTGTCAAATTTGCTGCCTTGGTTCAAGATAAGGTGTCCCCAGCTGTGACAGTGTTGTCACGACACCCCTGATTGATGGGCTTTGACGAGGGGAGAGGAACAGCCAGCCGTGAAGCGCTGCCACACCACACCGACTCAGAAATCCTTGCCACCCCCCGGCTGCGATACAGTCGGCAGGTCTGATGCGGATAGAGAAGTTCGCACAGGGATTCAGACCCTAACCTCCCAGTCACTGAATACGAAAATAACTGACTACTGGGAGCAAGCAAAGATCTTCATTAGAATTTGACTACGTTGCATAGTGTATCATGATACCACATTTCACATTTTCAGCATTTTGGAGCAGAAGTTGGAATGAGTGACGCGGGGTTTCTCCAGAGCCTATGAAGGGAGAAGGTGCCACTCTGCTGACAGCAGTGTCCTTATGAGCTGTTCCTTGTCCTCTCATGTTTAATGGTCCTTCCGACTGTAAATCTACCTTTCCCAGACAGACATCCTCTTCCAAACATTCCCTAGTGCCAACCTCATGCACACGCTCATAGATGTTATGGTCCCACATTATTGCAGAGATCAGGCTAAAATCCTGGAGCTCTGGGGCACTTACAGAGAAAATATCTGGACATAGTCACTGTTCAGAACTTATTCCAGCCTCAGTCTACCAGATACCATATCAAAGGTATACAGTGTCTCCCTGGATCACGAGAGGATGTGTTCCAATAAACCTACCTTAAGGCAAAACTAATGTAAGGCAAAACTGCATTTTAATACAGTACACCTAACCCAACAATCATAGCCTAACCTAGTCTCCTTAAATGTGCTTAAGACACTTACATTAGCCTACAGTTGGGTAAAACCATTAACACAAAGCCTATTTTATCTTATTCAATTTATCGAACAATGTACTGATAGTGAAAAACATTTACCTATTGTAAAGTCGAAATATTGTAACACAGACAATCATAACCTGGGGAGCGTCTGTATAGGCATATGATGAATATAAATAATCACTTGTGAACTGGGGTCTAATTCAACATAAAACAGGGCACCCTTATGAGGTACAATGATTACTGAATGATGAAAGGAGACGTATCTCAGTATTCCATGCGTCATATTGCAGTAGTTTTCAGGAACAGGGTCACCTGGCAGAGCGATTGGTGTGTACACTGTACTGTGTGGGCTATGGACTAAAACATAAGATCGCAGTAGTGATGTGGATGAGGACCTGTCAGTTGGATCTGCTGAACAAGAATTGGTGAATGACTGGTTAATCCTGGATGAAGAATTTCAGATGCATTTATTTTTAATTGCATACCCCCTTTTGTACTTATTGATAATACTAAAATTCTTATCTGGTGAGCAGGACATTTATAGCTATATGAAAATGCCAGTCCAGGCATCACACCATAACCTAATAGTAAGACACTTAGGAGAAGGTGAAACACTACAACAAATCATAGCCTAATTATATTAACCTGTCATTGCTGAAGATATTTGTAAGTGGTGCGTCAGCTTGGATGAATGCCAGTTAGCAAATCCAGCAGCTCGCTAATGCACTGCAATGAAAGTGGATTATAGTATCGTGGAGTCTCTGGTTCACTTTTCCTTGAAGGTCAGAATCCAGGAAGACATTCTAAATACGCAAAAGAATTTAACTGGTTCCGGTTCCTTGCGGCGCCAAGCTAACTCCAGAGTAACTACTACAGATCACAGCAACCCAGCGGAAGTATTTGGATATTTTTTCCTGTACCCAATTGAACTGATGTCATAAAACATAACATACACATCCCATGGGGCATGGTGGATAGGTTAAGGAACAAAAATTAGCTTGGGACACATTACGAGGTAGCTACACAGTTGTGATTGAAGAGTAGCACAGTGAGTGGGACAAACTCATAGATTTGGATCCCAAACCTCATTGCTCTCTTCGTTACTGTGTCACCCAAGGCGTCAAAGCGTAATATAAATTCAGGGTCCTGTATTGAAAAATTGCAAATTGGCTATATGTCATTTTTATTCAACACTGGGCCTTATCGTTCTCTGCTCTGTTTGCTTTGCCCTATTCCAGAGTGACTCCTGGACCACGTGCTTCCCACATCATTCTATATATGTACCATATATATGCATATGGTACACACACACACACACACACACACACACACACACACACACACACACATATATATATATATATATATTATACACTCACCTAAAGGATTATTAGGAACACCTGTTCAATTTCTCATTAATGCAATTATCTAATCAACCGATCACATGGCAGTTGCTTCAATGCATTTAGGGGTGTGGTCCTGGTCAAGACAATCTCCTGAACTCCA
>JABFEA020000048.1:5642377-5656997 GCA_019775915.2 Cyphomyrus plagiostoma
CCTGGTATTTACCTGAGAACAGGTGTGGCTCATCAGAAGCCAGGTAGGATAGAAAACCTACTGGATGGTAGCTCTCCGGGACCGGAGTTGGAGACCCCTAGCTTAGACTGACCACTAGGGATACACAAGATCCAGCTTTTCACCCTTGTCAAGGTCACAGGGTGAGGTGCATTACAGGCGGGATGCCATACAATCAAAAGACACACAAATACATTTTAAGCAACCCAGAGATGCCAATTATACTAACTACATCTTTATACTGTGGGGGGACACCAGAGCACCTGAAGGAGACAAGCATGAGCTATGAATTATGAGCTATTAGTTAAGTTCTCCCCAAGGGAGCTTGATGGGCCGAATGGCCTCCTCTCGTTTGTATAGTTCTTATGTTCTTATGACTCAGGACGATCATGCAAACTCCACACACACACAGAGTAGATGTGAGGTGAGATTTAAAACCCCATCCATTGAGGTATGAAGTAACAATGTGTCCTCTGTGCGTCCATGCTGCCTTATATGCAACATCCACACTTTCTAATTATGCTGACAGTGTTTGCGCATTGAAACCTTTAGGGCTTGGAACCTCTAATGCTTCATATATATATGGGAAGATTTGAGACAGAACAGGAATGATCCTGTTCTTTGGTGGCATAGGTGAATAAATGAAGCCGTATGACATTGTCATGATCCAAAATTAATCACCGCAAAAAACCCATGCTAAACGTTCAAAGCTGAACGGTTGGACCACTCCAGTCCCTCTATGGTAGGCTTTGTGTAACACGCCCCTTAAATAAACCATTCCTTCAGTTTTTTTATGGCATTAACAAGATTGTTGCCGTACAGGTTCTTGTTAGTAGGTATTTTTAGCTGACGCTGACAAATCAGTCACACAGGTATTCTCCACAAATAAAATATGTTTCCAGGATTCCAGAGTTGTAAGAATTCAGGACACACATTCTGTTTGAGTGGTGGTGACAAGCAGAAAAGCTCCCGTTTATTTGGAAATCCGCTCGGCGTTTCAACACAGTGCAGCAAAGCAAGAGGCTGTAAACAGGCTGTTAAACTATGCAACAAATCAGTTCACAGCCAAAGCTTTGGTATAACCCATGGGGACAGAGATTTCATAGTGTCTAGAAAGGTCACATTTCTCGCGCCTCTCAACACCCACTCACCCTGTGATTCATCCGAGGAGTAATATGGCAACAATAACCCATTTGGATACGGGCTAAAGCAGCCGTATGTGCTTGGGCAATCCAGGGATGCCAAGTAGATTAGCTGCATGTTTTTATACTGTGGAGGGACGTGTAATGAAACTGACAGAATCAACACTGTTTTAACAATACCAGAGGCGCCGTGCAAACTAAATTTGTGGATGGGCACCGTTTCAATACCGTGCACATTTAAAAAAAACACATATGCAGATACTAATGTTCTTAAAACTTTATTCAACTATTCACATTCAAACACGTCCAGCCAACCTTATTAACTGCAGCTGAGATGTGAGTCATGATAGTTTGTTGATGATGTGTAGAGTTACTGGTGGAAAACAAAGAATGATGTTGGATAGGGGAGAGGATAAAGAGATGTTATCTGATGGAGGAAGCTGGCTCACTGAGCAGATTACCCTGACTGAGTTTACGACAAGTTTAACGACATGTTATTTTTGGTCAAAGTAGGAACATTATTGTTGACTGAATAATTAATTTATGTTACACGTTGACAAAATGTGTAAACACATACCTACCTAAATTGACTGGCACAACGCCAATGAGCAATACGACACTGTATGAACCATAATCACCGGAGCACCACCTGTGCAGGGTCCCGGAGGCAAATGTTTTCATCGGTTCCGACGCCACCCCTCATCCATGATTGGCTGACATGTATATGATGCCACAGGGCTCTTCAGCAGGACTAATTATGCAGTTTCTGGGAAGATTATATTGTCTATGTACGCATCTTTAAATAGTGTAAATGATGTGTATTCCAGTATTTTTGTTGATAGCAAATGTCATGGAATGTGTGTTGTTAGCGTGTAACCGTGACTGCCATTTAAATCGTTGGCTTCCCTGTCTGTGCCGCTGGTAGTATTAAACAACTAGTACCTGTTAATAAAGAGAGTAACTTCCATTCCAAAAGAGCTGTCATCTCCCTTATTAAAACAACTCACGCACTACCCACAATAGGTTTATTTGTGCTCTGGATGTGGGTCTGCTGCAATGAAAACACACGGTGCCCTCCAGGGCTGTGGCGTGACAAAGAATGAGCCAGCAGGCAGCGTCGTTTTAAGTATGTGACAGATTGCTCTTGGCGAAGTTTTCAATTTAGTTTCGTCCGGACATGTTTGAAGGATACGACTACCTTTTAGAGAAACTCTACGGTCGACGGTGCTGGACGGACCCTCCTTCAGCATCCTGACCCCTCCTGCCCCCCCACCAGTAAAAAAACACCACCCATCACGGTTATTTTTATTAAGACATTTGGAACAATACAAATAAATAATGAAAAAGGAAATAAAACTAAGTCTATATAAATATTAAAATAGGCACAAATGAGATTCAAAAATATCAATATGAAGTAACAGAGACAAACAGAATCAAATAGGAGTCTTTGCTCTTCTTTCTAAACAGGCACTTAGACTTTTCTGTTCCATGTGTGCTAATTTAGCAGTCGAGCATCAATATTGTACATTACCCACCCATCCCCTAACACAGTCAACCAAGAGCCAAAACCAAATCAATTCCCCTTGGTAGCTTGCAGACCTGCTTTATATTATTCTTAATGATTTGGCACAAACCAGTAAAAAATACAAGAATATTTTAATATGGCTGTTAAACTATGTAGTCACAGTATTATGAATAAATCGTGGTTTATTTGGTAGTATTTCACAGTGGGACTGATTTTGCTAATCGCATGAATACTGTACCAAGGTAGAGGTGCACTATTTGACAGATTCTCCTGCTCCCACTACCTCGGGCTTCCAGTGGGGCGACGTGATGTCATCACGCCCCCCCCCCCCATCTCTTACCCCTGGGTGGAAGCCTGCCTAGCTCACAAACTAGAATCAGGGCGTCTACTTCAACAAGGTTTATTGACCGACACAGTGACATGATATCATTGACGTGATGTGCAAATGAGCAATAGAAAACCGACTGTGCAAATGTCACCATTCCAGGACCCCGTGTTACTTCCAGCAATATGCCGCCCTGTGTGCCTGCCCATGTTGCCCGTACCTAAATCCAGCAGTGACACTCAGCCCAGGAGATATAAGCTCTCCTCAGTGCAAACAGCAGAGATCGAACCTGAACTCCCCATTCCCATCGAGTCGGTCCTCCCCCCTCCTGAAGATATTAACAGCCGGATATTTGCTGTCTGTCTCAATCCTCAACGGGGGACACTGCCACAAAGGCAATCTTCTTTCCAGGATGTGTAATTAGACACTGAGAACAGGTATTCACTTTACACGCCTCCCGCTTCCTTTTCAGTACATGTAATCTATCTATGTCATCAATCAGCACTGACTTTAGGTTATTTTTAAAATTTCCCTCTTCTGTTTGACTTCTTGGTCGAAATATTGGCCAGGTCATCGCGATGATGCTATGATACGACAGAGCTGTCCGTTCCTCGCACAGCGTCAGCTCTGTGTACTCCGTTTTAGTACAGAGGGGTGTTTGACCACCCATGGTGACCTAAATGGGCATCACAATGCCTGACCCAAAATGAAGTTTGTGAGCAAAGGTAGCCCCCTGCTGGGCTTCGCTCACCCTGTGGCAGTCGCTCCCGGCCAGCACGTCCTGGATGAAGACGGCCGGCCCGTCGGGTCTGTTGGAACCTCCGCCGATGGAGATGCCCAGGTTGCAGCTGCGAGTCACGCTGATCAGCTGGATGAGACCATCTCCCGGGAGACTGAAGCAGAGAGGATCCGTTGTCAGCATACCTCTGACAGATGTTTAGCCAGTGAGTAGGAATTCTACTGTGGAATATTCTAGAAAAAGTGCGTTTCTTTAATGAAAGCATCAAGTCACGTCAAGTTTATTTAAATAGCACATTTAAAAATGGTTCATTCAAAGCGCAATACATAAAAAAAGAATTAAAACTAACAAGAGATACTAAAGCATTAAAACAACCAACTGCCATTTGCCAAAATAAAAGACGTTTAGAATATGATTTTAGAGTGAAATGCATAATAAACAGGCAAATTAAATTTAAATAATCATGAAAAGAAATTAACAATGATTAAAACCTACTAGAGCCATTAAAACATACCAGAAACTAAAACATCAAACAAACGCTAAGCCAAGCTATGTGAGTGGGTAAAACTATAAGCTGCTTTTGAATAACAATAATAATAACTGCAGCCACAATTATGTGTTTCTCTAGCAAAAGAAAAAAAAGAAATATTCCAAGCTCTTATTCTAGGGAGGAATGAGGAGAGGAAATGAAGTGCAATGCATTCCAACATTTAAAATATAATTTTCAGCAAGTTCTAAGTTTAGGTCTTACAGCTTTGGAGGTTTATGTTGTAAAATCAAAATTCTGTGCATAAGCAAATCCTTTTCAGCAAGTTTGACTTTCTGACTGCTGAAAAGAACACATGACTCTCAGTGACAGAGCTAAAGCGAAGCTGCAGTCAGTCCAATGAATTCTGTGATAGTCGTTAATGTCCCATCAGTCATAGACTGTGTTTGGAATGCCCACTCACTCACTCACTGGCCCACTCACCCACTCACTCACTCACTGGGCCACTCACTCACACACTTACTCACCACTCACTCACTCACTCAACACTCACTCACTCACTCACTGGCCCACTCTCCCACTCAATCGCCACTCACTCACTGGGCCACCACTCACTCGCTCACTCACTGGGCCACTCACTCACTCACTTCCCACTCACTCACTTCCCACTCACTCACTCACCACCTCACTCGCCCACTCACTCACTTGCTCACTCACTTCCCACTCACTCACTCATTCACTCACTCGCCCACTCGGTCACTCCTCAACTTACTCACTCACTCACTCACTCACTTGCCCACTCGCTCACTCACTCACTCACTTGCCCACTCACTCTATAGTGTTCACTACGTACAACACCCACTAGGGGACAAGTGCAGACAGCAGTCGATACATTTCAGACACTAAGAAGATTTTATGCTGCTACATAATTACATGCCGGATATTCATAAGTGTGCCGTGCAAACAAACTTCATAACATAGACACCAACGTGGGTATTTTTGGATAAGTACACATAGTAAATGACATATGTCTGTACAACGTTGAAATAAAAATAAAATACAAATCTGTGCACACATAGCTTTATTTACAACATACTTGGCTGTACTGTATCCACCTACGCAAGCTTGATGGGGCCTGCAGCTGTAACTATAGCATTTTATACTAATCTTCAATATACTGTATTAATTGTGAATTAAGGTTACCCATGTAAAGTAGTCAAATACATCAAAACAACTTTTTATTTTTAAACCAGCAGCTGTAGTTAACGTGCAAGTATTTCATAAGCCAGCTGAACAATGGCTGATAGTTACAGTTCAGAACAAAGTTTCTTAAATTTGGTTCCAACAGTCACGTGACAGGCTGCAATGCACGATGGTCTAAGTCGACTGATGGTGGGTACGGCTCTCGCTGAATATGTAGTGCACTATATAGTAGCTGAAATTTACGGCTGAGTATTCGAACAGCATTACAAAATGGCCGACTGTATAGTGTAATAAATAGTGGGCGAGTAAGAAACATAGCCATGGTTATTTGCGTGTACCTGGGTAAGACGGGAGGCTGGAAGGACTAACACTCAGACGTACCTGATAGGTCGCATTAGGGGTCCCGTCCCACTGTAGGCACATTGAGATCCAGCCGGGCTCAGCAGCAGTGGGCTCTGTGACCGTGACGAAGACCCAGACGATGTGCTGTCCACATACTTGCCTGTTTCATAGGAATGAAACATTAGCCTTCTGGCTGCAGAACACAAGGGTTCAACACACACAGTAGGGACATGTTCCTACAGTCTATACCCAAATCTATGCAAAACATCTATGTTTTATAAACAAAAATTTGAGCAGTGTATTAATCTCTTAATAGTATAAGCCCCATGGTAGATGAATAAAAATTACATTTTAAATGCAAGCATGACATTACAAGCTAATCTGCCAGCACATTCTGTCGCTTGTCAAATTTAATCTGGAGCTCACCATGGGAAGGCAAGCGGCAGAATTCAGCCAAGTGAGCTGTGTAAACACGGCTGCCCTGTCAAGTCCACACCAAAAATATCCTCTTAAAAGTTCAACCCCGGTCCTCAGTTTGAAAAGCGAGACCATTTTTGAGGTAGCGTGCGGAGCAGGAAAAGGTTGTTTTATAAGCCCCACTATTACATTCAGATTACTAAATATGCTCGTGGGACATCTAATTACACAAAAATGTTCTGATGGCAGAGCAAAAAATGATTGGTTCAGAGAGATAAGCAGTTTTCAGGAGGAAAATTGGTCGTTTAGATTTATTGACCAATCGATTCAATAGTTAATTGATTAATCAATGGAAAAAATAGTCATTATTGAAAGCCCTACTTGACAACATCCTTGAATCCATCGCAGGGAACACAGCAACCACTACGGGAAAAGCACACACACTATTTCACCTAAGCGTGAGTTTTTGGCCTAGGATAAGCTCCATATACAGTACAGAGCAGGAAGCAAACCCACAATGAGCTATAAGGCTACATTGCTTTCCCCAGTATAATAATATTGCCACATGTTACTCATACACTCCACCAACAACCCATGATGTCACTCATTTAACTCAGACGGGCTCCTTAGTTTAGAGCACTAACCAGTATAGTTAATTTCAATGTAATTAGAGTGAGATTCCCCCATAATGAAACATCCCACCAATTTACAATCTCAGCTGAGTAGCAGACGCATCCTCTGCACTGAAATCACAGGGAAATCCATTCCATGTGATCCATGAATCATGTGGCCAGCTAGGGTGGGGCCCCTACGAAGGAGCAGACCCCCCCTGAGGCTTGTGCCGACGCAATGGTGCCCCTACCTTGCTGGATGGGAGAATTCCGGATCGAGCCATTGCTAGCGCTGGACCCGTATTTCTCCAGCAGTGCCGCAAATTCTTTCCTTCATCCAAACAAAGAGATGGAGAAACAGATTATTCGTAATTATGTAATTATATTTTAATTACACACTAATTACAATTTTTGTCCCACCGCTGATGATGAGGTGAACCGGCCCCTCTTCTCTGCTTATTCAAATGATTTATACGGAATCCACACGATCACATACAGTTCTAGTAAATCTAGCAATAGATCTCAGGTTTGTGTGAGAAAAATGCAGAAAAATGCAAACTAAGGCATGAAATTTAATCCAACATAAAGTATCCTAAAATAAACTGGATTTGATGTGCTGCAGGTAATTATCATTCACCAGCATTAACTACACTTACTGGTTCTTAGCAAGAATATTTGTATATAATAAATATTATTTGAATGGGCATATTAATTACCCACAAACTACATTTTAGTTACATACTAATGGCATGTTCATTCACCATCAATGAATCATGAAACATTTTTTTAATCTCAGGCAGTTACTAATTCTGTAAACCTTTATGAACTACTGAGGAACTACTGAAGGAACAAGTAATGAATAACAAAACAATCATGAAGAAAAAGAATTAATGAATCATGCATTTTTTTGTTTCAAGTAGCTACTATATTTGTATATGATTTGTACTTCAGTAGTAAGTGAGTTATTACTAAGTATTTGTGTACCCCAAGTAGCTCAGTGGTCAACATATGAAGTCTGTAGACTTAGCATGCTGCCTTAATGCATCAGAACGCATTATTCTTCATTTACTATAGTGGCATTTTTCATGAAATAAAACAACTACTAACTGAACAACTGTTTCAAAATAGATCCAAATTGCTTCCTGAGTTGTGACCCCCTCCCCCTCCGATGACAGGGGTTGGGGTGTAGGGCTTGGGACACGGTGGGGGGCAGTGACTTTAAAGCCATTGGTAGAAACGCTAAAGCACAGATACAACTTACACACCACACTCAGCATCAAAAACCAAGTGGGGGGTATTAATGGGCCAACAGGGATCAATGGGAATTTGGTGTGGGTGGTGGGAACAGGAAAACAGAAGCAATACAGCAGCCCCCCCCCCCACACCAAAAGTCCCTGTAGGTAGTCCCTGGGTTAAGTACGCCTGACTTACGGACAGCTTGTACTTACGAACAGATTGCCATAAAGTCTTTCATATCAAGAACTTAAGTTAAATACAATGGTTTGTAATAACAAAGGCAAGCACTTCTTTGTGGCGCATTGCACAGCTCCAGCGGTTCTTCAGCTTGAGGTACAGTACAGTATGTAGCTACTTTTAGTATTACTGTATAATTATTATGTACTATATTATTATTTTTCCAACATACCTACAAATTTCACTTAAAGATTACTTAGGGAACGCATTGTGTACTACCTGTATTTACATGAATAAGCTCAAAGTAAAAGGGAAGACATGTTTCATTGCAAAGTAATAATGCAAAGTAGCTAATTATGTACAGTATTCACCAATTGTTGTCAAAGAGCGTCAAAGGATACCAAGGCCTTCTTTAGGATTCCCAGGATGTCACCTGCCACCAATAAAAGATGACCTACCTCGCCTCCTCATCTCTTGCTATGAGCAGTCGCATGTGATTCATGGAGGATGCAGCTCTGAGAATATCCACGGCGCTGTAAGTGGAAACCGATGAACTCTCACTAGTGTGTGGGCACTGCTTTCCAGTTAAGATATCAGAAATGCAAAATGAAAGATAAATCACAAGAAAACAGTCACACTAAATACCTCTCACTTGTAACGCCTATTAAACTTTCCCCATTGACTTCCAAAATCTGATCTCCAGGTTGCAGATGCCCTGCATAGAAACAAAAGCAGCTGATTTTGTCATCAACATTTTAAAATCCCATGTCATACCCTATTACCGTGATTCCAACTGAAGCCTGGCTACAACTTTGTTGCCAGAATTCCTGGAAAATGGAGATATCCAAGCATCAACTTCGCACAGGCCATAAAGACACATGAAAAAGTGAAACATGAACTACCGGTAGGTTTAACATACCGACATTAACGTTGACAGGTAGTGATGTCATTATATGCAATTTATACCTGAAACCGAAGAAATGCCACCAATCGATCAGAAACTTGATTGTCAAATTTGGGTTGCAGCAAGTTCTGAAAGGGTCATGAGGCAGAGTTGGAAATGTAAACATTTTAAAACCAACAAACTCCTATGCTGATCCACGATCAGACTTCCCAGCCCCAATCCTAGAATTAACCTATATAAACAGGTCTGGGGTCAACAAATGCTCAGCACAAAACTAGTGAACACTCAATCAATCCAAGAAGCAAAACCACAGATGCTTAATTTAAAATCCACTGGAACATCCAAACAGATCTGTGTGATAGACATTGATTGGCGTAAACTGCAGAGTGCACCGCTTGCTTGATCATAGCATTAATTTAAACATATACTTGATATAGGGTCACTACTGAGCTGGCATGGTTGAGAACCACTGTTAAATACTTTATCATTCTTTGGTGAAAACCAAACTGCCAAAATACTAAATCTGAAAATAAGAATTGTTAGATCTCAACAAGGTTCTCTGAATTAGACAGACACTCCAAAAAAAAAAAAAGGTCAGGTGGGATTTAAGGACAGTTCAAAGTTCTTATATGATGTGATACTCCACACTGAAAATGACAGCAAGGCCAGCTGGGATCAAGGAATCATTAGAGGGTCTCAAACTGAAATAGACTGATACTCCAATATATAAAAAAGACCGAATATGATAGAAGGACCATTAAACATTCTCAACCTGAATTACACTAACACTCCAAAAGAGAAAAGATCAGATGGCATGGAGGAGCCCTCGACAATGTAGAGCTTACAAAGGTCCGTGAAGATGGATGTGCACAAGAGGAATGATGAGTAAAAAAGCCACTTTATGTCTTTCAAATCATATGCATTAAGATGAAAATGCAACATTGAAGCCTAGTATAAGAGCACAGGAAAGTGTTCAAGAGAGACCTGGTAGTGGTAGACACCTGCTTGAGAGAGAGTAACTGGATGTGTACACTGCATTTCTGCATTTTATTTCAGTGATGTAACTGTAATGCACTGTTGTTGTTGTAAACATGCATAACAGTTTTATCAACACCGGTCTTATTTTTTTTCACATGCATTTTTTCAGTGAATCTCCTTGGCTAGTGAGTGCAGTTTGGGGCTGGCAGCTGGCTAAGTCTTATACATTATAATTTTGACAACAAAAGACCATGGTTTCGAGCAGTGATTAAGTGTACCATGACTATATATTAAAATGCTATTTGTCTTTTAGTGTACTTAAGTATTTAAGTATAACTATTAGAAATATATATATATATATTTAGAAGTATGGTATGCTTGGAACACATTTCTCAAAGACACATACTTCTGTCCTACTTAAGTGATAAGTACATAAGACCTTTAAATGTGAAATAAAACACAATACTATGAAATCAATACTATCAATATTTGTTTAATATTTTGAAGTACATACTTAATTGTATTTTAGTACAACGAAAGTGTCCAAAATGACACACTAAAGTAGCATTTAGCGTATTTAATTTATATTAAAATTTAAATAGAATATAACTTAAATATATTTAAGTTTGATAAAGTTGTTCCTTAACAGTGTAGGCCTATTCTGCAGGGCTGCCACTAAGAACTATTTTTCTATGGATTCATCTATAGACTATTTTACCCATTGGTGGGTTAATCTAAACTCTCTAAACTTTCCTCCAGAAAAATCAAATTTACCATTTAAGCTAATGGACGGCAGCTATTTGCCACTATATGGACATTATTTTCGCCCACAATTCTGTCATGTCGGCGGGGAGAAGCATGACCCAAAATGTAGCTGATTGTGGCATGACCCCTAGACAGGGCATTTATTCGGCAGGTTGGGAGACAAACAAAACCGGGGACAGCAAAGCAATGACGTATGACTACGCCACTATGAGGCACTTAAATACAGTACAACCTCTAAAAAAGACTAACAAGACACAGCTGGGAGTAATACGCATGCAGGCTGGGAGGGAAGGTCAGGCTAACAAACATCGGACGGGGCTTCAAACATGCGGAGGGGAAACAAGAGGGTGGAACAGATGATGCGGGTATACAGTAGGGACGTGACAATTTCGATAAGCAAATTTGTAGCATCTCTAAATTATTAATGTAATGTCCAAAAGTTGGGAATCTGTATAAATTTTCGCATCTTTATGCTTATTAAATTCGATTAGTGAAGCGGTACGTGTGACTGGTTTGGTAAATCATGGCAGCACTGAAGTGGCAGTGAAGAAATGGACATCTTAGGAACCACATCATGTTTTAAAGGTGGATATATTGTGGATAAGGCAAAAAGACGCTAGTGCTGACACTTCTCGCCACATTTTTTTTTCTGGTAAATATAGTTTTCATTTTTATTTCAGTTAATGAATCATTTTTGTTTATTTAATATCCATTTTCATTTCAGTTTTACTTTACGACAATGCCACTGGTCCCAACAAGCCCAACGTGCGCAAACACACATCGGTGTTCTGACGAGTTAGCTACCTATCGAGACATGCTATCGAGCCCTTCTGAGCATGTGCATTTCCACCGTTTTGGGATTATGGTTAGGTTTTAGGGGTTAGGGTTAAGGTAAGGGTTTTAGGGTTTTTTGGGGGGTAAGGGTTAGGGCTATCGATTAGCACTACGGTAGCCTAACTCGACGAAGTAGCTCAACTCGACAGAACACCGGCACCGTCAATGAACATACAATAAGCCCAGATTCTAGCCTAAATGTTTTCTCAAACACTTATTCAGTCGAGATTCTAAGGCAGCAGGCAGACAACTTGATGACTTTTATAATGACTATATTTAGTGGCTACAAGGACAAAAGATATTTAAAAGTTTTCCACACTAATGGTAATTTAATAAACCCGATACAGTGGATTTGCCTACTCTGACAGTCCATCATCGAGGGAAGTGCTTGTACCTTCTCTCTTCAGGTGCTCGCGTGTAGAGCTAGTACCGCCGTGGTATGCCAGTGAAACTTTGCAGTGTAAAACCACGTTTTTGTTCTGCGATAATTTGAACAGCTCCCATAGTGACCATAAAGGAAAACAACTATTATAATGAACTGAAGCATTTTAGTGTTACGTCCTGCGACGTCCTCCCCTCTCGTGTGCCACGCCCACCTCGTTACCTCCTGTGATGGCCCATTGTTCCCACCTGTGTGGCGCCGCCACACGCCAGTCTCGTGCCTTGTCCAGTGTATTTAGGTCTGCGTCTGCGTCTTTTCCGGCCTACGCGGCATAAACGTTGTTCATGTCGGTGTGGTCCATTAAAAAGTTTGCGTTTTTGCCTGTGAACCTGCCTGGACTCCCTCTGTCACCGTCTTGTGCATCGGGATCGCAACAATTAGAAATCATAAAGGTAATTTCGTTAAAATAAAAAAGATGCATAGAAAAATATTTAAATATTTATATCGACACATTTTCAGTGTCAACGTCATTGACTAAATCCGACTAATAGTGACAGCCTTAGTATTTAGTACACACCAAAGTGTAATAAAATTAAGTGGATTTTAGTACACTTTTTCTCACAAGATTACCCTAACCCAGTGTTTCCCAATCCGTTCCTCGGGGACCCACAGACAGGCCAGGTTTTTGCTCCCTCCCACCTCCCTGTTAGACAGGGAGTACATATTTTTGATCCCTACTGTGAGCAGAGAGGGAACAAAAATGTGGATCCCCAAGGACCGGGTTCGAAAACACTGCTCTAACCTAACGCTGAGCACAAGTATATGCTGTGATTTCAGCCACCTGGCAACAGCGACCCAATGAGGGACCAAGCCTCCGATCCCCTGTTACCTGAATCCCCAGCTATGTCTGTTTTTGATGACTAGCTTCTGCTGAGTTAATGAATCATTCCTAAGCTTTAATCCTCTATGCTTTTCAACTTTATTTATAGCATTCAGATCGGTTATCTTTGTCCATTGCTGAAATTCATGTGGGTCAAGTACTGATTAGCTCAAATGTTACAGGTATTTCTGCTTGTCACTGGGCATTCATTAGAAGCTCAGCCTAGCTGTGCTTATGGCTAGATGAATCTTGGACAGGTGTATGTTTGTAGTTACATGACTTGTATGTCACTTTGGACAAAAGAGTCTGTTAACTAAAATAATGTGAATGTAAGAAATTTAACAGAGCAGAAGTTTTATATATGAGGGCTGTTACTGTGAGTCTTAAAAGCCTGGTTTTTGAGGAGTATGTTCACACAATACATTATGTATAAATACATAAATCAACAAAGGATATATTATACACACCAGGAAAATACGACCGTTTCTGGAAGTTAAAATAGACACAGCCTAACTAAGTAAAGAATGAGTCATTGAACCTGGCAAGCTGTTTACTGAAGCTACACATGTTTTTTGCTGTGACAGGTTATCAAGAACGGTGAAACACAGTCTGGTTCATGGTATAGGTCAGTCCAGCAAAGTCTGAAGGGCTTGTGATGGTTTCGTTCCATTTTTTTTCAGTTCTAAGTGGTGCCTGCTTCCATTGTACAGTCTCCTCGAATCTACGTCACTATTAAAAATAGTAAATTAACATTAATTACTTACCATCAATGGACGCAAGGCCACCAGGTAAAATCCTCTTCACATACACTCCAAATTCCTCTCCAGTGAGCTCCTTCACACCACCAATGACTTTAATTCCTAGAAAGACCATTTAAGAGCTTGTGGTGAACAAAATGTTGACAACTTAATTATAAGTTGAAGACTAGGAAGTTCTTCATCACTTGAAAATAATAAATCAGGTTTTGTTTTGTAGCCCCTGTCCACTTCATCAGCATTTGTCTTTGACAGCTAACAGGAAAGCGCATTGAACAGAGTTGTAAACAGGCACATCACGAACAAGTTTTAATATCCTTAGATCGAAAAAAGGCCAATTTCCCCAGATAATGTGTCATCACTGGTCCTTCAAATCCATTGAGGAATCATATGTGGTAAGTGGGAAATGCAAATATGGATTTATGGTTATAAAAGAACAGGCGCTGCCATTGGTTGTGAGCAGATGAGAGTGTGGGGCAGCATGAGCCCCACCCACACTTAAATTTCATTATTCATGATCTGATAACAGTGAACCACATGCACTGCATGCAGCCTCTTCACAAACAGGAAATGTACAACAGTGCCTCCTACTGTTGGCTCAGTGTCAGTCTGCATGCATGATGCTGCTCACCTGACAAACAAACAAATGGTAGAATCATTTCGTAGCACTCTTGACCATGTAGCGCCACTCAAGAAAATTAAACATAGAGATAAGAAACCTGGCCCTTGGTACTCTGACCATACACGGGAACTTAAACAGGCTTCACGCAAGCTAGAACGCAAATGGCGGTCAACAAAACTAGAAGTTTTCAGATCTGCCTGGAAAGAGAGCCTGTCTAAGTATAGACAGGCACTAGTGACTGCTAGGTCTATGTATCTCTCTAAACTAATAGAAGAGAA
>JABFEA020000048.1:5657097-5669009 GCA_019775915.2 Cyphomyrus plagiostoma
GGCATTGACGTTGTTTTATGTCAGTGTTGAGTGCAATAAACCCTTGTTTCCCCGTATCCTTGCCTGGATCTCCCTTCGTTCGCCCTGCACTCACCCGCATACGCAACAATTATTATATATCAGTATTATATTTAATAATGATAAAAGCCATAGAATTGATCTAAGATTGAATATCAAGTCGGTTCTGCATTGTTGCTCCATAGTAAGGATTCTGTAAGAAGACAAGGCAGTGACACTTACATTTGGTCAATGATGTGTGTGGGACATGTATCTTCTTTTAGTATCATAAATGAGCCCAGTGCTACATCCATGATGAAAGCTACATCTCTGGAAGGATGACAGATACCACGGATTTGGGCGAATAGCCAGAGGATAGTCCAGGCTCCGGGTGCAGTGTTCTGACTGAATACACAGCTGGGCAAAAAACTCACCACTTCAGGGAAAAAGCCATTTTCATCAGCGACACAAACCGATTTCATACATATTTGATTCTATGTAATACTTTGACTCTCCTCATCTAGAGGTAAATAACTAATAAACAGCAAATTCATTAACTTCCAATTTATAATCAGTATTACATTTATTAGTGCTAAATGGTTTCCGGTAAATTGCATTGAAGACATTTGATTTTAAAAAATTAAAATAAAAATGTCAATGAAATTGCCACACACAGCACTGGGAATTTAGTTGAAAGCCCAAGAGAGTTAATCTGTGAAACAAATTAAAATTTTCTCTGAGTTAACTGGCATGTTACTTAATTGAGGTTTTGGCACCAGTTATTGATAACTGGTGCAGATCCAAGGTTACTATAAATACAGGATGTAGAGGAGGCACACTTCTGAATTTCAGTGGGAATGAAATGGAAACAAAAAAATCTGCTCAGATCAGCAAACAAAAAAGTCAGTCTGTAGCTGCACTGGCCAAGTCTATCGGGAAACCGTCTCTAGTGAAAACCAAACAAGGCTGGCAAAGGTGAGATGTCAAGAATCAAAGAACAAGTTTATCTGAGGCACGAGTCTGGAAGACTGGTGATTAACTGGGAAACACGAGCTCAGCTGAATGCCAATGGGAGTTTAGATGTTTCAGCACCAGCTGCTCAGGAGATTGTATCAATCACAGGATACTTCAAAGACACGCAGATCCATCTGGGTTTAGATTGATCGGGCAGTCCTTCATTCTTTGGCAGTATAGTGGTCCAAAACATGCCTCAACATTGTGCAAGAACTATCTGCTATAGTGGAAGGAAATATCGAAAGCACTAATGGGCCTGGCCGCCCAGCCTCCAGATCTGAATCCCAAAGCACAGCCTCTATTTCAATTCTGCCTTTCAGAACTATGGTAGTATATGTACATATGTAGCTTGAGATGCCTTCTTATTACCAATTTGAAGGTGCAGTATCACTTTGGTACCTTCTCCTCAGCACCAGCAACACTGATGGCATTTTATTGCCTAAAGCAGATAGCAAGCGATCAAGAGAATCAGCAAATGGCCACCCAACCGGCATAAAGAGACCCCAGGCCAGCATATCAAAGTCCCCTAACAGAGCTGTATCCTCCAACCACATTCTGCTGGGAGTTTCGCTCTCGTCAGCCCTTGTTCGGCAGTGACATTGACCCTGGGGGAGAGACTCTCATCCTTTTGCATTTGTTTTTCTGTTTTGTTCCAGCACAGCTGTCTCCTGTCCCTCCCCCTTCTTTAATCTCAGTCCCTCAGCCTCCCGGTCCCTCCCCAGCCTCGCCTCCGCCTCTCCGCCAGTGTCACTGGCTACAAAGTAAGTTCAGCACTGACCAAGAGTTCCCATGGACTGTGTGTACTGCCGTTGCCTGGTTTAATATCGCAAGCCCTGTCACCATCTCTTCTTGCCATTTCCTGTGATGTATACTTCGTTGGACCCGTGTACGGATTGAATCTGTACTCTGGGTTTGACTTTAGTTGTCCTGCTTTTTTCGGTCAAACACATTTGAGTCCAGCCATCACACTTCGTGATTACAAGCAGAGCTGAAACATGCAGAATAAGATCACAGTAAATGTAAAGGTAGATGGTCTTGAAGCCTGTCTGGTGTCCCCACAAGGTGACACTGCCTGATCTGAGCAGGTATAGCAATGTTGTGGGGTAAAGAATAACACTGAATATCAGCACAATTATCAATTACCTATCTGACCATTGTTTAAAACACTTATGAGACCCCTGCTTTAGCTGACAGTCTACCAACCAAGTTTCCTGTCAGGTCCGCATATGGTTACATTTCTATCTTAACATAACTTAGCCCTGTGAGGGGGCTACATATTTGAGGGAAATGCTGAACTTATTCACGCTGGCTGAAAACACTTCTACCACTATCGATTTCAAATATTGAAAAAGTTCTGATGTAGAAAATGACAACAGGCTTACCCAATCCATCCTCGCAATCCAAAAACTCCATGAGGTGGACCGTCCGGTCTATTCCGTACGGTCCCATGAGTGTCCTTTGTTCCACGGCAGCGGTAAGAAGTGGGAAAAATGTATCAGTAAGCTTTTAACGGTCATTAGCAGGACATACAATGATAATTATCTGCCATGATACCAGAAAAGGGAGTTTAATCTGCAACTCCTTAACTTAGCAGTCAATAAAATATTAATTTTACAGTTTACTTACTTTATGTAGTTTTGGAACTCAGAACAGCAGATTACAGTATGTTGTTTAAGAATTCAACACAATTTACTTTTGGCCATTTATGAGTATTTTAGGACATCTCTCTAAATATTTCTTAGAATTAGGCCACTTTTTAGTTATATTTATCCTTGATTTTGCAAAAATGATTTTCAAATGATCTGAGGAACATATTTGTATCACTGGGGGTACATTAATGTTGTCTGTTCCTTGGGAAACAAAATTGTTCAGTGCCCGGTAATATACAGTATACTTCTGTGATGGCACCATTAATGCACAAAAGTGCACTGAGATTTTAGAGCAACATATGCTACCGTCGAGGTGACATCTTTTCAAGGGACATCCATGCATTTTTCAACAAGACAATGCAAAGCCGCATTCTGCACGCTTTACAAAGACATGACTGCAGGAGAGGGTTCAGGTGCTGGACCAACCTGCCTACAGTCCTGAGCTGTTCTCAGTACAGGATGTGTAGAAAAGGGAAATACAACAGCGACAACCCCGTAATGTAGCACACATTAAGACGTGTTTGGAGGAAGAATGAGACAAAACAACAGGGGTTCATACTGTCTGCAGTGAAAAATAAGTCAATTTTCTGAATCACTGGTTTTTATTTCCCATACCATCCCAGATTTACCTGATTTAGCCTCATACCTGAGCTGTTCCCTTTTTCTAACCGTGTGTGAGAAAGGCCCCCAATCCCCCTCTGCTCCAAGGACGATTTGACCGGGCTTTATCAAAACATGTATGACGTTTTGAATTAAGGCATCGCTAAATATCCGTAATATGATGAGATAGTCATGTGACATAACCAACAGCGCAGAAATGTGATTGGCACATGGGGCAAACACTGCAGAGTTTGTGTAAGAGGAACATGAGCACAGTCCCTGTCACTGGGTGTCTGCTCACAGCTGCAGTGTCACCCCCAAGTTTATCCTGTACACAACATATTATTATTATTATTTACTTTAAATGCCATTTATTAATACTGTATCCACTATTAACTATTAAAGGAAACATTTTGGATTCTGCAAACCTTGTGTAAAGATTTTTTTAAATAAAGCATGACAAGAACATTCTAAATAATTGCCACATAACCAATGACTACACCCAAGAAAAGTGCATCAATAATAACAAGAACAATAACAATAATAGCAAGCATTTCTTTTTGCAAAAATGCTATTTTTCATAAAAAGTAATTATAAAAAAGTTACACAGTAACCAACTGTTTCCACCATATGCGCTGAAGAGATGTTCTATAATCTCGTATGAATCTCATATCAAGTATTACATCGTGACGGATTAATTACATATATTGACTGTGCTCTATTCCTAATGGAGTAAGTAAAGGAGCCACAGAATGTCATACAGTTGTAACTAAATTAAGTTGCAAGAATAATCTTCAATCCATTTTTGTAAAGGTGTAGTATGATTGAAAATATTCAACCTTCAGTCTCTTCCCATCTTTTTGAATGGTTTAAATAGGACAGTGACATTTTATAAAATACTCTACTAATTAAAGAATCTAATAATGGTATACTGTGGCATCTAACAATCAAAATCAACAAACACTTCAAGGTGGTATAAGTATACTTTAGACCACACACACATTCGCTATATTTTACTATACTACGCACCTTCATGTACAGAGGTGGTCTCCAGCACTCAATACATTAATTTATATAGCACCTTCATTACCTGCTGATGACGACTGCTCCTTTATACATGACTGAAATGGTCGACATCTTTTAAGTAGCTTTTTCTTGCAGCAACCTGCCCATCTTCCGCGTCACACGGGGCTCCGCGTCTGTGGAAACGCATGATGCCTCCAGCGCTCTTATAATCCCCACGCCTTTACAAAATCGTTGGACGACACAGCCAACTTCCAGGGCAGATTAAGTTTTATGTAACGCGCAAACAAAACCAGCAGCATCATTTGCTCTGTTCCCCAAATCCACATTGTGTCTGCTAAAAAAACAAAACAAAACAAAAAAAAAAACGTTGAAATCATAACCAGGGAGTGAATTAATTTTTAATCTCATAATATTTCATAGTGGTATTAGGATGTCAATTTCAGTGATTTGTTCCCTTTTGCAAGAGGATTACAAAGTAATGACTGAAAATAACACACTAATTTAAAATTATAGCAAGCATAACTTTACAAGCAGATTAAATTTGATTTAATAATTTAAGATGCCTAAATGAATTACCAGAGACAATTTTAGTTTTTTGCATGAAGTTTTTGCATATGAAATAGGTGGTTCAAGAAAAAATATAAATTGATAAATAAAAAATCTATTGGAAAAAAAAATCAGCAAAAAATTGCTTTTGCCCATGTAATAAAGACAGCATTTCTTGGTGCATTAAATATATATACTATTGTGATGACCTGGTAAACCTAGGCATCAAATGACAGCTACAGCAAATGATGGCCTGTTAGGAAACAATAACGAATAACACCCTTTTATTGCAGTCTTTTACAGAACACAAGTACTGTATGAGCACCGAACTCAACACAATAGCAGAAACACAAGGAGGTCAGATGCTGAACTGTAAGGTACACACACAGTTGGAGATTTATACAAAGCTAAGGACATACGAGAGGGAGCCATAAGACACAGGCAAACATACAAGGCCGCAATTGGGAAATACAAATATTAACTATAACAATGTAACAGCAACAATACAAGGGCTATTTACATTACTTGCAGGGCATGCTGGGACATGCACACTCTGCTGGCACTACACTGCAGAGGTTGCCCATCCCGGTCACCACCATCCTCAGTCCCCCCCTCAGTTCCGAAGCAAATCCCTGGTCCAGTGGCAGCCGTCAGTGCATCGCCTCCAACTTCAGCGCCGTTAGCCCCCCCAAGCACTGACATGACTAGCTGCTAGTGGGCGTTCGTGTGTCAGATCCCCCTAGCCGCTGATTCTTCTTTTTACGTGGCTTAGGTGGATCTGGTAGCCCTTCTAGGGCCACCCCCAACGACTCCCACAGCCATAGCCAGTGCACAGAGCAGCTGGGGACAGCTGGTGGTGCACCTTCCTCCAGGCCCCAGCCCTTCTTTCTACCCTATATATTTGTGTGTGTGCGTGTGTGTGTGTGTGTGTGTGTCTATGTGTGTTTTCCGTTAGTTTCATGGTGGAAGGAAAACGGAAGAAAGGAGCAGAAGTGTGGTAGAAGCAGGTGAAATGACACGTGCACACCCAGCAGCGGGAGGATTCCTCTGACGTGTCCCGCAACCATGGCAACCACATTTGCATGAGCACTTTAATCACTTGATCTGCACAGTCGGTAGTTATAAGATTAAAGGATAATCCTGCCCATGATCACTACAGCAATTGCATCGCCAGTAGGATTCTGGGCTTCAGACATATTCCGCTGGATCTTCTCCCAAAAAGAACTGCACGCCCATAATAGCAAGATCCAAAGAAATGGGAGCAGACTCAGGTGTAATAATGTGTCCCCTCAGGTGGACATCCGTCACTCCATGACTGACACGCCTGTGAGGGTCGTGCCCCCACACTAATTTCAGATTCACCCTTATTGAGTTTGTTCTCGACCTGGCACTGTATGGGAGGAAACTGAAGTATGTTCTTCTCCACCAGAGATGGGGGCAAGATGAGGGGGGGACCAGAGTATAGGTACCTGTCTGCCCTCTATGGGCACCGGGGAGGATGGCAGCCAGATAGAAACCAAGATCGGCCTTGTAGCCTCTGAGAAGCATGCCGTGTTGACGCCTCCCTTAAAACAAATAGAATGACACAGTTCAGGAAGATCTAATGAGGCATGTGCTGCTGAGGGGGAGTGTGTGGCACCGTGGGGGGGGTCGCTCCTGCCCATGTCTACCCTAGTCCTACGTGCTGCATGCATGCCTAAGACAATGTCTGTCCTTCCAGTTTAACCAAATGCATTCTCTCAGTACTGCTCGCATTTCCATAACTTTGCGCATTTCACTTTACAGTTTTTCACGGACAGATTCCTTAAAGTTGGTGATGTGCTGCTGTGACTCCACTTTCTATTTGATTCCTGATAATTAGCAGCCATCATAAGGTGGCAGTTCATTCATCTCCGTTAACTTATCTCAGACAGACACCTATCGATGCGATCAACACAGACGTCGTTCAAACGAGAGCACCGAACAAGAGCCAGCTGGCCGGTCGCTTCGGAAAATGCCTGCGTTTCCTTTCATTAGGAGATTCAGCAGCTTGCAGCAGACTGCAAGAGTAAAAATAAATAAATCAAAATGATGATCTCATTCAGACGGTCAATGCAAGTCAACAAAAGGAAGGTTGCCATGGCCATGAGGAGAGGTCATGCACAGCCCTGTGCTTCAGCCACACTTTTGATATTTGTTTGCGTCATGGGTTAAATGCAGTCTCCTTATAGATCCAACAATTAAAAAGTCTCTGCTAATTCTAGCAGCACCAAACCCCTTCCATGTGGTCTCCCCAGTTCCCCAGTTGTGCCCCAAGATGGGAGACCTGGTCGAAGGACAGAAAGGAATGCACTGAAATAAACAAACCACACTAATTCCAATATCCACATGCTTCCACCTTCAAATGAAAAACATCAGCTTGAAGAAGCCATTAATGTGGAGGGGCCCAGGGCAGCGTCAGCTCGTCCTGGGAACACAGCAAAATCTCAGTATGCTACACACTTCCGGAAAGTGCAAAATGGATTTTCCAGTGTCTTAAGTGGACACCATCAAAACTTTATTTCATTTGATCGCGAGAAAAGCGTTGACTGAAGGCTATGCGACTGAATGGACCTTGGCCTTAAGTTTATGGATGATAGAAAAATTCTGGAACATTCATCTGTAGGCCTGTATGTTACATACATTCATTTTCTGCCATTGAAAATCCTTCAGCATGTGTGTATTCCTCTTGCAGTTCATCAGACTACATTTTTTAGGCGATTGTACACAGGGCCGGTCAATCTATAAGTGACATCACCTTCTGAGGGAAGCTGCCAGCCAATTACACTTTGCCTTATATGGGGGGGGGCATCAGTGGTGCCAGTTTGAGCTCCACATCAGCTAGACTGGTACTGGTTTGTATCGGCCTCCATCTGCCTTAAACTGTCAATAATTTAATAATTTTTTTGGTACCTAATTGTTGCATTCCATGCATTTTATACACCTTTTCCATTACTGCAACTGTATACCTAACTGTATACCTGCGGGTGGGTTCCCCCCCCCCCCCCCCCCCCGGCAAACAAATAACTGAAGTGTAAGTCTGTAAAATGACATTGAATATACCACATAAGCAAGCACTACTGTTCAGAACAGGTAAACAGATCAAATAAAGAACAAACATTTTATTTAAAAAAAAATGAATGAATGAGCGAATGACTCAAGTCCTGCGCTGGTACAAAAGCTTGGCTTGCCAAAGCCTTTCATGTGCTGTAAATGATAGAATAAGGGATGCTACTTGGCTATACTTACAACAGACGTACAAACCATCTATCTATTCATCCATCCATCCATGCCCCATCTATTTTCTGTAACCACTTGACCTATTCGGGGTCAGAGGGGGTCCTGAGCCTATCCTGAAGGCTATGGGTGCAAGGCAGGGAACATACTACTATGGGGCGAGAGGCTCATGCATTCTGGATAAAGAATTCAAATAGTAAGTCTGTGCAGTCGCCTAACATCTGAGCTTTATGGAGTCTAATTACAGTGCACCGAGGCCAATACTGTGAGCAATGGAACCAGTAATTATATAAAATCAACTCAAATGTGAATTTTAAGCATGTTCCAAATGTTGAGCTTACTGGATGGACTTTTGGGTTGCTAAGTGACACAGTGCTAGAAAAAAAAAAAGAGAGTGTAGTATTATATTCTGGATATGATCCCCATACCTCTGCAAGGTGTAGGGCTGCTGCTATGTCTGAGAGGTGGGACAGGACTTCATGAAGGGGTTCAGTGCATGATTAAGAGAGAACAATGTAAAAGGTTCCGCGCCTGTCCCTATTAGCCTGTCCCCATTAGCCTGTCTCCATCAGCCTGTTCCGGTTAGCCTGTCCCCTTCAGCCTGTCCCCGTTAGCCGGTCCCCATTAGCCTGTCCCCATCAGCCTGTCCCCGTTAGCCTGTCCCCATCAGCCTGTCCCCATTAGCCTGTCCCCGTTAGCCTGTCCCCATCAGCCTGTCCCCATCAGCCTGTCCCCGTTAGCCTGTCCCCATTAGCTTGTCCTCATTAGCCTGTCCCCATCAGCCTGTCCCCATTAGCCGGTCCCCATTAGCCTGTCCCCGTTAGCCGGTCCCCATTAGCCTGTCCCCATCAGCCTGTCCCCATCAGCCTGTCCCCGTTAGCCTGTCCCCATCAGCCTGTCCCCATTAGCCTGTCCCCATTAGCCTGTCCCCGTTAGCCTGTCCCCGTTAG
Source organism: Cyphomyrus plagiostoma (assembly GCA_019775915.2). Taxonomy (NCBI): domain Eukaryota; kingdom Metazoa; phylum Chordata; class Actinopteri; order Osteoglossiformes; family Mormyridae; genus Cyphomyrus; species Cyphomyrus plagiostoma. The sequence goes on from JABFEA020000048.1 coordinate 5,666,135, forward strand.
CCTGTCCCCATTAGCCGTCAGGCTGAATGTCACATCCTCTCAGCTCACATACAGGCTGCATGGTTTATCACATTGGAAGGTCTTTAAGACCAGAATATTGTATGTTTCTCATTTACCAAAGCAAAGTGGGAAAAAAATGTGAATCGCTGGGTGACTGATGTGTGTAACAGCAGGGGTGGAATTTTAGGGCGGGGGGGGGGGGGCACCAGTTGACCTCAAGTTTTTTTTTTAAGTAACAATAATAGCAAATATGCAAATACGGATTTGGCTGATCCATCCACCGGTGCGATACCCCAATCCCCCCGATCAGCGACTTTCCCCGACAGCATGATCGATAAATTTTGCAGCTCGCACGTCGTTTGACGTATTTTAGCTTCTCTTTCGGCTCCAAAAAGATAGCAGAAATGGCTCATTTATGAGGCCCCCCCATGGTCAGCCCAGGGCCCCAAAGGAGTTAATCTGCCCTGCAGAGCTCTGCAGACTCTTATTTGTCTTAATCCTTGATCTTTTGCAACCCTAACATATTTGTCAAAACAGTTTCCAGCTCCCAAATTCTAATTTTAATAAGCCAGAATTATAATTCTAATAATTATTAAAAAGACATAATTATCTGTCCCACAGAATGCTATTGTTTTGAAGTAATTCATAACTACTTCTGATTCATTTTCACTAAAAGGTCTCAGTTGCTCCTCCCTGTACTGCACATTAGTATCTACAAGCAGTGAAAATTAAGTGCACACGACTGAGTATATTCATATCCGCACCCAGCCAGCCGAGCATCTCTAATGAAATGCTGTGGACAGCAGGCAGTCAGTATAGTACATGTAGATGTGTGCTAATGCAGCCACATTAGAGAACTTAAAGCAAGAACATCAGAGCAGAACCGGTGTTAAGACAGTTACCTGAATCATATGGCTTACTGGGGTTATAGAGGCAAGTATCGCATGGTAATCGTAGTCATTAATAGACCTTTTGTAGAATATTTTACATAAGTAGTGCATTGTTTAATTTGATTTTATTTCCCTTCATATATAATATTACATATTTCATAGAATTTAGTATTTAGTACATTTAGTATTTCATAACTTTGATTTTCATTCACACTTTTTCAACTGACTAAATAGCTGCACGTTTTGTAAGTCTGTTTTTCCAAATGTGTAATTAATTTAATTTACATTTCAACATTTCCGTAGCACCACTGAGTATTATGCATGCCTGGGATTTTTCTTGACGTGTCTCACATCCAAGAAAGTCATGCTTTAAAAATACCTGCATCGCCCTCATTTAATAGTGAACACTAATATAGGTCAGTTATTGCTTCATTCTTAAATAATTATGGTTAGATTGTAAAACAAATACGATTTAAATGGTTTTTTTTTGTAGCTTACCAGTAGATGAGCGAGAGTCCATCTAAATGATCTTTGTTCCGACCTTTCAGGCAAGATACTGCATCCATACTGAAGGTGAACTTTGGAAAATCCTCAGTTCCAGCAGCACAGTGTGACTTCCTTCTCAAGAGACATCCAGAAGAGTCCCTCTGTTTTCTTCTTAGGGGGTGAGAAAAAAAAAGTCTTTGCTTTGCTGAGTTCATATCTGTCAGCATTCATTCAACACGGAGTCAATGGGCAGGAGATGGCAAGCCAAGATTGGGACTCAGCTAGCCAGCTTTCCAATCTGCCAGGCACCGGGGTTTGTGCTGACCCCACTGTCTGTTCAATAAAATTAGCCTGTCTCCTGCAGCACTGACAGCCCCCCCATCTTCCTTTATACATGCTGCCGTTCGGACCACTTCAGGTGGGGGCTGTGTATGAGTGTGTGAACTTTGCTCAGAAATTTAATCTCCAGAGATACAGCTTCTGTCCAAGATGGTGCTTTTGTGGAGATCGGTGACAAAAGCCAGCTTGACCCTAAAATCAGTTTCATAATCCATAATCTTGTATAATAGTGTAGGGCCAATGCAAGCAAGATTTTATAAGATTCCTGTTGCCAAAGAGCGCTTTGGTCTGATATGAGCCAGCCTCTGTTGCCGTCTTTGGGGTGATATTCATGACACAGAGCTTGTGAAAGAAATTTAAGAGGCTGAATAAAGATCTGTATTTTTATTTATTACCTAGATAGTTTTATCCAAAGTCATGTACAGTTGACAGTGGAGTCAGCCAGACCCAGAAGCAGTCAGGGTTTAGCTTTTTGCTCAAGGGCCCAACAGTCAAGCTGCTCCATCAACCACAGGATTTGAACCAGCAACCCTCCGACCATGAGCACAGAATCCAAACCCACAAACTGCCACCCATAAGCGTATCGAGTAGATCCGAAGGAGCCTTAAATGAAAATGGATTTCATTGGGATTTAATGTATAGGATCCATACAATTAGCCCATAATTTTTACAACGGAAGAATCTGAGGTGAAGTTTGAAAGTTGCTGTCCACAAACCATCTCCATCCAGTCTGAGCTAGTTTGTCAAACAGAATGACCAAGTATTATAGTCTCTAGATATGCATAGCTAATAGAGATGTACACCCAAAAGACTTGCACGCTGTAATTGCAGCGAAAGGTGGTTATTTCAAGTATTGGCTTGTGATGAATGAATGGTTTAGCATTCAACAGAAGTCATTGTCACAGCAAAGAAACTTTGCAGTGCTAGGCATGTTGTGCCAATCAAATAGTATACAGACCAATAAAATCCCTTTTCATTGAATATTTAACATGACAAACTGTGGCTGAAGACTTACGCAAGGCACTGTGTTTAAAAATGTTCACCTGTTGAAGTCTCATTTCTGTTTTCAGAAAACAAGTTAGAAAGACTGGGGGGGGGGGGGGGGGGGGGGGGGGGGGGGGGGGGGGGGGGGGGGGGGGGGGGGGGGGGGGGGGGGGGGG
>JABFEA020000048.1:5679800-5702580 GCA_019775915.2 Cyphomyrus plagiostoma
CCCCCCCCCCCCCCCCCCCCCACTTAGATGTCATGCAAGTTTAAATCCGAAGCTACCAGTTGAGCTGTTTGGGAAATAATTCATGTTTTTTTTCTTGTCAGTGATAACTGCCCCTAGCAGCAAAATCCTAATTCTTTGCATTTGAAAACATCTCTCCAACATAACCTTGCCATACAAGGCTATTTTGCTGTATTGCTTGTATTACTTAAGTGGTGGCCCAAAAATTTCTTCGTACTATATACTCAGTTTTGGGCTACTAAGCTGCCTTATACTTTATAACTTGTGTTACTGCATGTGGAACTGAGGCATATTCACCAGAATGCACCGCATTGTTAATTGTTTCCATCCATTTCAATACCCTCAGATCCCTGTGAGTCATAAGTTCTTATTTGTGCTGTTCCTCTCAGTTCCTTTCACTCTTTTCCTTTTTGGTGGTCAGAGGATTTGCTTGAGTGGTTTCCAGGCTTTTTGAATACTGAGTGGCACTGAGATCCTAAACAGACCCAACAAACATGTAAAACGTGGTGGCTTTTTTCATTCAAATATATCTTCTTTTTTTCCTTTTTGCTTACATTCCACCGTAAAAAAACATTTCATACATTTTTAATATGTATCCTTTACATTTTACTCCTTCTCTATGACCGATGACAATTTCTGAATTACTGTTGAAAACTGCTAAGCATGAAGGAAGATATCTCTGAGTGTTTGGAAGTGACCATACTAATGACCAATGAAACCCTTACTACCAGTGATTGAATATCTGTAATATGTAATAAAATCATTTTATAGACTCATTAAAGTCAGGCTGGCAAAATAATAATAATAAAAAAAGAAAAACAAGCAGACAAGAAAAGTGTGTAAAGGTCCTTTGCTCAGATAAATATAGGAACATCAATGGTGAGTTCCTAGTACAGAGTAACCGTGGTAACAGACTGTACCACTGCAGTCCTCGGGGGGTTTGGCCTGCACTAATAGTCTGGGCTAATCAAAAGCTGCATGTGAGGGTAGTGCTTCCTGCCACTGCGGCAGCTGTCAGTCACTCAGTCACTCTCAGGCAGTGGAGGTGCGTGGGCAGGTTGGACCTGTCTCACTGGTGTGGGAGGGGTCTGAAGCACGCATACTCTACACCTCCCACGCTCCTTTATGTGCAGGGAGGGGTCCCCCGGAGATCATGCATAGGGATTCCATAGTCAGGAGAAGGTATTTCATATTTTTATTGGTTTCGTTGGTTTGCGACAGGATCCTTGAACAGCATTCCTTCTGTAGGAGGAGTCGGGGGAATCCATTAGGCAATCTACGGCATGTTTGGGTGTTTAATTTGCATTTGACTGGCTACGACTTTATGGTCATGATCATTCTATGGAATAACTAATATATGTTTATTACTCAATATGCACAACTGGACATATATATGTATAATACATCGTGCATATTTGGGATATATGTGATAGCAGTTCATATCGTGATTTTTACAGATTTTTCCACAGTCTACAGTTTTAACATTTATTTATAACATTTTCTGTGCTATTACTCAATTCATCCATCTACTAACTGCTTACGCTGCTCAGAGTGATGTGGAGCCTGTGTCAGGCAGTGTGTGCTTGTACAGTACTGTTCAAAAGGTTGTTTCAAAAGTACCCACAGAAGTTTTTTTTGTACTATTCTCTACATTTTAGAATAATTATGAATTTAGAATAATGACATCAAAACTATAAAACAACATATGTGGATTATGCACTGACCAAAAAAAATGTGTTGGGTAGGCAGCTCTGTGGGTGGGGACTCAGAAGGTTGCCAGGTCAAATCCCGTGGTCGACACAGTGATCCCACCATTGGGCCCTTGATCAAGGTCCGTAATTAACCCCAATGGCTCCAGGGACTGGCTGACTCTGATTTCTCCTCTATGCCAGTGCCACGAGGCAGCCCCCTGGGATGCTTCTCCAGCTGTCCTGAAGGAGCTCCCACATATATGCTTTGCACTCAGTGGCCATTTTTTTCTTAACTCTCTGGGCAAACTTGTCAAACTGGTCAACCTATTTTGTTGTGGTGCACTGTGTGCTGTGGTGTGTTAACTATGAGCACTGATCACTAAGTTGTAAAAAAAAATCTTCCAAAACAGTTTCTACTGTGTTTAGGTCCAGTGGCCAGGACATGTAATACAATACTTTCCTTTGTAGGCAACTTGGTGTATCTAAACCTTCAACTGTATGGGCCCTGCGGTGGACTAGCATCCTGCTCTAGGTGTTCTTACACTGCAGTAATTCTCTTTATGTCTCCCTCTACTTTCTCTTTGCAGGTGAGAGAAAGCAGCCACCCATATCAGCACCAAGGGAGCTGGGGGGGGGGGGGGACGGGCCTTGCTCAAGGACCCACAAATGTGCTGAGGCTGGGGTTTGAACTGATGACCTTCTGATCACAGGCACAGAGGCTTAGTCCACTGAGCCACACACTGACCATAGATAATACTGTATGTGGCGTTTGCATGTTTTCTCCATGTCGTGTAGGTTTTCACTGTCGTGTCGCTGGGGCATGGACTGGGGAAGCAAGAACAAGGCTAGAGGAGCGGGGTGAATATGAGGTTCAGTCAAGGAAAATACAGGCAGACACATACAATGACAGCACAACGTCAATGACAGGATAGGGAAACATACTCAAATGCGGACTTAAATGCATGGGACTAATTAACAACAGCAAGAAACAGCTGGCAACACAAGGATTCCACAGGTGGTAACGAGGGGGCGTGGCACATTGGAGGCTCGGACGAGTAGGGTGTGACATTCATAGACATGCATGGCATCTCTAAGTCTCTAAGGTGGTGTTTGCCCAGTGATGGAGCCGCCACCCATGCAGGGTGAAACCCTCATACGGCCTATGCCGCCTGACATGGGCACCACATCACCCTGACTGGCGTAAGCAGTTAGAAGATGGATGAATTGAATAATAACACAGAAAATATTATAAATAAATGTTAAAACTGTGGACTCCAAACACTAAAAATATGTCCAAAAAAATCACGATATGAACTGCTAGACATATATCCCGAAGGATAAGCTTAACATGCCATACATATTTTGCATTGTACCCACGTCGTGTAAGTTTGGGTGAGTCTGACATCCACACTTCATATAAATTCATATAAGTTCTGAAACTCGTTTTTTATGCTCACGGCAGTGTTTTATTTTCTATTAGCAAACATGATAGAGTGGCTGTGACCACAAGAATGGTTTATTTCCCCTTGATATTTTTAAACTCTTCTGTAGCTGAAATCGGATACATCACAGACCTGTGATATTCTGTGATGATGTAGAAAAAAAATATATATGATAATGACTAAGAAAAACAAAACATTTTTTCCAAAACTATTCACATATCCATTCTTCATGCATGTAGAGCAGAAATATTGTGTAACCTTAAAGATACTAAATAGTTTTTTGTTGGCTAGTGTAACTGTATTCCAAGAATATGGAATACATACTGTTTAGCACAATCTTGTTACACTTCAGTTTACGTTCCAGTAACTACTGCCTAGAAACTTTTTCCACGGCTGGGCTGTCAGCAGAGGAGAGCAGAATGTTGTCAGTCCCAGCTATGATCCACGCCCAGGAGATGATAGGCTACAGATGGGCACCACCCTTAAGGGTGGAATAGGGCTCGTATTATATTAGAGAATCCACGTAGGAGACAGCGCACTATCAGTCGGCTGGTGAATCCTGCTGGTTGCATTTACCGTGAGATCTTACAAGACTTGGAAAAAAAGCCACCAGACTCCCATTACAGGAACCGTACGGGATTGTGCCACCCTCCGCCAAAAGGACAAGCGCTGCAGAGAAAGTAAAGCAGCCGCGATGTTCTCGAAAAAGAGCGGCAAGAAGAGTGTGACAATCACGTCCAAAAAGTAAGTAAACGCTGCTTACTTATATTCTTATGTGGTTTCACTTGATCTCGGAGTTTTGCTCGCAAACGTGTATTTCTAAATTTAAACCGACATCGTGACGTCCTTGCTTTTGCTTTTAACATTTGTTATTGCGGTAAACATGTATGTTTCACCTGATGGGTGTGTCTTAATTAATAATAATTAGTAGGCTAACGCACACGCACATACACTCACACATACACACAGTAGACTGTTCAGCAAACACGATGCGATGTTTATTCCACCCACCTAGCTCAAATGCCGTTTTGCCTTAAGGGACATTTCACCTTTTTTTGTTTTTCATGGGACGAGCGACACGCCCAGGTCATATTAAAAATTGTCTGACCATACGCATTAAATCGATGAGATAGGAAGATGTGCCTTTCTTTGATTAGATGCTAAATTAAACTACCCAGCAAAACAAATTGGGCCTATTTCGAACAGTGGTGAAATTCTGGTTCCGGGCGGTGCACTCTTACTTAAGAGTGAACTATCGCAAAAGAATTTGCACCTTAGAATATACAGGGGCGCTAAAGTAATGGCAATGGCACTTATCAACTAATGAACATTTTTGAGATGCTATAAACTATACTTAAGCTGATCCAAGTATCTCGCTTTCGCGTTTTAGAAAGGCATTGTATCTTACAGTTGCTTAACTGAATGATCGGGATTTGCGCAATGGACAGTGATTTTTTTTTTTTATGGGCGACAGCTTTCAGGGAATCTTAGCAATGAAGATGTTCTCCACCCCGCCTTTACATACGCACCAATATAAAACACTCTTGTTGTTTCAGTCACGAAAGTCTCCAAGGACTCGAGTTGAACCGAGTGTAGAATCTCACCTGCGCTGTGGATATATAATATATAAACATGTTTATGCCCATAAAAATGCGACCGTTACTTGAACTTAAAGTTTTAATTTCGATTTTAACTATGTTTCAAATTTACAACGTACAATTACTAAGCAGAAACAACCAACGTTGGCAGTATGCAAACCACGATGTATTCCACATAGATAAATTAAATTATAGGCCTACTTTTACCTAGTAACCTAGTAGCTTTTGTTTTAAAGGGAACTTCATTTAATGTAGCTCTTACTATTTCAGCATGAATTACAGAACAGATGTATATGATGAGAGGGGTCGCAAGATGATTTTCTGAATATGTCCCCCGCCCCGATAAATATTAAGCAGTGCGTTTGCAAATTTTATTATGGGATAGTTGAGAACCACTGGTATAGGACGCTGGAGTGTTTAATTACAGTTAAACGCAATATATACTATTTTTCTTTATATTAAGTGAAAATAATGTGAACTACGATAAATATATGTATGAAAGTTATTAGTAACGTTTGTCAAAATGAACAAATAAATTATTATATCTGGCGACAGTCTACCAATGTAGCTTGGCGTGTACCTTTTTTCACGAGCATCCTGTCTTAATTTCAAACTCGTATTTGAATATAAGGCCACCTGCTGACAACAGCATTGAAATGTATTGCAAAACTGTAACATGCCTGAATATTCTGCACTGCTGTCCAGCCATTCATGAACACGCTTGGAATGCTGGCAACTTATAAAAATGACAAGCTGTTCATAATGAGCAGATGGGGACACTTGTCTCTATCTGTAGCTTTAAGCATGAATATTGATATTATTAAATCATATCCAAATATTGGCACAAGCCCAATGCAAAGATCGTAAGGGATTATGTTGTCCTGGATACGGCTGCTTATATAGACCTATGTCAAAGGGGCAAAATGTAGTTTTTGCTGCTGTTAGTGGTTAAAAAAACACCGTCCGGGCAGTGACGATTGTGAATTAACAAGTGAATATGTGAAATGCTAAAAGGCGCTGCTACATGAAACCCCCCAGGCGGATAGCGCTAGCAACACAATTTCTCACTAAGTGGCTGACAGCTGTTTACTTCAATACACTTTAAAACATTGCTATTATGTTCTACATCATCGACCGACAATATACTAATTTTACGAAGCTGTACTTCAAATCAAACGGTCCCTAGAGGAGCCTCACTATTACACATTATGCCAAAGCTATTAAACCTGAGAATTACTTCCTCAAAGTGTCAAGTTGTACAAGAAAAAAATAACATGCTTGCGCGCCGCTGCTGTCCCTTTAAGTCGGCTTTACTCGGCTCGTTTCTGTAACCGAGTGGCTTCCACGAACTCTCGTTTGTTCCCACTTGTCTTTTATGCTTTAGCTATTGTTGCCAGGCCAAGCTGGCCGTGCAGATAACAGCTAACAAGACAAACCTGTTCACGCATCCCGTCTGCAGTTCTTTTATTGGGGACGCAAGAAGACGCCACCCAGTTCGGGAGAAAACTTTATATTAACTTAATGCAACGGATAGACCCTTATTCTATCTGAGCCGATTGAACAAACTAATATTGGTGATATTACAGTTAGCCATAAAATTTAATTATGGGGATGGAGATGAGTAATTAATATGAATAGACTAAATATAAAAATAAAACGCTGTAATCGGAACTCACTGTGTATTCGTGGCTCAGTTATGTAACACACCAATTCAGGACTTCAAATATGACACAGCCTGAGTCTTAGGGACAGGTATGCACCTGTGAAAAAAACCCTGAAAATAAATCACAGTGTCACAGACATTCTAGTCATGTCTCGTCTTGCTCGCATCTCGGTAATACTAGGTATTTCCCACAGTGAATAACTTAGGTTTAATCAGCGTGTTCGCAAGCTGCTGGTTAAATTCTATAATATGTAATGCAACTATATTTATACTTATAAACACAGTCAGCGATAAAAAGAAATACATTTTCTATTTATATACATATTTAGCTTACTTAATCATTCCAAAAATGTTATAGTTATGAAAATGTGATCGTATATTTACGTGACCGAGCCTGTTAATACTGTATAATACTAAGTCTGTTACAATAAGTGTCCTGAGGTATGGTCTTTGCATAGGAATAATGAAGTCCTGCCTAATCACTATTGACATGACAAAGTAGGCTGTATTGTAAGGTTGAAACAAATGAATACCTGCCGTAAAAAGTGCGTGATAACCTTATAGTGTGTACTGTATGCCACCGGCCAGATCACCGTGAATCGCCCTGCATGCAGGTACACACATGCATACACACAGCAGGTTTGCCAACTCTCACACATTTGGCGTGACAGTCACGCTTTCAGACTCTCACACTGGCAAATCCATGTTAATCCATTAGAAACCTAAAATGACCTACATCAAAAGCATCGGGGTAGATTGCAAACCCTAAAGACCATAATGCATGTGCATGTGTGTAGACTTGTCTCAAACTGAAAATCTCACTCCAGCCAGCTAACCGAAGTTGCCAACCCTAATACAGGCACATTTAATGATTAACCTACTTCTCTACAGGGTGCCCAACACTGAGTTGACTGCACTGATTGATAGGCTGCAGAGGAATGCTGACAAGGTGGAGAAGAACATCTATGAAGTTGACCAGAACCTGAAAAAGGTATGTATGTGGGTCCAGACCGTTGGCTGTCCTTCCTGTCCTCGGGCGGGTCCCTTTATCTCCCTCGCATCACTTCCGGGGCATCTCTGTTCGCAGGACATCAACAAGATCAACGAGGGCAAGACCTTTCTGTATCAGGATGAGACCAGCAAGAGGATCCAGAACTCCCTGGAGCTGCTGGACTCGCTGGACGAGGACGCCACCAACGCCGGGCGCCTCCAGCACCCGCAGGCCGAGATGATCCAGCAGGAGTATGTGAGCCGGATGCTCGTGCACGAGGGAGCCGTGCACGGTGCACGGAGGAGGGAAACGAACCAGCCAAACTCTAAATTCTTACAAGTCACTGTGTGCTTCCAGAAGCTCAAAGGGGAATTCTGCAGATAAGAACAGGAAGTGTTGTAATGAGCTGAATCATTTGTGATGGAACAGGGAAAGAACTAAGATACACAGAGCTCTGGCCCCCCAGGACTGGAGTCTGACACCCCTTATCTAGATTAAACCACTTTTGCATGGTAAAATTGAACGTTGTCAATTTTAGGATCATATATACTAGGTGTCTGGATTACTAAGGGTCAGAAAAAGGATGTGAAAGGAGTAGGAGTGTCTGCTTTTTGACCGACCTGAAGAACCAGGGGCAAGGATCTTAATGTGCCAATCTTGGTCATTTCTTAAAGTGTGAAGCAGCTCCGGGCCAGAGTGAATAAACTGCGTGAAGAACATTTGAGGATCTATCAACTCACCCGCTCAGAGGGTCTACCCACTGTGGACTGGGGGCAGGTTATCGACGAGAAGCAGGTGAGGACCTTTCCTCTGATACCCAGCTGTCAGCAACCTTCTCTCGGAAAGCACAGTACCTGCTGCTCAGACACCTGAAACCTCAACGTATCCGTTCCGCTCAACAGAGGAACCTCAACAACAAGGGATTCGGGAACGACCTTCCCAAGGTCGAGGATGAAGTTGAGGAGCACAATATCTTCCACAGCGAGGTGGAAGCCCTTGGTCCACACATAACCGATGGCAACGACAAGGTACGTAGGCACTCTGCAGTGACACAAATGTTACCAAGCTGCAAAAAACAAACAGCCATATGGCATATTTCTTCACAGTGCAGGATTTTATTCTACCATAACGTCCTGTCTGTACTCTCTTTGATTTTCAGGGGTATAACAGCCTCCTGATACCGAAGTATAAGAAGCTGCTGGTATGAGCTGAATCTTCCGCACATTTTCATATGCAAACACAGATTTACCTGAACACTGTGGCAAACAGGAAGCGCCTGGGAACGGGGTGGGTGGTGCAGACAAGGTTGATGTAATTTTGGTGGCGAAGTCATTAAATCAGTCCGCTGTTAAATTAGTCTTTGAAAATCAGTCTTGGCAAACTGGCAATATGACAGATGCCATTGAAGTAGGAAAGTGATAATAAAAGGGCTAATGACCCCCACCCCCCCCCCTCCAGGACACTTCTCTGCAGCGGCAACAAGACCTCCTGAGTCTGAGGGACTACATGCAACGCTGTACCAATGAACTCTACTGGCTAGACCAGCAAACTGAGGAGCGCATCAACTATGACTGGAGCGATGCCAACCTAGACTACCCGTCACGCCAGAGGCAGTATGAGGCGAGTCTGGCATCCAGAGCCTCGCCCCCGATATCCTTCGGCGTGTCTGCCTGGAAGGATCCGTTATACATCATTTCTATCCCCAACAGAACCTGATCAGCAAGAGCCTGGAGTCTAAGGAGGCCTCTGTCTCCAAGCTAAATGAAGACGGGGAGAAACTCATTGCCTCAAATCACCCTGGGAAGAACGTCATTGAGGTAGATGCCACGTGGAGCGCCGGGTTCATTTTCTGTGTCCCAGATGGAGGCTTCAAAAGTGACATGTGTGGAAATTCTCCCCTTTAAGGCTCATATGGAGGCGGTCAATGCCGACTGGAAACAGTATCTCAACCTGCTGATTTGCGAGGAAACCCACCTGAAGAACATGGACAACTACCACAAAGTGAGTGCAGCAGTATCATTGATTGATCATTGATTTTTTTATAGTTATTGGGATACCATTTTGCATGTATGTGAACCAAGGCAACATGCAGTTTGGCAAGCATGGTCATCCAGTCCCCGGGGCAGCTAGGGTTAAGGGCCTTGCACAAAGACGCAACGGTGACATCATTCTACCAGCCATGGCATTTGAACTGGCACACGTTATCGCCAAAATGTTGGCACTGGTTACTGTTGAAACCAGTACTACTGTGATGTCCTTAGAATATGTGATGTATTTCAAAGAGAACGATACTAACATTCCCTGCTGTGTAAAATCCTACCAGGCTGCTTAAATTATCTGCCTGGACCTGAACATTTTTGACATCATGAATGATAAAGAACAGTTTGTAAAGTACACATGTAGCGGCGAGAATCACTGCTATTTTTCTGCAAGCAGGGATATGAATGTATTGGGAACAATAATGTACTATGAACGTTTAAAAATTATTTGAAAACATTTTTAACAATGGGGAATTATTGCTGAAATCGGGACCTGATTTTTTTAATAATGGGGGAATGAGCTCTCATGTTTCACAGATTAATTGGCACTCAGCGATTTGGAAAACTGCCTTTTGATGTTGTGAACAGGACCAGACCAGCCTATGTGGGTTATTTGTGACACTATTTCAGTTATTAAGGGTGGGGAAAGATTTTGATTACTTGTATCATACATTAGGTGATACTTAACCTTTTAAAACATACTGTTTGAAACTGTTTGAAAAGATTACTTGCAGAAATCTTCATTAATATACGTCTGTGGTAACATATTAACACATCATGGTAGCATTTAAAAATTATTTTGTTTTAATTATTAAATGTTTTTTTTCCAGTTCCAAAAAGATACGAGGGACACCCAGGACCTGCTGAAGAGACTGGACACCGACATCAATCAGAAATACAACCCGGATTTCAAAGACATGTACCAGCTGGAGGGTCTGATCTCGGGTCTGGATGTGAGTTGACCTCTGTCTGTGACAGCTCCAAGAAGGCCATTCTTCCTCAGTGGATAGCTTTGTAATACTGTATGTATACATGCAGGACCAGGCAAAAGCAATGGACTACTATGATGACCGTGTGAAGGCCTTGCAGAAAAGGAGTCAGCAGGTTCTTCCTCTGAAGTTCCGCAGGGAGACCCCACAGAAACTCCTCCCAGTGGAGGCTCTTTGTGATTTTGAGTCTGAGGGGGTAAGGCCCTTTTCATCATTCCCCCTGGCTCCTACATCCCTATGGAATTCTTACTGGTTCTTTTTTTGTTTTGAAATGTTTTTTTTTTCTTTTTCAAACACTGTAACGAGTATCTTCGCTTGTTTCCATGGTGATGTCTTCCTCCGAGCGGAGTGCTCATGTCTTACACTTATAATCCACACAGGGACAGATTGCCCGTGGGGAGAAGTACACCCTCCTCCGGAATAATGGCAGCAAGTGGGATATCAAAGACCAAGTTGGAAATAAGCTGTTTGGTCCGGCAGTGTGCTTCATAATTCCTCCAACCGATCCGGATGCCATCGCCATTTCTGACAAGTGGGTCTTCCTGCCCTCCATCTATTGTTGGTGCTTCGGCCTTCCGACCTTCTGTCAGATGCTGCTGATGCTAAACATCTGCCTGCTCTTCGACTTTGGGTTTCAGGCTTGCCAGTCAGCAGGCGGCCGTTAAGCAGAACATTGTATCCAGCAAGGGTGCCCTCCAGAGGCGGCTTGCTGACGTTAGGAAGGACAGCTCAGCTGGCACTGGTATGTCCTAAAATGCTCTGCACCACAACCTGTGCTTCCGATGGAATGATACACAGACACACAGATAAATAAGGGGGGTATGTAGCTCTGACCGTGATCAGTACACTGCTGGCTCAAATCCCCTGGTTGGCAGAGCGATGTCACTGTTGGTCCTTTTAAACAGGACCATTAATCCCAGTTGCTCCAGGGACTGGCTGACCCTGATCTCCAATCCTCACTTTTCTTGCTTTGGACTAAAGCATCTGCTAAATAAGTGAAAATAAATAAAGGTAACACTTAATTTAAGGGGGCACATGTGTATTAGTACACTCTAACTTAATGCATCACTTAACAGAAACTAAGTTAGTTATGTACTGATCCTATATTCGTTCATCATTAATCAATCATAACAGTTTATGCATTTCATTCAGTTACTATATTTGTTCATGATTTGTATTTGAGTAGTAACTGAGTTACTAAGTTACCCTTGCCCCCACAAGTAAAGTGTTACTGAAATAAAAATGAAAGCTCAAGTTCAGCAAATAGGACTTTTGTCTATGTGGTCTTGCTTGCTGCAGAGCCAAAGTACTTGTTTATTAGGACATCTTTTGATGGGACTTACCACAGCAAACGGCAAACAGAGGTGGAGACCAGTTGGTAGAGGTGTGGAGTTGACATAGCAGTGAAACTGCTTGCCACTTTAAGCCATCACTTAAAGTCTGATCAAAGGCTTGTGGAGGATCTTAAATTTCAGTTTGGATTGTGAACTGCCGTACTGTTGATCATTTCAGATAAACAGGAACAACAGTGTCGCCAGTTGATGGCCAATCTGGATAAGGTAGTTAACGATCTGGACAAACAGGAGAAGGCCCTTTACTCTCATGTCCGCCCCCCACTGGAGCAAAACCGGCCATTACAGGACAGTGCAGATCGACTACAAGATCTGAAGGTAAATTGCCCCTTCCCCACCCCGACACTCTTATTCATTATTTACTAGGTGGCATTAATATTTACTTCCTCATTCACATCCACTTTTAGCTGCCTTTCAACAGTAATCAGAGTCCCTCCAAGGCAGTTGCTTTGTCCTCCGTTTAAAAAGCGACAAACAAAAACAGTTTTCACTAGGAGATAACAACCTACCAGTGTCTGCCACTAGTTGGCAATAATGAAAGCTAACAACTTGTGGGAGTTTCACTTACACAAGTATGTTCTGAGGGTAGAACAAAAAATTATTGGTTCAAAGAGATAATCAATCAAATTCTAGAGGAGGTGGTACCAAGATATCTGATTGGTAATCTCTCTGAATCAATCATTTTTTGTTCTGCCCTCAGAACATTTTTGTGTAAGCAAAACTCCTATGAGCAATGATGCACCATAAATCCAGAGTAGCCAGTGCATTTATACTCATTCTGAACATTTCATGAACATCATTTCTAAGATTGTTGCTCAGTCTTTTATTCTGTATTATAAACAGCTAACTTTTGTGCATGTAATAATCCAGTGTTAGAATGTATAAAATGTAACCCAGTGGCATAGTTACATACCATATTTGCTTTGTAGGACATTAAGACTGCCGTTCGAAACATTGAGCCTGAGAAATCCTCCAAAGTCCGTGAGGCTGAGGTGTTCCTATCCTCCAACCCCAAATGCAACAGTGCCCCACAGCTCTACACCAAAATCGACGAGGCGAAGAATAAGAATGACAAGGTCAACTTGTTGCTAAGGCTCTCAGAAGATAGGTATGTATGTATGTTTTTTAGTGTGTCAGATATCTACGTTATGCAACTACTGGCGCTAAGATCTTCCTTTTTTTATCATCGAAGACTTCAGAAATCCAACCTCCTGGAGAACTCTCTGCAGAATGGAAAGACCCTCCTGGCCAATTATGAGAACAAACTGGCCTGGGAGGAAGTGGCCCCATCAGATCCCAGCTCCCTGGAAAGGACCCAGCAAGATCTCTTCGTAAGCGTGACCTCCATCATGTAAGAGTCTGTACAACTGTGCCCTTCTGCTTTTGCTCACCATTATCCCAACACCTTCACAGGCGATGTCTTCTGACCTGAAGGCGAAGAAAGCCACGATCTCCGAGGCAGAGCAGAACCTGAGGGCAGCCAAGGCCAGCTGTGTGGACATGGCCAGCACAGTGCAGGAGCATTCTCCAGATATCGAGAGGCAGGAGAGCGAAGTCAACAAGCTCAGCAAGCGCTACGACAACCTGTGCCAACAGATCGATGCCAGGTGACAGGACACTGGAAATGTTTTAATAGATGTGTAGCTCTAACCCAAGAACAGGTAGTGACAGGTTACATGGAAGTTGTATGGATTGATGGGATGGGTGGTTGGATAGAAGAATGAATGAAAGCATGGATAAATGGATTAGAGAATAGGCAGATGGGTGGATGGGTGTTTGGGTGAATATATGCAGCAGCAACCTAACTCATTTTGTAATTTACTTGTTTGTAGGTCTCAGAGCCTGCAGAGAGCTAAGACTTCTTATGGAAATTACCGCACGGAATACGATAACCTAAACAGCTGGCTCTCGCGAGTGCCGAACTATGAGCCGAGGGAGACCGACGACATCAAGCAAGTGGAGGGAAAACTGAAAAACCAAAGAGTAAGTGCTTTAGCAAAAGTGTGTTCTTATGGCTACGAACCAGATCTGCATCTCCTGTGTAGGTACAACTTCAAATGTGTAATTTTGCAGAACCTGCTGTCTGATATTGCGAGGAAAGAATCTGACCTAAACAACATCTCCAGAAATGCACAACAGTACCAGCAGGGCATTAAGGTAAAGAGATTCTATCATTTTCATTCCACTCCTTTTACTCATGTCTGTTTTTATTTCAAGCACTTTATTTCTTATCTCCCTTTCTGTACAGCTTTTTGAATGACCTTTTTGTATGAGAATGTGCTATACAAATAAAGTTAACTTTGACTTTCAGGACTATGAAACTGAAACAGAGAAATTTAAGTCTATTCTTGACCTTGAAGATGGCTTAGTCCCACAGACATATAAGAGGAGCAGACTTGAGTCACCTGCCTTGAAAGTAAAGCATGAGGTTTGTGGACCATTCAATGAATTTCATACCATTCAATTTAGTCGTCTGACTCAGAAGTAATTTTATGAAGTATATTAATTCATCATTCAGCTTTTTATCACAGTATAAACATCAGTATCATAGCTTGTACACACACACACACACACACACACGCACGCATATATATGTAGATAGTACTGTATATGTCATTTTTCGCTGTGGTCGAGCAGCAAAACACGGAAGTCCAGCCAGGAATCCGGGAAGACGGGGTTTATTTCGCACGCACAACCAACACGGGGAGACGTTTAGCATGAACATCAGTAAACATCAATAGACATCAATGAACATTAATGACCAGTCTGCCGGACCTACGCTGACGCAGACTTGATATACACAACACAGGCAGGCAGGAACGAGAGACATGTGAAAAAAATCCGGGAAAAACACTGGGTAATGAGGTGGGCGTGGCACACACGAGGACCGTTCGGAGCGGGGCGTGACAGTATATGTTCTGCAACATTACTTTCAAGAACCCATTTAAATTCAACATTGTGGGATTTTTTTTAACAGGAATCTGCTATTGAAGCAAAATTTGCTGAGGTAAATGCTGTGAACAAGCAAAGACTTCAGAACCTTGAATATGCACAAGGTCTTATGAACCAGGTAAGTTCATTTGTTCAGTTACATCTCTCTAATGACAAATTGCAGCTCTGTCACAATGCTAAAAGGGCACCTTGCTCGATGCTATGTTACAGCAACCAGAAATCACCATAGTACAGCAGAATGTCCAGAGTGTGAGATCAGTCCCAGGAGAGGAACCTTGGAGGATCAAGAAACAGCTGGAAGAGGAGATTCACAGACGGGAGCAACTTGAAAAGGAGATCCAGGCCATGCAAACGGACATTTATGTGCTGGAGGGCCAAAAGCCCCAAGACACAATCGTCAAGACAGAAGTGATTAAAAAGGTCCCTGATCCACAGTTGAATGAAGAAGTGCATAAAGTCCAGCAGAAACTTTATGATGAGCAAAGGACAACCAGGACCCTGGAGAGTGAGCTAGATGTTCTTCGACTAAAGCTGCGTGGGGTAGAGAGAGAGAGAAGTGAAGATGCACAACAGTATGTCGTGAAAGAGGTTCTCCGCATTGAGAAGGACAAGGCACAGGAAGAGGAGGTCCGGAAGCTGAGGGACGAACTAGATGACCTCAGGAGGCAAAAGATAGTCAAGGAAAGTGAGATAACACACATTCAGAAAGAAGTCACTCTGCTGGCACAGCAGAAGTCCAAAGAGCAGGAGGTGATCAAGGAGGAGGAAATAATCAAGGTGCAAAATGACCCACAGCTTGAGGCAGAGTATCGGCTGCTTCTAGAGAGGAAGCAAAAGGAAATTGAGAGCCGAAAGCACCTGGAAGATGAACTGCACTTCCTGCAAGAGAAGCTGAAGCGGCTGGAGAAGGAGAAGTCCATGGCTGAAGAAAAGATCTCCATCAAAGAAGTTCTGAAGGTTGAGAAGGACATCGCATTTGAAAGGGAGGTTGAAAATCTAAGACGACAGTATGAAGATGAAAAGGCAAAAAACAGGTCCTCGCAGAGAGAGAAAGTAGATATTCAGAGGAAGATCACAAGTTTGGAGGAAGAGAAGTCGAAGGTGATTGTACAGGAGAAAATGCGGGAAATTGTTCGGCCCGATCCAAAGGCTGAGAACGAGGTAGCTAATCTGCGTCTTGAACTGATCGAACAACAGAGACGGTACAAAGATGCAGAACTGCAGCTTAAGCGCCTTCAGGATGAACTGGCTATGTTGCAAAACAGAGGCCCACAAATAGAATATCAGGAAATCATTAAAGAGGTCATTAAATACAAAACAGACCCAGAGACTGAAAGGGAGCTAGAAAGACTCAGGAATTCCATCGTAGATAAAACCCACCAAATCGAAAAGAGTGAATTAGAAATTCGACAGCTGAAAGATGAAATTCAGATGTGGAAGGACACTAAGCCGAAGGTGCAAGTGAAGGAGGTCATGAATGAGGTTCTTCAGTATCGTGAGGATCCAAAAACCAAAGAGGAGATGGAGAGCCTCAAGAAGAAACTTGCAGAGGAACAGAAAAAGCGTTTGGAATTGGAGAGTGAGCGGGCCAGCAATGAAGAAAAGATCCGACTTAAAAAGATAGACCTTTCCCAGGTCAGGGAAAAATATGTCCAGCAGGAAGTTGTAAAAGTGGAAGAAGACCCACACCTGAAGGCTGAATGTCATTCATTCAGTCAAAATATCCTGAATGAACAGAAGCAGAAGAACAACCTTAAGGATGAGCTCACAAAACTCCAGTATCAAAAGTCTGACCTAGATGCTCAGCTGGAAGAGCTGGAGCGCGAGCGAAGACTTCGGAGGGAGGCGGAGCTTGAGATCCAGAGGCTGAAGGTCCGCCTCAATGAGCTGGAACTTAGAGACAAGGAAACAAGAGAGAAGGTAACAGTGAAGCAGAAGGTGGTGCTTCAACAAGATCCCCAACAGGAAAAGGAACACTCCATCCTCAATGTACAGTTAGAGGAGGAGAAACACAAACGTATACTGCTTGAGAAGGAGCTTGAGGTCTTGCAACAAAAACAGATAACCTTGGAGAAAACCGAAGTCAAAGAACAAGTGGTTCGTACAGAAAAGGTCCAGGTCGAGAGAGATCCAGAGGCTGAATTAGAGATCGAGAGGCTCCGAAACACTCTAGAGGATGAAACAAAGAGGCGACGTGAGTTGGACCAGCAGCTCATTGATATTAAATCCAAATTATCTGACATGGAGTTCACTAACACCAAATCCTCCAAGGAACTAGAATACATACGGGATGAAAGCGCCAGGCTGCAGCAGGAGAACCAGCGACTGCAGAATGAAATCAGAAGGCTGCATTCTGAAATCCAGATCACAGTCAAGGAGACTAAGCAAATTACAGAGTCTGCTCCATTAGAGAGTGGGAGGAACCTTCAGCTAAGGATAGCTTCACTTCAAAAGGAGCTGGCTGACCTGAAGAGCATCACCAATGAAAAAGACAGAGAAATTGAAAATCTCCAGAAGAATCTTTCTTCTATGGCAGTCAAGAGAGAACAGAGGGAGAGCCACCTTAGACGTTCTATAGTCATCATCGACCCAGACACAGGCAAAGAAATGAAGCCAGAAGAAGCCTATCGTGCTGGTCTCATTGAGTGGAAGATGTTTGTGAACCTTCAGAGCCAGGAGTGTGATTGGGAGGAGATTTCAATCAAGGGTCCAAAGGGTGAGTCCATGGTACTGCACGATAGAAAGTCTGGGAAGAAGTTCTCCATTGACGACGCCCTGAAGTCTGGCAACATCACTAGTAAACAGCTACAGCAGTATCATAACAAAGAAATCACCATCCAAGAGTTTGGCTTAATGGTTGCAGGTAAAAACAAGTAAACACAGGAAAGGACATTGTGTGCCTTTAAGAGTGTCTCGACATATGGATTATACCATTGTATTGCAAGAGCTGACAGATGAGTAGTGAAGAAAAAAAAAATCATAAATACATAAAGGGTGTCTTTTCTCATATCTTGTTATACTAGGGGGCATAACTCTTCTGGGTTAAATTATGGACATAAATTATGAATATTCAAAATACAGTTAAGGCCTGTTAATGTGATCATTGAGATATACTCTCAAAACTAAACATAATGGACTGGGCTTTTTTTTCTTTTTGCTTTGCTAACAAGTGAAGCTGATATTTGGTTCCTACTTGTTTTTTTCTGTGCCTTTCATTGGGAAACTCTGCACAACCAGTCTTTGATACCTGTACTATATTGATGTATTAACTTTGTGGATGAATATTAATTATATGCATGGCACAATTTATAAATCTCATGGATTAACAGATATATTATTATGAAGTATATTTTGCATATGAGAATATTAAACTAGTCATTTGGGGGAAAAATGTCTTGTTTTTGTTTTTAATTCTGATAGGAGACAACTTTTTACAGATTAATAAAACTGTATATAGCAAGTATTATCAATATATCCATCCATCTTCTAATTTATCTTGGTCTGTCCACCAGCATAGGGCACAACGCTGGGCAGCACCATGGATAAAATATCAGTACAATGCAAAGCACATAACACTCACAGTCATGCTCAGGCATTATGGGTAACTTAGAGACACAAGTTAACCCAAAAGCATCTATTTTGGGAGAAAACCAACATAACACAAGGAGAATGTGCAAAAAAAAAAACACACAACGGACGTGGGACTTGAATAAACATCCACTGAGCACTTCATTAGGAGCACCTTCTTATTCATGCAGTTATCTAATCAGCCAATCATGTGGCAGGAGGACAATACATAATATGCAGATGCAGGTCAGGAGCATCAGTTAATATTTACATCAAACACCAGAATGGGGAAAAAATGTGGAATGATTGCTGGAGCCAGACAGGCTGGTTTGAGTATATCTCTACTGAACTAACTGGGAGTTTCATGCAAAACAATCTCTAGAAATTAATTAACTCCAAAATATCCAGTGAGCAGACGGAAGCGCCATGTCGATGCAAGAGGTCAGAGGAGAATGGCCAGGCTGGTTTGAGCTGACGTAACTCACTTAACCGTCTGTACAACTGTGGTGAGCAGAAAAGCATCTCCGAATAAGCAACGTGTCAGGCCTTGAGGCGGATCGGCTACAACAGCAGAATATGATTTGGGCTCCCCTCCTGTCAGCCAAATACAGAAAGCTGAGGCTACGGTGGGCACAGGCTGACCAAGACTGGACAGATGTAGAATGGAAAAAAACAGCCCACCTGGTCTGATGAATTTCAGTTTCTGCTGAGGCACAGGGACGGTAAGGTCAGAATGTTTTCCTGGCACACATTGGACCCATTAATACCAATCAATCACTTGAATGCCACAACCGATTTGCGTATTTGTTGCTAACTATGTTCATTGCTTCATAGCCAATTTACCCACCTTCTACTGGCTACTCCTAGCATGATAATGCGCCAAGTCACAAAGCAAAAGGCATCTCAAGCTGGTTTCATGAACATGGTAATGAGCTTTTTGTTCTTCAGTGGCCACCAGGTCACTGGATGTGAATCAAATAGATCACCTACGGGATGCGGTAGAACAGAAGATCTGCATGGATGTGCGGCTGACAAATATGCTAACATACATGATGCAATCATGTCAACATGGACCACACAGTATCAGAAGAATGTCTCCAACTTCTTGTGGAATCCATGCCATGAAGAATTGAGCTGTTTTTAGAACAAAAGGGTAGAATACACTACCATTGAGCTCAGTGATTGTACTTTACTATAACTTCTCAGTAGGATTATGTTCATTTAAAAATAATCATGGGAATCTGTATGTATACCAAGGAGATCATCCCAAACCATGAGCTAGATCTCAAATAGGGCAAACACGCATATCACTCAAAAATGGTAAGGTTATTCAACGTCAATGATAAATTGAGGATGAACCTCCCCCACAACACCGACACCTGCACTCATATCTTTGTGGGAACATTTGTATGGGCAAAACCCTAATCCCAACAATAACAATCTTAACCCCTACCCAGCCCTTATCTAAACTATAAGTAACAAAACAGAAATCTATTGGTACTTTGCAGTCGCAGATTTTTTTATACATATAAAAATCGCCCCCACAACGTAAAAATAACAGATGTTTTTATCACATCGAGGGGACATCGATCTGGTCCCCACACGTGCGCGCACACACACTACTATGGAGGAAACCAGAGATCCTAGAGCAAGATTCAGACCATATAAGTGTGAGTCCACAGTGATACCCAATTAAGCGGAATGAACTACAAAATATTATATTTAATCATTGCTAAAGGTGAAAACTCCTTTAACTACTTTTATCCAGAAAGGTGCCTAGATGGCAGTATTGCGTAAATGGCGGTCAGTACGCGTACTAACTCGTACTGAACCCGAAACTGCCCACTCTTCTAAGGTAAATGACTTTGTAAACATTTTTATTATAATAAAAGATGATATGACGATAGGGACAACTGTTCCCCTAGGTGTCGATGAGGACATTTTACTTGGATATGCCGAAAGTGCAGGCATGACGTGCCTTTGGAAGTGTCCCAGTGTGTCTCCGGGTACTTAAAAGTGCATGAAAAACAAACAAGACTGAATTATTCGTCTTGGAAAATGAAAAACGCTCTTTAAATCGATATGCAATTTACATCTGACTATCAAAGATAAAAAAAAATGCTTCGATTTGTGGATTGCAATTCATATGCGTTTCCCAGGCGTGGGGTAATTCGGAAGTGTCCTTTCTGAGTGCCCTCATCGTTTAGGGGAGGGGAGGCCGCTGTTTATCAGGAGGCCCCCGGACTCTCACGCTCGACCAGCAGCTCCAGCCCCGCGGCTCCCCGGGCGCCCTCCGAGTGGGTGTGTTCTCCTTTCCCGGGATCCTGTGCGCCGATTCAACGAAGACCTAAGATGGCGACTGCACATCTGAGGATCGGAGATCTGGTTTGGTGAGATATGGCTTCCGATCCCCCCAACCCTAGATCGGCCGGCCGTTGCGGAGTCGATCCGGCGTCCGGATCGACGCCCCTGCACGGTCGCGGCAGCGTCTTCTCCCGCTTGCTCCGCAGACCCGTTGCTTTGTGGTGACGAGCGCCGCTTTAATGGCTGGTAGGGGCGCCTATAGCCGTGCAGGCTAGTCGGTTAAGCTCCCTCACAGAGGAGCGGACCTGACGCCCCGTTGGTCGCTGAGCTGCCTAGCGGCGGAGCCGGTCTAGGTGCTTATCCCCGCGCCGCTTCGGTCACCGGCCTCGGCAGCTTCGGAAGCAGGTTATGGGCACTTAGCTTAGCGTGCTAATCCGCTACGGCGTCTCGGAGACCAGGACTCGCCGCCCGGCTGCGTTCACTTTCGGGGGCTGGAAATGTACATCTGCGTGTAATAAACTCAGTCACTTCATGGGTTAAACCGGCTATATGTCGCTAAATTAAAATAACTTCTTAGTGACAAGGCGATAGCGGAGCGAAAACGCTGATTTTACACGGGCCCTCATGTATTGAGGAGGCTAGATAGCTTATTATTCTATCGGTAACCAGCCTGCGAAGAGGTCGGAGGTTAAGTAAAGGTTTACAAAATTAAGCTTTATCCAGAAAAAAGGGTAAAGTAAACAAAGTAGTAGTGTTCGGGTATGGTAGTTTGTTAGCAAGACCAG
The DNA here is from genome assembly GCA_019775915.2 of Cyphomyrus plagiostoma. NCBI lineage: Eukaryota > Metazoa > Chordata > Actinopteri > Osteoglossiformes > Mormyridae > Cyphomyrus > Cyphomyrus plagiostoma. The sequence goes on from JABFEA020000048.1 coordinate 5,701,192, forward strand.
TCCTAGTTTACTAGTATCACTGAATGTTGGGGGTTGGTTATTTGGGTACTGAGCCGTTTGATTACGTGTTAACTACCTAAAACCCCCCCTCTCCCCCCTTTTTTTTAGGGGAAAGCTGGGACGGTATCCACCCTGGCCTGGTAAGGTAAGTGTTTAACTGTTGTAATTGGGTGGGGTAGTTAATACCTACGTGTACAGATCCTGACGGACCTTGCAGCCCCGTAGTCTGACCCCACATTCAGGCAGGGTGAATAACAGCCTCGCCTCCTTGCAGATCGTAAGTCCTCCTAAGGATCTGAAGAAGCCACGGGGCAAGAAATGTTTCTTTGTGAAGTTCTTTGGCACTGAAGATCAGTGAGTATCGTAATAAGTCGCCTTGCTTCAACGGCTGTGTCCTGGTGCGTCCCCCCCCTTTGACGCCCCTGTCTTTTCAAGCGCGTGGATAAAGGTGGAACAGCTGAAGCCCTATCACCCCCACAAGGAGGAGATGATCAAGATAAACAAAGGGAAGAGGTTTCAGCAGGCTGTCGACGCAGTCGAGGAGTTTCTTAAGAAAGCCAAGGGCAAGGATCAGGTAGGGTGGTCATCTTGTTAGAATGTTCTCCAGTGTTCTAACTTTGTGCGTGTGATCCGGCTGGTTCATGCAGTTTACCAGTGTAGTGCCTGTACATTTACTGAATTTTCTCTGATTTCCCAATATGTTTAGGCATCGCACAGCTCCAACAGCTCTGAAGAAAAGAAATTAGCAGCTGACGTAAAGGGCAGAAAAAATCCCGGCAGGCCTGTGAAGTTGATCATAGACGAAGACGAAGACGACCTGAATTCACACAGGGGGGTCTGCTTACAGAAAGACAAGGTTTGTGATTGAATAGTGTCCTCAGCTCCCGCTGCTAGCGCTTAGCCGCCAGAGCCCTCCTAAAATCCCTCACTGAAGGTTCGTAGAATAGTTTAGTGTGCCATTTGTCCACCAGTGGTGTCAGAATCAAGTTGCAGTCAACCATTTGTTGGTATCCTAGACGGCCTATTCATTGTTGCCACTTTGACCATTTGAATGCCTTTGCTTGCTGTTTGCTGGCCTTAATTATGTGCTACCTTCTGCAGAAGTATGTAGGTAACGTGACACAGAGACTTTGTCAGTGATTACAAGGTCCTTTTTTTCCCTTCTCCCTTAAGGAATTTACTGATTCTGACCCTGAACCGTCCTCTGTTCGGCTGGGCACTGGATCAGTGACAGGATTCAAATGGGAGAGCAGTGTAGGTTTTTATTCAGTTTATCATTGCTTTATAAGCAGTGATTTGTGTGTGTGTGTGTGTGTGTGTGTGTGTGTGTGTGTGTGTGAGAGAGAGAGACAGAGAAACTTTGTAGACACAGGAAGCATCTTTCCCCCC
>JABFEA020000048.1:5721816-5733376 GCA_019775915.2 Cyphomyrus plagiostoma
CTGTAAGCAAGTTGAACGCACCCAATGACTGGACTGGGGAAACAAACTGAAACGCAGACTTAATACAGAGGACTAATGACAAAAACCAGAAACCGGTGATCACATGGGGATCCCACACTAGGTTAACGAGGGGGCGTGGCACACAGAAGGAGCAGACGATAGGGCTAGGACAGGGGTAATGTTGGGATAAGATCTTTATCATTTTGGAAGCCATTAAGAAAAAAAATGCTCTCGTTTTACCCTGTTCATTTTGTGTTTAAATGCTAAAAAAAAAAAACATATTTAGATGTAATTTTGGGGAGCCGGGAATCAATCAATTGGTTTTCCATTATTATTTTTGGGAAAAATTCGATCAGAACTCTTAACTTTTTAGGATTCGATCAGGAGTCCGAAACGGATTAAGTTCGAGAACCAAGGTACCACTGTGTTAAATTTAGCAGGACTGAAAACAGCCAGTTGTCCCTTCAAGCCTCACTGGCTTTAATTTGGCCGATAGAGGCTCACCAAGCCTAATCTATTGGGCTAATCTATTAATGCTAAACTTCATTTACACAATCGGTGCATCCATCCATCCATGCCTCTAACCTTAATCGGCTTTTCCTGTTGAGGGTCACGGTGATGGCACATCACTATCAAATTTTAAAATGCCCTCCCGGTACCTATGTGTGGATTCTGAATATGCTACATAAAGAAGAATGCCTTCGCGCAGAAAAAAAAAATTCTGTGGGTGTGCTGCCTTGGTGAGACTCTCACACTCTGACAAATTTATTAGCAAAATTGCTCATCTCCTTTTGGTACTCCATCCACTGGGGAAAAACTCACACTGGTCCATCCAGACTGGTGTGATACTGAGGGTATCACCTGCCTCATGGCTGCACTCGGGTTCTCGTCCCTGAGGTGGTTTGTTGTGTGGTGAGTGCAGCAACACGGTGTAATCAGAGCGCGCTCCTTACCTCTCCCCTTTTACTAAGCACAGCCCATGCAAGGCGTAGAAACCTGCAATAAAACGTGCTAATTTCAGACAAGGTCATAACAAGAAGGTGAGTAGCTTGCCATTATAAAAATGAATATTATTAAAAAGGAACATTATTAAAAAGGAACATTAAGAGTCAGGGATGTCATGTGAGAGGGTTTTCAGTTATTTGACACTCCATCCAGCTGTCTTTCATAACTGCTTATTGAGTTCTGAGTTTTGTCGTATATGCTAGCTAAATAACAGTAATTTAAATTATCAATTTTATGTATTTTTTTACTTTTCAGTTCTTGACTGTATTTAAATGATTTAAACAATCAATTTAATCTTTTTGGCTGTATTCAGTTGTGACACCCTCTGTGTCCCCTCAGATCAAGCTGAAAGCCTCGCGGACATTTACATTCATTTAACAGATGCTTATTTAAAATATTTGATGATAAATGATAATATTTAACAGGTGTTATGACATCAACTCATATCAGAAACCCTATAGACACAGGCATCACCAAAGAGTGTTTCATAATCGAATATGAAGCTTATCTTTGTCTAATTGGCGGCACCATTGTCAGTGGGTTTTGGAGTGTGTGGTGTCCCAGGGGTCAAGCTAAGCCCCCGGTCAGCAAATTGTAGGTCCTGAGGCTAAACCCCTTAACATCCACTTGTGTTGGGAATCTCCAGTAGGCTGCCGATTTTTGAATCTCGTAGCTAATCATTATCTGGTTCCTCGGCAAGGCCCTTAACCCCCACGAAATACTGCAGGGGTGTTGGAAAAATGGCGGATCCTACATGCTGAGTCCCCACTTCCCTCTTTCTGTGTCATAGGTTATACACAGATTGAATTTCATTATATAATCATGCACCACATGTTTTGATGAACGGACTGCGTATGTGACGGTGCTCCCCGCGATTATAATGAAGCTGAAAAATTCCTATCGCCTAGTGACATCTACCTGTTGTGAAGTCGTAGCACAACGCATTACTCATGTTTATAATGATACTGGTATGAATAAACCTACTGCATTGCCAGTCCTATAAAAGTGTAGCACATACAATAACCTACAATACATGATACTAAATAATGACAATAGCTGTTATTGCTTCATGCATTTACTATACCGTACTCTGTACTGTTATTTAGGCTATAGCAGTTAGCCTAGGTGTGTAGTATGCTGCACCATCTAGGTTTGTGTAAGTACACTCTACGGTAAAATCGCCTAACAATGCATTTCTCAGAAGGTATCCCAGTCGTTAAGCGACACATGACACCTGTACAAGTACAATCAGGCACTCAATTATTACTGTAGAACTGTAATGTCACAATGGAAGTCAAAAGTGAGCCGGTAAGGATCAGTGGTGGGGGGATGAGGTTACTTCAGGGATCAAACATCCCATAACAGATGTTTCTTGAAGGTCATAAAGGACTGGAAAGAGCTTGGAGGTACTAATGCAGTTATGCAGACGGCAAAGCCACAAGTAAACCGGAAAAGCAAGAGATGGCAAAAAGAGGAACAGAAATAAGCATCGGTTTTAAGCTTAAGGCGGAATTTTCGAATTGCTATTCTAGCAGAAAGACTGCATATTAACCTTCGCATTAAGCGAAATGCTGTAATTATATTACTGTATGCTCTGCAAAATGTCAGATGCTTTAGCACAGAAATACAGTTGGATTATTTAACAGGGGTCAACATCTTAAATGTTTAAACACCTTAGAAAAACACAATATAATAATCGTTTAAAGGGAATAACTCATAGTTCCTGTGCAAATGTGTTTGTGGATATGAGAGCAGGTTGGAGTGTTATCTTAAATCAGTTCCCCTGTTGTACAGTGGATGATATAAAATGGATAACTTGAATTAGGAACAAGCTGTTTTCTATTACTCTGGTTTTAATTAACTTTTTTTTCCCCATTTTAATAGAATTTTAAGCCTTCTGGGAGCTCTGTTTTGCATAACCCAGGGGCGATGTTGTAAGTACCCCCCGTGTATGGTGATGGGTTTGGATGTTTGTGTGTGCAACGTTACATTTGGAATTTTGCTGGGTTTTCATGAAAATATTACACGAAACACAAGTTATGTATAATCCTTAGATGTATAATCATTAGCGAGGCCCAGTGACGACCTCTAAGCTTCTTGTGAAGTCGTCCGGGGTACAGAAACGCACATAACATCTGAACGTCCCCCCATCAGCGAGATCGGCAGCACTAAGTTTGAGGTCAGCCACGTGCACACTGTGGAGTGCGTCGTCCCCTGGCTTAACGACACTCTGGTCTTCCTCACCATCTCCCTGCAGCTCTGCCAACAGCTGAAAGACAAGGTGGGTGTGGCCTAACCTATTGACAGCTTTGTTCCTCCCTCTCTCCCTTTCTGAAGCTTTTGAGCATGGCTGCCTTTTGCTAACACACTTGTTACCCGTGGGCTGTTTTGAAAATTAGACGAATGGGGAAAAATATTCCAAATTCAAATTTGGACTTTGCTGCATATCTAAAAATATCTTCAACTTAAAATTACCTGTGTATGTGTAAAACGCACAGGCTTGCACAGCGCTTTTTTTTTCCCTCCGCCGATTGTAAATAAATGCTTAATCGCTGCGCTTATGATTCAGCAAGTACCCTTAAACCATGAAACTGCAGTCTGCCTGTAGCAAGTGGACCTCCTTCCCTCATCCTGTGGTGCTCTTAGATTTCCGTCTTCTCCAGCTACTGGAACTACAGACCATTCTAGCCGCCTCAGCGTCCAACCAGAGGTTGAAGGAGGGCACAAGTTTCCGGGCTCCTGGATATCGGGGCGGATCTCGCTCACAGCACCATCCTGCATTGGCCCACACTGTTCCCGTTCCGGCCCAGTTCTCTGCAGGCGCTGGCTTTTGACAGGACCAATGTTTTCAAGACTCCCAAAGGATACCTGGTTTTAAAAACACACATTTTTGTTAGATTTAGCACCCTGTACATATTCACTTGCATGGTGGGTGTTGAGTTCAGTCTCGTCTCGTCTGGGGGATTTTATTTTTTCCTAGGCAATGAATTGGTAGTTCTGGCAATGTTCGAGTAAGATGATTCAAACACTACTTTTTGATGAATAACACATGGTATGTTAATACTTCTTGGATTAGTGTCTGCTTGTGCATATATCCTGACCACAGTTCAGGTCGGCTGCCCAGACCTTCTGAAAGCCAGAAATGCTTCTCATGGTAACGCAGACGTTTTGCTGAGGAGTGTAAGCATGATGTGTGATGGCGCCTGAGGGAAAAACATTAAATGCTAAAATGAGGGACCAAATATCAGCGCAGAGGAAATTCGGGTGATTTGATAATCGCCAATAATCGATCTGTGTGGCGTTTTCGTGTTCATGTGTAATAGTCACTATTTATTTATTGAACTGAATATTTCTGCTTTCTGATACGCATGTTGTCTAATTCGCAGTGGCGAGATTAACTACAGTTGTTAAGCTGACCTCTATACATTTAACTATATACTGTGCACTATATCAACCAATACATGTGTAATAAAGTGAATTTTCTAAAACACACAATGTCAGACCACTCTATGGGGTCCTCTGCTTTTTCTTGTGTGTTGGACAAGGATGGTCAGAGGAGACCTAATGCTTATCCCGGAAATTTTCACTCTTCATAACACAGTGACAGAGAAACGCATAAGAAGAAAAAGCTTAAGCCCACTTATAGCACCTCCCATGGTGTGGAGGCCTTAGAGCATCCACTCAATATCTGATTTTTTTCTGAAAGTATTCACTACACTTAACCTCTGAATACACATGCATGAGTTTAAATCTGTTAACTTTTAAGTGCGATATGGGCTTCCTTTACCACTGCACGCTCAGGCAAGTTTAAGGCACTCACTGTTACCCTCTGCAATTAATACGATCTAAGACATTCCTCTTCAAAGCCTGTTTAAAGGGGCTGTATCCCTGCTCACCCCCGACTGCCACAGACCAGCTATGTTGAGCCTATATGGTTAATCTAAGAGCACAGACTCATTTCCAAATAGCACCCCAAGGTCAAAAATCACCCCAGTATTGGACGCCACGCAACAGTACTTGAAAATACAAGCTGAAAAACCGGTATGGTAATGAAACAGAAATTGGTCTAGGTTTCCCTGTGAGTAATGGCCAAATAATGTTCTACTGCCTGCTCCATTGGTTGTTTTCACCGGATGGCAGTCTCCGTCCATTTTATCACACAGACCAAGGAAGATCAATGTCCTGTAAACCAGTGGATGGTCTCATTTTAATTACCCAGCCTGTGATATATCTGCCATACTTACTCATGTATAAATAACATAGAGGGAAAGACCGCGGTCACTCATTTTCCTTGCTACAGTGGCAGTCTCGCTCTTGACTGGCCGGCTCACCTTTCCTTATGTATTTCGTGCAGTTTATGGCCACTGACACTGAGCACATTCCTTGGATATGGGCCACACACATGAGAATGGGCAAGAATGTTAGTCAAACGGTATAAAGTCCACGACCACATCATGATTGTACCATTTTGTTTAAATACAGATACTGAAATAAGTACAAAGAAACAAATTTACAGACATTAAATGCACATTTATGGCCTGAAGACTGATTACAGACTGATGAATCGTCCTTAAATTCCAGTGGCAGCGTTTCAGTGGAGCTTGCTGGATCTGTCACCCACTGACACCCTATCCTCCATATCAGTGCAAGACAGCCTCCCCCGAATACCCTCCACTGATGTTTACAAGCATTGAAAAATATTCTATATCTGATATTCTACAGGGTGTCCCATAAGTTTCCATAGATAGGAGAAATACACGTTTTTAGACAAAAAAAACATTTTTATTTGTATATAATATGCTCTACATGACTGCCATTTTGTTGGAAACATATTTCCCGAACCGGCCCTCAGGATGATTTCAATTCGTTGCTCTTTATTCAAACTCATACTCAGAGGTATCTGAAATTTGAAAAGAATACAATGTTTAAAACCATGTATGGAAACCTATGGGATACCCTGTGTATATGTGATGCCTAAATGTTAGTGTCCAAAGGTTTGACATTCCTGGTAAAAAGAAGCCACATAAGATTAGTAGAATTTCCTTCATATTTACAATACTACTTAAATTAGAACAAACTGATTTGAGTATTATGGTTCCTTTTTGGTACCTCTACAGTACCATGAAGGCGGCTCAGGCAGCCAAAGAAAACATTTTAAGGCTATAAGTTTTTAGTATATATTTACTCAGGAAAAAACACAACCTGAGAACATATGGAAAATAACAGTAACTTAACAAAAAAAGAAAAAAAATTCTTTTGTAACATCTTGCAGGATGGCTAGATGAACACTTTGCTTTGGTTCCAAAACCTCTCCTCACCCTCACCTAAATTTCACCACCAGCTCGATTAATTAAATTAATTGTGTGTGGTATCGATTAGCCAATGAAGATGAAGCAGTGGTCGAGACAAAATAAATGGCTGTATTGCATGGTTGCTGCAAATACTGGGGAGACTTTTGGAGGGGGTTGAAATGACTAAGCTGACACACTCCGGGAGACATAATATCATAGCTTTACACCAGCATGAAGATCAATCAAACATTTTCTCTGACTGCCCAAGACGTGTGCACAGTACTGTATATATTCTAATGTAAAAGACTAGCATGCCTTCATTGGAATGGGCAGAATCAAAGTTGATTTTCATAGTATTTGCTGCCCGTCTGCCCTCCCCAACACACACAGCAGAAATAGCAGTCAGTCTTCTGGTGGTCCCCGACTCTGCCTATGGCTCCAGTGCCATGTTTTCTATCCCCACCTTTCGCCTGTGAGGCTGTTAACAAAGGAGGAAACAATCTTAAAAACTCATATACCTTCACAACTGAAATTTTAAAAGTAATTGTAGAATAGCTCACGTTTGTCTTATTGATTTACAATCAACAGGAAGTCATATGAGGCATCGCAGAGACGATAAACAACAGAGAGCTCAATTAGATTACAGTGGTATTTACAAAATAGGAGGGAAAAAAATGTTGCTTTTCATTGTTTCTTTTAAAGTAGTACAGTTGGGAGATGGATAACCACCACCCTTGCTATGCAAAATGTAGCAACTGTACCATATAAACTTTATATACTGGACTTATTGTCGTACCTTTTCCATCGCGTCACAGCGGCAGCAGCAGCAAAAGCGAAGAAGAACCAGTATTACGAGCAGAAGGACCATACCTTGTTGAAAAAGATACATGGATGTGGGATTGCTGTTTTTTTACAAACCAGGACATTATTCTCATTTCTAATTTCTGACAGTGTGGATCCAGGGTGGGTGGGGGGATGATCACTAATTTGCATATGCTTTTAAAAAGTACTTACTCCCACATCTGGGAGTAAAGTTNNNNCCCCCCCCCGCTGTTGGTTTGGTTTTCAGGTCACTGCACTCGATAAAATCGCCAAGGCAGCCGCCTGCCACATACTGGACTTTTAATTAACAGCGGAACATCACATCAGAGGAGAGGGGCTTTAATTGAAAGGGGTAGCCCATTAGCGTGATCCATGGAGGCCCTCTAAACGAGTCGGGGGAGGAGGAGCCGTTTCGCGGGAAATGGCGCTCATTAACGCGCGGCACGTATTCCATGGAAACCAGCTGCAGAAGTCTGTATTTGCAATTTCGTGATAATATAATAACGTTATATGGTTACAGGCACAATATACCCCTGACCTATCACACAGTAAACAATCATAACAGAAACAACAGGGATTCAGCACCGCAGCCGAGTTGGATCCCTAATATATTTTACAGGAACTGTTTCACTTCTCGTAACCTGGGTGATAACTTTTGCGTCAGCTCACGCCTACTGGCACTCGCCGGACCAACTTTGCATCTGCTTATTATATAAGGTCCCCTTCAGGATACAGGAAGCCCTGCTCTCCCCTTCAAACCTTTGGCTTCAAACAGAGCAGGACTGGGATTAAATATCAGCCATGGATTATGGGACCCCCATTGCTTTTGATAAATTTTGCCAACGGGGGAAGAGTATGGTTTGGGGTGCCCTACATAGGCCCTACCTCCACCTACCGGGAAAATGCCCAGAATGATGGCCTCCAACTCCAGTCTTGGAGAGCTACTCTCCAGTAGGTTTTATATCCCACCTGGCTTCTGAACGACCCCTGTTCTCAGGTAAATGCCAGGGACAGGTGTGGTTCAGAAGCCAGGTAGGATGGAAAACCTACTGGATAATAGCTCTCCAGGATTGGAATTGGAGACCGCAGATTTAGATGATGGTAACTCTACTGAATGTATACATTTTCTTACCTATGAAGATGAAAAACACAGCAAAAGCAGCAATGTCCCAGTCTGACTGAAAGAGCTGTTTGGAACTCAGCCGGGAAATAACATCATTGACTTGATTCTGCAGGTCATTCCTCAGATCCATGGTAATTAAGTTCAGGGACTGGGAAATACAGGTGGTGGTTAGCGTCATTATAATGTTTTCCATTTAAACTTAAAGGCTGTCCTCGACAACCGAGTCAGAATATGTGCCATATCTATCTGTTCATCAGCTGCCTAAAGTAAACAAACCCTATACTGCCTAATGTCGATTAATTTAATGAAAAAGTAAATGTTTATTTGAAATCGTTAGCTATAATGCATCTTGAGTCAATTATGATATTTAAACATGTTAAATGTTTCACCTGCTCGTAAAAGCCTGCCTAGGCTGGATCCAGGAAATAAAACCGGAGTAAACAGCAATAAACTTTAAGGCGGAAAAGCGACGACCCCTGATATGTGCGATTTCACTCGATTTGAGGGGCACAATACACAATTTCTATATAATTGCAATAAATATACGTGCTATAAAATACATACGAAACGTTTATACAGTCTAGTTCGTAATTATAATAGTGATACTAAATCTACGTAAAAGTGCGGAAGATTTCGGTACGACAGGTTTCGCGTCGATTGAAAGTTATCGTATATGTCAAAAGTACTATAATGTTGGATATGACATGTTTTAGTTATTTTATGTTATGTTGCAGAGCTGATTTAAACCGAATATGTTTGGTATGGTACAGTTCACTCACCCGCGTCTCGATTGAAGTTAATTTCTCCCTGTGTCACAACGCGATACTGCACCTGGCGCAGGTGGCGTTTCTGCGGGACTTGAGCATGTGTTCATGGGGTCAGGGGTTGGGAAGGTGCAGCAACGCTTCCTGTATGCTTAGAAAAAGAAGAAACCACACAAAAAAACAGGAATCGATTTACAATGAAATCGTACTGCGATTGTCTGTGTCCTCTTCGTATTGTAATGTTAGGCGCGCATTTATTTGTTTGTTTGTTGTCTGTTTGGCCTCATTTCTCTGGTATCGTGTATTGTCTGGAATTTACACGCAAAAAACACATGAGATCGTATTTAATATTGGATCAAAGTGGTTGTAGCTTTGTTGTAGATCTTAAATCAACCCTCAATGATGGATCCCAAACGAACGTACAAGTGCAGTTTAATTTATGGCATTTTAGTCACCTAATAAGTATGCAATGCGAAATGTTGAATGAAGTGGTAAGCTGTGCTTGCGATTTTAATGATTCCAGCACTATACTGAAGCACACAGGGTACTGCGTATACCCATGCTACTTACTTGATTTTTTTTTTTTTTTAACATGATTTTTATATACTACTAACAAAATAAACAAGCTATGCTGGACAGCTTGTTCAGAGACATACCCAGCTGGTGTCTGTTGTGTGTCTCAAATCTAGTATTTGATGTGTGTTCTGGCACAAATTGTGCTCACACTCAAATATGAATGAATATCTTGCCGCAGAAACCTTTGGAGATCACTGTCCTGCACTGCATTACAAAACACCCTTTATGGGGACAGCTGTGCAGTACTGGCTTAGCAAAATACACATAGAGGAAAGCAGAGAACTAGACCAGCTTTCAGCACTCAGAATCCCAAAATGTGAGTGGTTATCCCTCTTCAGCACTTCAACAGTGATGCGGATTAGAAAAACAAACAGGAGGACACACACTGCGCGACAGGTAGGTCACTAATGACAGCTGTGGCCCTACATGGGGCATCGCATACCAAAGAACTGGGAAGGAGAGTAACAAAATACGCACAGTCTAGCTGATGCACCCAGCATAGCTGATGACTACAGAATATTTTCAATGTTAGATTCTTATGTTTCAGTGAAATCAAAGTCAGATAACATCAGATTATGAAGGCCATCTGTTGTTACGGAGAGACATGGTGGACCGCTGGCTACCAGAGGATTATCAGCAGGTTTAGACGCCATCTCCGCTGCTGCTGGTGAATAGACATGCCCCTCTTTTGGTAAGGTGAAGTTGTTGAAGGATGCCAAAGACTTATTAAACTAGATTTCTTTACTTGCCTATCAGTACAATTTTATATCTTAGTGGGGCAATTCAGCAATTCAGTTATGATGCTAAGGCACAGAGCAGGGATCTGCTTGAAGTAATTTCAGAATCCTTTGAGTATATATCTCAAAACTCCCCTCAATACACTGCATAAAAATGGCTCTCATTTCATTATGATATATTCTTTGCAATTCTTGTACACAGAGTAAAAACCAGCAATGTTAAACTGGCAATAAATTGAGTCAAATTGTTATTATACAGCAGATTTTGCAGTGTAATAACAAAACTGAAAGTAGCAATAATGGCCAAGACGATAATACAGAAGTAACAACATCACACTGTTTAATAATGCATCTCTTTTATGTTCATTACTGGATGAATGCAATTTCCTTCAGCTCAGGGGTTCTGTGCTTGTGCTTGCATTTTTATGGTTACATAGTATTGAACAAATTTCGCTTTATGCCGGGAAAGAATTGCTATCATAAACTGTGTCTGGAACACAGCTTGAAGCAGCATTAAGGGGTGCAAGTATAGTCCAAGTGTGAATTTCAGCCCTGGAGCTTTTGTTATAAAGCGTGCTTGGTAGAGTTTTATGACAGCACATCTCTCATCTTTTATGAGAACATGCTGCACTCTGCAGAGAGCGGTGTGCTATGAAGTGCTGCCGCATGATTCTGCTACCTCAGCCAGACCAGCCCTCTGCGTAATGGCTGCAAACAGCACCAGGCAGACTCTGTGTGAGGCTCCATCGCACCTTCAAGGGTTTTTTAAATCGGAATCTAGGCTAATCATCACTGACACTGCGTTAGGGAAGGAGTCAGGAATAACATGGTAACATATCCGGTAATGATGGCTGTCTCGTGACCTGGATAGTGACTCTGACACTCTGGTGACATCGTTAGAAGAGCCTCAGAATAGTCAAATGCTAATTTTTTGCCTCAAATTTGGAGATGATGACAGCAGTAGTGAAACACATTGGGAGTCAAACGGAACATTCCGAGTAACATTTTCTAGTTGTGTTTTATCCTTAAACTGATACATTTGGTGATTCAAGAGTGCTGATTCTTTGTCTCATTATGGCACAGTGGACAGAATATTTACACTCACCTAAAGGATTATTAGGAACACCATACTAATACGGTGTTTGACCCCTCCCTTTTCGCCTAAAGAACTGCCTTAATTCTACGTGGCATTGATTGAACAAGGTGCTGAAAGCATTCTTTAGAAATGTTGGCCCATATTGA
>JABFEA020000048.1:5765243-5776145 GCA_019775915.2 Cyphomyrus plagiostoma
TCCGTTTGTCTGCCCCCCCCCCCCCCCCCCCACACACACACACACACACTCCGTGATGGGGGTACACATCTACATTCAGCTATTATATTAATAATAATTTAAAAAAACAGGACAGCATTTTGAAACCCAAGTGATGTCAACTTCTATATGATGGATATGACAAATAAACTGTGATGGACTGACATCCTGTGTGGGCACTCCCTGACTCAGGACCATTATTTTTCAGGATGGTTAGGAGATATAGATGGAAACACGGATGAACTGCAGAAGACCTTTCCTGCTTTTCCTGCTTAGAAGACCTGACTGCTACCTATATATAAGTAGAGATAATGTTTCTTTATGAGCTCCCTTGAGACGATCTGGGCAAAAAATGACAGTAATCCCCCAATCCTGTGTGTTTGTACTCATCAACCTATGACCCCATAGACATATATAACGTTATACTTTCACTGTTCTGTTTATTATTATTATGCTCATTTTATACCTTGAAGCTGTTCTGTTCAGGTTAGTCTCACAGTGCCTCTGAAGATGCTGCTCTGATTTTGCTCATTTTTCACAGTCAAACAAGTCAGAGAGTCAGACAAGCAGAAGCTGGTCCCCTTACGATCCAGAAGGAACGCCTGAAGGACACAACATGAAGAATAACAGTACATGAGCACTGAGTCATCTTGCACCAACTTCATGCATTCCTTACTGAATAGAACTGGCCGTTCTATATAAAGGTGTCTTATGAAATGCACAGCTTTCAGCTGCCATATAATGGTGCCATAGAAATTTGTAGAATGTCATATGCCACATGTAAAAACCGACATGCACCCATAGTGCCTCAATGACACACTGCATGTTTCCCTTTGATTAATAACATTGTTATTTGTTTCTCTAACTGCATCACTATCACTGCCTCACACACTGCATGATCTTTCAGAAATCTTTCAGAACATCACTACCACACACACACATTGTATGTTGGTATCCCTCACTGTATCACTATCATTGGTTCTCATTCGGCATATTGGTATCTCTCACTGCATCACTATTACTGTCTCACTACATGTTGGTGTCTCTTACTGTTTTACAATCGCTATCTCACACACTGCATGTTGGTATCTCTCACGTCATTGCTATCACTGTTTCACACACTGCATGTTGGTATATCTCAATGCACTGTATCATATCTTGAAAATCATCCCTCAGAAGCAGTAATATGGAACGACTGAATGTGTTACTCTGAGATATCAAGTAGAACATTCCTACAATATAAGTATATACAATATAAATCAACCAATACGAGCAAGAATTTCAGATACATTTCCTGTATAATAATACTTTATTTTCACAATTAAAGCATCTCTGACAAGACAAATCATGTACCGATCAGCCATAACATTAAAACCACCTGCATAATATGGTGTAGGTACCCCTAGGGTTGCCAAAACAGCTCTGACCTGTTGAGGCTTGGACTCCACAAAACCTCTGAAGGTGTCCTGTGGTATCTGGCACCAAGACGTTAGCAGAAGATCTTTTAAGTCCTTGGATCAGGTCTATGGATCAGACTTGTTTGTCCAGCACATCTTACAGATGCTCAATCTGATTGAGATCTGGGGAATTTGGAGGCCAAGTCGACATCTTGAAAACCTTTTTCATGTTCCTCAAACCAATCTTGATTAATTTCTGTATTGTGGCAGGGCATATAATCCTTGTGAAAGTGGCCACTGCCATTGGGCAGTACTTAGTCTGCAATAATGTTTAGGTAGGTGGTACATGTCAAAGTAACATCCTCATGAATGGCAGGACCCAAGGTTTCCCAGCTGAACATTGCCCAGAGCATCACACTGCCTCCACCGACTTGCACTTTCCCATAGTGCATCCTGGTGCCATCTCTTCCCCAGGTGAATGATGCACAAGCACCCAGCCATCCACATGCTATAACAGAAACTGTGACTCATCAGACCAGGCCACCTTCTTCCATTGTTCTATGGTGTGGTTCTGATGCTAACTTGCCCATTGTAGGCGTATTTGGTGGTGGACAGGGGTCAGCATGGGCGCTCTGACCGGTCTGTGGCTACGCAGCCTCATACTCAGCAAGCTGTGATACACTGTGGTTCTGACACCTCTCTATCATAGCCAACATTAACCTTTTCAGCATTTTGTGCTACTGTAGCCCTCCTGTATGATCAAACCAGACACACTAGCCTTTGCTCTCCCTATGTATCAATGCACCCCTCGCTAGTTCACCAGTCAGTCTTCCTTTTGGTAGGTAATGACCACTGCATACTGGAAACACCCCATTAGATGGACATGCTATGAACGAGTCATCTAGCCATCACGTTTTGGCCCGTGTCATAGTCACTCAGATCCTTACACTTGCCCATACTTCCTGCTTCTAACACATCAACTTCAAGTACTGACTGTTCACTTGCCTAATGGCACCCTTCACTTGGGCCATTGTAATGAGATAATCAATGTTATTCACTTCATCCTGTTAGTGGTTTTAATGTTATGGTTGATTGGTGTATAATAATTAGTTTTCCTTAATACCACAGACTTTAGATTCTATATGTATTTGTATGTATTTGTTCTCTCCTTTTTCATTGGAATTTTGCAAAAATGAAGCATCTCTAAGTGTGAAAGACACAGAACACATAGATGTATCTCAGCTCTTATCAATGTTTATACCCCAGCAACAATTACAGAATTATATATTCTGTATATATTATCTAATTTTATTTATTTCATTATATGATGTTTTGGCCCTGCAATTCATCTTGCGTATGAAACCTTTTCAGAACTGGGTGAAGTGGTACACATATGGACTTCAAAAGAATACTTCAGCGGGCGGAGGTGTTTATTCTCCTTCGCGATTTTTGTACCGTTTGTCACGAGAAGACCGGCTAAATCCTTCACTGGCTGTGCGTGCAACAGCCTGCCTCCTCTTCCTCGGTGGAGAGTCTGGCAGTGAGAGTGTGATGTTTCGGGGGAGGGTATATCTACCGTGCCCGTAGCGATGCCAGCTAGCACATTTGCCTTCATCATGCCAAATGCCCCCTCCCAAATCTCACTGTGGCCAGTGTGGGTGTGACTCTTGGGGGCAGCTGTGATAAAGTGTGACAAAAATTGATATTCACCCTCAAGGCATTCCTTACCTACACGTGCCTCATGTGGCACATTTACAGTATCCCACTGTGTTTGTCAGACTATTACCATATGACAGTTCATAATACTGTCACTATACTTGTCAGTTTCGAACAAAACGACACTATCCTCACTGGAGCAAGGGGGAGATTAATGGTCAGAGATCTAGGATCTATCTAAAGGATGATTCAGTGATGAGAAAAAAGGTCTGTGAGTGGCCACTTATATCAGAAAATGAGGCTTCACCAAACCAAGCGAGAGGCTGAGAGCTTTGCCACGCTGCTTGTCAAACTTTGAAACATGTTTCTGTTTTTTCTTCCCTAGCAAATACATTCCCTTGCAGCATTACTTGACAGCAGAAACGCTTATTAAGCAAATCCAGAATGAAAACACTACATTGCATGTCATTTAGGATATCCATATTTTGCATTCCTCAAGGTCTCTGCAAATCAGACTACCACTATCTACGACTGCTATGTACATTACTTATTAAACAACCTGCATCAGTTTCTATAGAGCAAGTAAGAATTTTAGTAAATTTATCAGATGAATCTACTGATAAAGGAAGTGAATTAGACCCATTCTGGCATGAAAAAATGCAAAGAAATCCTTGCATTCAAGGCAGACTGTACTTGTACTTACCTCAATGGTATATGCCTCGTCTCACAGTACTTTCATTTTCCCTGATACTTCCCTCGAAACGCCTTCAACATGATCCAAACATCCCATTCAATTCAGCAGCATCGGCAGCTCAGTCTGCATCTCTCCCTCACTCTCTCATTCCTAGCCGCCCCCCCCCTCTCTCTCTCTCTCTCTCTCTCTCCCTTCCTCCACACATACAAAGACCCCTCCTCCACGATTTGCTTAATCATTGAACTCCCCCATTCAAAAGCATTTGACAGCAAACACTCTCATGTAGTGGCTGTACTTTATCTCTTCCATGCCCTATTCACTCCTTCCCTTGACTTTTCCAAATGAAACCCTGCCCGGCAATATCGACCACAGCCATAGAACGTCTTCATGAAGCCCACAGGAACAGAATTCTGTTCCCCGTTCATCACGTTCGGCTTTAATAATGAATCCGTCCGCAGTGCCAGCATTGCAGATTTGTCGAAATCCCTGAGCTGGTGGTGACTTAGGGGCCTGAGCGATCACATTAATGATCATGAATTTTTTTTCACTTTGTTTTTTTTTGAGGAGGGGTGGATAGATCTCACCTCAGCCTGCTTTCATGAAAGTGATAATTACTGAATTATTGTAATATCACAGATATTAAATCAGAGCAGGTGTACTTAGAAATCCTTCTGCAATTCACCTGGAAATTCTCAAAATCACCAGCTTATGCTGTGTGTCTAGGCAGGAAGAGCAGCTGCCCAGCATCTTGTCCCTCTGAGTCACATCTACAGGGTTTCCGGCACATTCTACAGGTTCCCAGTGGACTACAGGGTTAATGTAGTGCTAGGCACAAAATGTGCAATTCACTAGCTGGTTTCAGCTGGCAGGGGTGCTTGTGAAAGTTTTAGGCGGATTAATGCCCCAGTAAAATCAGGGGCCTCGATCCGGCAACATCAGGGGCCAAGTCTCAAGAAAAATGGATAAACTCATCTGGCCAATCGATCTGCCTATACCAACCCCTCCCCCCTCATGTCGGTTTAGGGCCCCCAGAGAAGTTAATCCGCCCCAGGAATTGCTGAATGATGTCATCTCTGGTTAAAGATTTCCTATCAGGACTTAATAAATCCCGTGGAAGTGGAGATGACGGAATGATGCCTTAAGCACCAGGATTGTGAGCATTCTGTAGGGCCTGCGATCTCTCCGAAACCCCGCGACACACACGGGCACATTCAGGACTGCAGAGCCCATCCAAAGACTCAACTGGGTATGATAAACAGTGTAAAACATACTGTGGTATGATCACGTATCACACATAAAGGCTGGCAGAAACACGCAAACTGCGGCTATGCGCGGTGCGGGCGATGCGCAGTGCGGGAGATGCGCAGTGTGGGCGATGTCCGGCTCAGTGGTGCTGCTTGTATTTGGTAAAAACTGCTTACTGTTTTCTTTACTCATTTAAATCGCATTGTTTTATTTTACACTGTTTACAAATGTAAAGTATTGAAATATCATGTATTCTCCTTCTATTATGCGTAATGCTGTCCACCATAGGTTAATTGTGCTTGTTTCTGGTGTGACCTAGCTCTGTGTGAGGTTTCCACAGATTGAATGCTTGTCAGATACGCTTCCTATTAGAGGTATAGAGGTCAGTGATTGGACTGGCAATGTATACAGTGTCTAGTGCTAATTGGGTTTGGTCCGCAGAGAACCTCCCCTCAATCCCAGAGCCCCTGAGCACAATAAAAATGCACAAGCCATCATTTCTTTGCAGGTGTTACCTGTAAAAATCTAAATTTCTAGAAAAATCAGAAATCGAGCAGCCTCAAAGGCACACTCAGTGGTCTTTAAAGATATTTGTAACACGTTTTGGATCACGACTGTCAGACAAAATAAATTATGATTGATATGAATTAAGACCAAATGCCTTTTCTTTTTATATGTAGGTGTTAACGAGCCACTAAATCTCACAGCTGCCACCCTCCACCCATTAGTCCAGCTACAGTAACATTTCCAAGTGCTTGAATAGGTAAAGATAATTACCAATAAAGCTACATCTCTGACTTAGTGTATAATGGTTAATAAGCAAAATATCACGAAATATATCACGCAATATGACAATGATTACTAAATGCCAGCGTGTGACTTGCTGTGAGCTGTAAGGAATCGGGTGTATCAGTGAGGAGGGATATTTTTGGGTTGGGAGTAGATAGAGGTTTAACAAAACAGGGGAAGCAGGTTCAGATATAGGTGTTTTTCTCCTGCCTGCTCCCTGCAACAGTTCCCTTACAGTGAAGTGTTTCAGCCCTTAAACTATCCAGTTACCATTTCAGACAGATTTTCAAACACGTTACGTTTATTTAGCAGATGATTTTGTCCAAAACGAATTAAGTGAAGAGAGCAGAGACAGCCGGCATCCCAGGGGAAACTGGGGTGAAGGTTCTCGCACTGCAGCTCAACAATAATACCATCACTCTGCTGACCATGGGACTCGAACCCATGACCATCCGGCAACTTTCTAGAGAAGTGAAGGGATTCCTAATCCCATGAGCGACATGCCGCCACAAACCCACTTCATTGAAATACAATTGTCACCCGGCAAATCCAGATTTCTCCCACTGAAGTGTCGAAGTGATTTAAGCCTTGACGTGAGTCCAAAGCAAAGGTGTCCCCATAATGAGGACAACAGGGACAATGTGACAATGAGGGAGGCTTTTAAACGTCACCCCAGATCCGTCCGTCCATCCATCCATCCATTCTTCCTCCAATAAATGCATGGTCAGGGTGAGCCTGAAAGCACAGGTCAAGGACACCCTGCATGGAAAGCCACTCCATCGTACGGCACACACACTGACATACACTCACACAGTATGTCTAATTTAGAGACATAATCAATGATAAGAGATCAGTAAATATTATTTTGCAATAATCAGGTATGAAAGTTGGTCGACAACAGCTCATTCCCTGCCACAAGATACACAGACCCATCCATCATATATATCAAATGGGACATGATTTTCTTCTACCAAAATCCACATAGCAATCATAACACTGCACAGAGGATACGAGCATGAGCAGTGATACAGCAATGCACAGTGCTACAGTGATGCACAGTGATACAGTGTGGAGTTAAGGAAGGAAGGAAATAATTCCTACATTAACCTGCTCACTTTAAAGTCTGTGGATTATCTTGAGTAAGCAGGTCACTGCTGTTGAATTTTTCAGATGTATCTTTCTGGTGCTTTAAGCACCACAGAAAGAATGCCATTTGCTCCCATTATATTCAATGGCTGGTAAATCAACTAGGCGACTACAGCAGAACAACCTAGATGGATAAAGAACACTAAAACCCCTCTAAAACATACCACTTTCCAGTTTTGGGGTGAACTGCCCCTTTATGTTTTCTTTCAGATATGTTTCAATGTTTAATTTAATGATAATCTATGCTATTGTTGTTTCTTTTTTTTTATTTTAGCCTGTTTTTTGCAGCTAAAATGCCAAAGGAATCTTGTACAAGGTTTCCATAAGCTGTTATTTTCTTGGTATAGAACCATCAGTAATTTTTGATCTGCCATTTCAAAATAGTGGAAATTATGACATTTAGATGGCAAATAGGCCTCTCTGAAGCATCAATCTTCTCACAAGTTGTGTCTGTTCACACTGGAATTGAGCCTAAAATGCTTAGCCACTTTGTAAATTTAAAAAACGTTCTTCTAGCATTCTCAGCTTTTTTCAGTTCAAAACGATTCTGGGATCCTAATTTTCCTATCTTTTCTTTCTTATGCGTGCCAGGAAAGAGTTTTTGCTGTATCAGACACAGAATTATGCAGATGGACTGAGATATACAAATCATGCAAAAATGCAAAGGAACCGGGTATGACATACGGACTGCAGCAGAATAGACCTTCCTGAAATTACTCCAGGAGTTATTTCATGGGCTGTTTCCCCAGCAACCAAAGACCCAGAAATTTTCACACGACATTGGGCAGGCCTTTATATAAGCCAGTGCTCCTGCCAATGACAAGAAAATCGCAAACGATTTGGCGTTTCTGTGATCATACTCATCCAAAATGGAAAAAAATAGAAGTAACAGCTTGTGAAGAATTAGTCAACTGGGTTCCTGTGACCTCTCCAATGGTGGCACTGGGATTGTGTGCTCATCTTTGCTGTGGTTACCCTTCATGACCTTTGATTCTTATTCTGTCTGCAGAATTTGGAATTCAGGCCTAGCGATAAATCTCAAGGCTTTTTTGCTGGACCGATAATATCTTAGCTTTATTGGTTGTCTTATTCTCCTTGGTTCTAGTCTGAGTTCTACACCTTGATTTCCATTGTTTCTGTTGCATATGGTCAGGCGGCAAACGGGGAAAGTAGGCGAGCGAAGCCAGGAATGCAGGTGAACAGGGGTTTATTCAGACGAAACAGGGTTGACAGCGACTAACATCAGCAAACATCAATGACGGATCTGACAAGACTAACTCAGATGCAGACTAAATACACGGGACAAGTAAAAAATAACAGGAAACTGGTGATAACAATCGGGGCGTAACACAGTTAATGAGGTGGGTGTGGCACACACGAAGATCGGACGAGCTGGGTGTGACAGTTTCCCTTTTTTGTTACCAAAACCCTTTTTGTTACACTCCAGGGGGAAAAAATGTGCCAAAACTGCAAAACATTTCAATGGTCTCAACAGCAAACAATTGGTCAGGACATTAACAAGAATTTTCTTAAATGTCTAAGTCTTCTTGGTAAAATCACAGATAGCATTTTACAGGAAGAAAAGTCAATAATGTTCCATTCAGTGTTAATGGCTTCAAATAGTTGATGATTAGCTGAAAGATGTTTCCTGGTTAGTTTGTGATTAATATTCTTTAAAAGGTTCAAATTTGGTTCTTGGCCCTGGTTGCCCCACACTGGTGTGCAGCCTTGCACGTCCTACCTTTCTCTACCCTGCACTCCATGACTGTGCCTTGGCAGCCATCTAGAATGAAGAGGAGGATGTTTGCACAAGAGCTCACTTGCGGTGCATCCATGCTGCAGCTCAGGAAGCCTTGTGACAGCCACACATACTAATTACATATTCATCGGATGTCTCAAATGCCTCGAATGAGAGGGACATTTAGTCATCCATGTTACATCACATACAATTATATCTATGAGAATAATGAGATTAAGGCTTTAATGCTCCCATAGTGTTTATGTTCACTGCATCCATCCATCCGGCAATAAGTGCACGTTCAGGATGAGCCTTAAATCACAGATCAAGGACACCCTGGATAGGAAGCCAATCCATTCTAGAGCACACACACTGACATACACTCACACAGTATGTCTAATTTAGAGACATGATCAGTGATAACAGAGTACCAGTAAATATTATTCTGCAATAAAGAAATAATAATTTTAATCACTGCTAGCAAAATCTTGTAAGACATTAAAACCGTTGCTTTCCTGGTTAGTCTCATTTGAGGGATATCTAATTAATGCCTGCTTTGTTTTAGTAATACAGTTTTTGTATGATGGCCGGTTTAAATAATGATGTTTGACATTATAATGCATCTCATTTAATTCAGCTCATTTAATTCAGTGGTCTCCAACCATTTTTGCACTTATTTCATGTAAGACAATATTCCATGGACCAGCCACTGTGCTCAAATAATACAAATCATCCGCCTTGAAATGACTTTAGGCTCAAAATCTTTCAGTTGGACAGCGATGGCCCAAGTCTTTTTGATCTAGGGTCTTTGGGGAACCTTTGGCAAAAACAGGATTGTGCTAAAATGACTTCTGGCCTGTGGATGAATGGTGCGGTTAGCATATTAAGATAGTATTATGATTTAGGCTAGTTATCATATATAATCTCATGAGCGCAAACATATCCCAGCTGACGATGTTATATAAAGTGAACTATACAGTGAATGAGGTCACTGTTAAGTACATACAGTATCACCCTTACCCCTAGTCACGTAGTGTTTTAACAGTTATTCATAATGTTATGTTTTTGTTAAGTAGCTACATAGCAATTACGTCAGGTCATTTTCAGGACAGTCTGATGTGTTATTTTATGTTCATTAATTTACATAACAGTAAAATTGCCTTTTACTTGTGAGACATTATCCCACGATGCCTGTTTTCTTCTTTTTGTACCACAAACGTTGCACATGCCTGTACCATTTTTCCCAGAGGTTTACTAACAGTGACTTGATTGTTGACTGCCCCAGTATGCTACCCGAATTGACACACGTCCAATCGCAAACATGGCATCTACCTTTTATATCTATTATCAAAACTGTGAAAAAGGCACAGATGGTAGCGATGGGGAGATGATCTGGTCATTTTTAAAATAAAAGACTGCAACAATCAATAAAATGGAAATAAAATAAAAATGAGAAGTTTTTCATACTTTCTCTGCAGCCCAGTACAAAGCAATCCATGGCCTGGTGGTGGAGGGTTGCTGCTTTAATCTGAGCCATCTAAATAAAATACACAAATACAATAAAATACACAAATATACCTGAACCTGTACACAGACCACCACTGACCATCTGTCTATCTCATTACAACAGCATGGTACCACGTCACCTTACTGGGATATGAAGCTAGAGAAGCTACTGGACATTTCACTAACCGGCCGTGCTGCCTCCCTCTCTACGACTCAGTGAGTGACGTAGATGCTCAGCTTTGAAGTGAATTATGTATACATCTGCTGGCAAAAAAAAACAGATCTACTGATTTTGCAAAGTGAAAGAACAGTTGTTGATTTATTTGCATGCATTTAACACAAAAGGGTATATTTAACCTGCAGCCTAGTGATTACAGTTTGAGAATAATGCTTTTATAGAATGCTTTTATAAACGGGAAAAGTCAGGCAAAATGAATTATATATTTAAGCTTGACTGCCATTCTGAAATTCAAAATTCATCCGTGAAAACTCTTGCTAATAAGAATGATGGCATATCCTGTGTTTTTCACAGTCTCTGGATTCAGTATGCAATGAACCATTAGACTGGAAATTGTAATACAAAATGAGACCGGTAGAAAAATGAGAGTGGTAAAAAAAAAAAACAGGGAGCAATTTAAAAATTTTAGCAAGACCACGGGTGGCATAATGGCTTGACGGATAGCACTGTTAGCAGCTCACTCCTCTAGCATCAG